>JAKSZT010047090.1:907727-920504 GCA_026826555.1 Tolypeutes matacus
ACGCAAGCGAGAGCGCCACAGAAGCAAGAAGCTGAAAGCAAAGAACCCTGGAAGAGAAGGGAAAGACCAGCAGATGCCACCATGTACCTTGTCATGTGGCAGAGGAGCCATGGATTGCTGGCAGCTGGTCTTCGGAAAGAAAGCATCGCCTTGATGATGCCTCGATTTGGACATTTTCTTGGCCTCAAACTGTGAGCTAGTAAATTTCCATTGTTTAAGCCAACCCATTTAATGGTATCTGCTTTGATCAGCCTAGCAAACTAAAACACAGGCACTGCACATTACTTAATGCAATCCTCCCAAACACCCTATGAGGTCATTCTATTCCATTATTACAGATTAAGAAACTGAGGCTGAGAAATGAACAGTAAACTAACCTTGGTTATGCAACTAGTAAAGAGTGCAGCCAGGATTACAACCAGAGTCCATCTAGTCTCTCTATTTTATTATGTGTGGTACGTTAACAGGTATTACATAAATATTTGTTAAACAACTGAGTAAATCAATAAATCTTAAAAGTGATTGTAAAGTCATAGACTCCCAGTTCTTTACACTCTACCTGATATCTAAATTCACCTACATCATTTCTACCAAATGATTTTCCAGAAGCTGCTTAAATGAATTCATTGTTAGGGAATTCACCACCTCCTGGAGGAGCTCTTTTGAATTTCCTATAGCTTTAGTGATGATTAAAAACAGCTTCCTTTGATTCTGGTTAATATCTGCCTCCCAATGATCTGTAATCTCAGGCCTGCTCTACACGTCTAAAATAAATTGTCCGTGCAGTTTGGAGAAGCTAGTTTCAAAAGAGCTAAGATGAGACCTATTTTCTCATGATAAAGACAAAAACAGAGTCCCAATTCCTAAAAAAAAAACAACAAAAGAATACCTAACATCACTTCACCCATACAACAAATCTTACAGAGCACATACTGTGTGCTGAGCACCATGCCAGCAATGGTGTTCTAGCAGTAAATGAGACAGACACAGTTCCTGCCGCTTTGCGCTTTAGTGTTGGTCTCAGAGGATACTTTCCAATGAGCACATCTCATATTCTGGCATTAAAATCAACCAACTGGCATTTGCTGAGCACATGTTATGTGCTCATCCCTGTGCTAGGCTAGGTATTTTGGGGCAGGGTAGGGCGGGAAAAGAGGTCTAACATGTCCCATGCCCTTGAGGACCTTATTATTTAATACATGGTTTTAGAAGGAACTTAAATTATAATGGGGCTGTATCAGTCAGGGTCCTGGCAGGAAACAGATGGCACGTTCAAATCATGTCACTTGAAGAGAGTTTAGTAAAGGGGTTGTTTAGTAAGGTATGTGCAGGGTATAGGGAAACCACAAGAGAGAATATCATTAACAACAGGGAACCATCACTGCCCTTAGGTCTGAGGAGCCAGGAGAGAGAGCCATTAAGGGTCACCTGACAGGATCTTTGGTCCCAAGAAGCCAACAAGGAGGGAGCTGGAGGAATAAACATTCTGACATCTTTCTCCATCTTCCCACCCATCTTCTGCCATGGCTCGCCATTGGCCAAGCCCCAGCAGACGCGTGCAGTCCACACAGGTCAACCTCCCAAGGCACACAGCAGGGCAGGGAAGCATGGAGAGTGGATGTGGAAGGGCAAAGTGCAGACATTTCCTCATGCTGCCACTCTGGCAACAGCCTCCTAACTTCCCTCAGATTCTTCCCAGCTCCTCAGCTAATCCAGGAGAGCACTAATAGATTAATTTCTCCAAAGTACTATTTGGAATGCACTGCTTTCCCTTAGTCACAAACCTTCCATAGCACCCCTGTCCATAAACTAATTGTAAAGTTTCTTTCCTTGATATGCAAGGTCCTCCACATCTTGACTTTACCACCATCTTTTTCTCTCACTCCTTCCTTACATGACCCCTTGTCAGTGCTTTTGGACCCCCACGCTCCAGAGACACGTTGCAGAGACACGTTGCAGAGACAGTTGCCCATACAATAACGGGTCTTCTTTTCTTCAGTAACAGAACTTGTAACTGTTGGGTGCAGCAATGTTCCCCAGGCCTACGAATGTAACCTGAGGATATCTGGGTGAGGCTTCTGAGAAAGTTCTTTAAAGGTGGCTGATTCAATTGAGAGGCAGTGTTTGCTCTATTCCTACCCTCCTTCTTCCTCCCTCCCCAGAAAATGGTGGTGTAGTAAGTAGGAGACTGAAGGTCATCTTGGTAACAATCCATCAGAAGCAGATCCTGAGACCAGGATGTGAGCGCCAGTAGTTTGGGTGGTGATTCAAAGAGAGCTGAGAGGGAGACAGGGAAGGGATGAAAGCTGAGGAAGGATGCTTTCCTGCTGCAGGAACCAGAGGCTCAGTGCAGCTGGAGGTCTCAGTGTAGAACACACTTCAGAGTGATCCCACTGAAGGGCTGAGGTAATTGGGGTATTTATCTACCAACCCCCATCAGCCACTGCTTGGGACTACTCCTGGGGTGGGGAGAGGGCCATTAACTCCCTGGCATTTCTTGCCTGCCCCTGGTGCTGGTGAGCAGGCGCCAATGGCCAGAAAAGGCCTGAAGGCAGAGTCTCAGATGTTTCTAGTTGGAAGCCTAGGTTTGGTGTGCTCGGGCCTGGTGAGTGCCACCGGGAATATGGGCAAGGCCCTGACAACCTAGGCTATAGAAGCCATGCATTATGAATGGCTGAGAAGAAAGCTATGAGAAGAGTGTGTCCCTGCAGAAAAGCTCTGGGAGAAACATAAACCCCTACCTTCTTTACGCCAATGCTATTTAAGTTTTCTGTTACATGCAGCTAAACCTGCATCTAAGTGAACCAACCCCCTCACCTTCCCAAACCACCTTTGGCTAAATCAGGAATGCTAAAATTATTTCTGGTTCAGGTTAGGTACCACCTCTTGTACCATGCCTTTCTTTCTTCTCTGTTCTTTAATCTTTGCATAACATTTAAGTTTTTCTTTTTGACCCATTGGCAATTTGATATTGTTTATGAATTCCAAAAACAGATATTGGATTATGTTTGTAGACTGGTCTGTACCTGGGTGTAATTAAATTATGATTAGGGATTTGATTGGGCCACGTCAGTAGGACATTGAGTCCCCGCTCTCCTGGTGTGGGGACTCACAGAGAAAACTACATGGCAGAGAAGAAAGTTGGAGTTTTTGAGCTGGAGCCCCGGAAAGTAAACACGCAGGAGAAGAACACAGAGAAGCAGATACGTGAGGAAACAGAGAAGGCTCCATTAGACACAGCAAAGGCTCCGGGAAGAGAGCTGAGCCATTCGCCTGATAGTTTGCAGGTACAGAGACCACAGCCCTGAGCAGCTGAGTCTGGAGAGAAATGAGCCCTGGGAGAGGGATGAAACTTATGCCAGCCTACAGCTGATATTGGAAGAAGCTGGGACCACAGAGCCTTCAGAGGAAGAGAAAGGCTGAACACCTGCAGATATCGGCAGCCATCTTACTCCAACACGTGGCAAAAGACTTTGGTGAGGGAAGTAACTTATGCTTTATGGCCTGGTAGCTGTAAGCTTCTACCCCAAATAAATACCCTTTATAAAAGCCAACAGATTTCTGGTACTTTGCATCAGCACCTCTTTGGCTGACAGACCCAAAAAACAATATTGTTACTGTAGAAAGACACACCAAAAAAAATTGAAAATCACCAGGATTCTCACCTTTCAGGTATAACTTGTTAACATTTTCATATAAATCATTTCTCACATACACCTTTATTTTATGAAATTCAGGTCATATCATAGATGTAGTTTTTTACACTACCTTTTTCACTCAAAGCATATTGTGGGGAAATATATAATATGAATATTTTTCCACATTCTTATATATTCTTCTACAACTGATTTTTGTTATTTTTTAAATTTACATACAGTGAAATTTGTTTTGGGGAGTTCAGTTATTTCTGTTTTAACACATGCCTAGATCCATGTACCAACCATCACAATCAGGATACAGAACAGTTCATCACCCCTCAATTTTTCCTTATACTGTCCCTTTTTAGTCCACTCTTCCTTCACCCCCAACACGTGGCAACCACTGATTATTTCCAGAATGTCATATAAATGAAATCATACTCTATGTAACCTTCTGAGATTGGTTGCTTTTACTGTGCATTATGCATTTGAGATTCATCCATGTTCTATATATCAGTAGTTTATTCTTTTTTTTTTTTTTTTTTAAGATTTTATTTATTTATTCATTTATCCCCCCCTTGCTGCTTGTGCTCGCTGGGTCAGCTAACCACGCCGTGCAGGCGGGCTTGCCTTCACCAGGAGGCCCCGGGAACCAAACCCGGGGCCTCCCATATGGTAAACGGGAGCCCTACCGATTGAGCCACAGCCGCTTCCCTAGTTTATTCTTTTTAATTGCTGAGTAGTATTCCATTGCATGGCTATGCCACAGCTTGTTCATCCATCCACCCATTGAAGGATATTTGGGTTGTTTCCAGAATGTGGCAGCTATGAATTATGCTTCTAAAAACCTTTGCATACAGGTTTTTGTGTAGGCATACATTTTCATTTCTCTAAGGTAAATACTTGCTGAGTTTCAATGGATTTTTAATGTCTGAACAGTATTCCATTAATGGATATACCATAATTTATTGAAAAACTGCCCTCTTTGGGCATTTAGGTTGTTTTTGGCTTTTCATTGTTATAAGCAAGGCCACAATGAACATCTTTGTAGAGAAATCATTGCACATATTTTTGTTAATGTTCTTAGGCAAAATTCCTAGAAGTATACTTACTTGATCAAAGGCTATGCACAGTTTAATATAATTTACACTCCTGTCAACAGGAGTCTGTCTTTATTGATCTAGCTGGAAAGAGAATAATCCATTTGCTGCAGGTCAATAACATTTAGTTGGTATAATTCTCAAGGCATGTTAGATATACTGTCTGATATAGTGTTTTATTTTAGAACATGTCTCTCATAACCCCTCTTCCCCAATAGATTGTAATGTCTTTGAGTTCAGAAAAGCATCCAGCACCTTAGCTATCTATCTCAAAGCCTAACCCAGAGTCTTGGGAGGTACCTGGATTAAGGACAAAATACAGATTCAGAAGAACTGGCTCTACCCATGACTTCATGATCTTGAGCAAGACTTTTTTCTCCCTGAGCCTTATTTTCCTTATATGCAAAATGGGAATACTATCTCCTGCATTGAAATGATATCAGAATAAAATAAGAAAATGCACATAAAATTGCTGTGTAAAACGTTAATCTCCATTCAAGTAATGTTTGCAATCACATACCAATTGATGTTGTCTGATCGATAGAAATCTTAGAATCAATTTGTGCCTCAACTGAGCAACATTTGTCTTTAGCCCTTGCATCTACTTCAGACTAATACTAATTAAGGTGTTACATATAGTATGAAATGTGGCAGAGAGAAATGCCTGGAAACATTATCTAAGTGCTTGGGCTTATGGTACTTCTTTTTTCCTCTTTGCCTACCCAGAGCAATGGCACCTGCCCAACAGATCCTTCATTCTTAGCTAGACTCTTTGTTCTCCATTTATCAGTATGAGTGATGAGTAGATTAGTTTATATTTGATACAGTTGGAAATAGAGGGCCATTGACTGTTTTATAATCAGATGATTATTGTGATGAAAAGGTAAGAAGATTGTTTTTGTGATACAGATGGATTAGAGGCAGGACAGGAGAGTTTAAGAAGTAGTCCAGAAGTGAATTTGGTATCCAGGGAAAGAGAAATCAGAGATGACTCCATACTCCCAAGACTTAATTTCTAGGCAATCAGGGGTTTCATTGGCAGGAAAAATAAGATGGAGGAGGAATGGATTCCGGACATACTATATCTTTAGGACAAAATATTTGGAAGATGGGTCTTTTCATTGAAATTCAAGTGAAAGGATAAGACCATAAGTACTGGAACTATAGCTGAAGCAATGAGAATGGCTGGATTCTTTAAGGGAGAGAGGCTATAAAGAGAGGACTGATCTCTTGTGAATGTCCAAAAATGGTGCTGGCAATAGAAAAGCCAAAAAAGAAATACAGAAACTAGAATACAGTAGGGAGAAACACATTTCAAGGACAGCTAGTTGGTGGGGTATGAGCAGCTATGGGTTCCAATGGACTACAGGCATAGAAGAGTGTGACAGTTTAAAGTTTTTTGTGAATCCCAGAAAACATCATGTTACTGGAGTTAATCCATTCCTGTGGGTATGTGACCCTTTGACTGTTTTGGATTCAGTTGGGGTTGAGGGCTTTAATTGGACTACTTCAGTGAGGCGTGACCCAGGGTGGGTCTCGACCCTCTTGCTGGAGTCTTATATAAACGGAGGACTGAAAGCAGAGATCCATAGAGCTGCCATTTTACCCTGCCATGTGAGAGAGGACTTCAGGATTGCCTGCAGGTCAGAGGCTGAGAGAGAGAGAGGGTTCCAAAGACCAAGAGATGAGCCATATATCTGGTTGCCCACACCTGAGCTCAGGGAGAAAAGTGAACCTGGAGGAGAAGTCAGAGACTGGCTGCCATTTTGCCTTGCCACTTGGCATGAGTTCAAGACTGCCAGCAGCCGACCTTTGGTGAGAGCTTCTCTTGATGATGCCTTGATTTGGATGAAGCTTTGGACAACCTCGGAACTGTAAGGTTTTACCCTAATAAATTCCCATTATAAAACCCAACCCATTTCTGGTATTTTGCATTGGCAGCCCTCAGCAAACTAAAACAAAGAGGAAGCTGTGTTTGGTCCCAAGGAGATCAGCAGTGACCTCAAGAGGCAAGTTCAAAGAAGTGGTGAAGGCAGCAACCAGATCACAGACATTGAAGGTAGGAGCAGATAGCAGGGGAAGTAGTAGGACCAAGTCCTGACCAAGCATTTGAGAATTTGTGTATGAAAGGAAGAGAATGTAAATGGAGAGGGGCAACATCTGGAAGTAGGTCATCTTGCTCTCTACTCTGTAAACCAGACCATTCAATTGATTTATTTATTGAATTTTCTTAGGGTCATCTTTATAATATTATATTATATGAAAAACTTCATTATATCTTTTTTACTCCTTAAAAAGTCATAATCAAGATTATAAATTGGTATTTAAGTTTTAAGATAGTGATGTCAAATGTGTGTGTATCTTTTTTCCCCATTGCAATTGCTTTGTATTGGTTCTTCTTTCCTGTTTTTTAAGATTTAATTTAATTTATTTATTTATTCCCCCTTGCTGTTTGTGCTCCCTGTGTCCGTTTGCTGTGCGTTTTTCTGTGTCTGCTTGTCTCCCTCTGCTGGGTTGTCCTGCTGCGTCAGCTCACCGCACCACGCGGGCTGGCTTGCCTTCACCAGGAGGCCCCGGGAATCGAACCCGGGGCCTCCCATATGGTAAACGGGAGCCCTATCGATTGAGCCACATCTGCTTCCCATCTTATTTTCTTTTGACGTGATACATACAGTTCCTGCAGTAGGCATAAGTTTTCTGTCATTCACCTGAAAGGCCAAGTTAAATTTAATACTTTTCAAAACATTAAATTAAAATAAGAATAGTACTTTATATGTCTATTTCATATATCAAAAGTAAAACTTCAATGAAAACTTTAAGATCACTTACTAAACTTTCAAAGATGAGCAGATTTTCCATAAAGATTTCAACAGCAGAGACAGATGGGCTACATTCCAGAGGGGAAGGTCACAAGAGTGATGAATGAGACCTCTAATGTCTGCCATAGCTGTGAAAATCTTTATGGCTAACTAAAATTCCACACGAATAACAACCTGTAAATATTATATGAGCTGTCAGACAGATAACACTGAGCTCTGAGACCATTGCACATAGTGAACAGAATACCACACCATGGGATTTGTCAGGAGATTGCCAAGTCATTTAGAGCATCAGGCTGACATTTGATCTGAGAAGTCAAGAGTTCACAGTAAACTACTTGGCAAAGTGACTGAGTTGCAGAGATAAACACATATCTAATATCCAGTAGTGCTGGCTACCCAGTCCTACAGAGTCGAATAACCAATACTTGGTGGCATTACTTTTGAAAGAAAGGCTCTTTCAAAATGGCTTATATAGAGCTTCAAGAACCTCGTGGTGATTCTTAGGGAGAAATCAAGCCTCATAAGGCCAGATTTAGAGGGATAGGTTTCTATATAAGCAGAGTCGTGACTAACTTATGCACAGGGAATTTCTGAAGAACTTGGACCAGAATTGGCTGACTGCATTACCAGAGAACTTTCCTTCACGTAATGGTGGTTAGAGTCTGTGGGCCATCTGGGTTAAGTCACGTTACTAACAAGTCAGTGCAGTATTGCCAGGTGCCTTTAGTGTCTCTCCAGATGTGCTTTTCAAAGACCGCAGACAGTCAATGCCATTTGCTGAATGCTCTCCCTGTGAGCGGTATTGTATTAGGCACCAGGGAAATTTCAAGGAAAGTAACATTTGGAATCTGAGACAGTAGGGAGCAGCCCAGATATTAAAAACCAAAATGACTATAGATGGGATATACATCCTATTTAAAAAGCAAGATAAGAAGAGTGAAAAAGAGCTAAGGATATGACAGCAATTAAAGCAATACAAGGGAGGGAGAGTTGAATTTTGGTCCCAATTTTCACTGTAAAATAATTCAACATCTATACCTTAGTGATAGCATCCTGGTGAACAGAGTGTGCTTCCGAGCCTCTTAACCTTGGGCTTGACCATGTGACTTGCTTTAGCCAATGGGGCTTCAGCAGCTGTGTGTGGGCAGAGGCACATCCTCTTGTGCTCTGGTGGTCTGCCTTGAGAACATGTACCATCATGATGGCCTCTGATCCTTCAATCTGGGCCTCAAAGCTCAATATTCTTAGAGACAATCTGAACTGAACTCACTAGAGCCACGCCCAGCCAACCTACAGCCTAAAGCAGAGATTCCCAGTCAAGCCTTACCTAGATTACTTGAACTACAGTTGACCCATAAGCATGAGACTAGAAGCTTGTTGTATGTAAGCTACTGAATTGGGAGGGTGGGGGAGTGGCTTGTTACACAGCATTATTGTGGATATAGCTGACTAATATCTGTATTAGTCAGGAGTGAGGAACAGAAGAAAGAATATCAAAGAGATTAAAGAACATAAACTACCCCCAAGCAAAAGTCTCCCTGATTTGTTACCAGTTGCTTCCTCTACCATTATCCAAAGATTAATGGAGATTAGTCCCCTTTCATCTATGCAGTTGATGCTTGTGGATTTCCACTCACTGGTCTCTGGAACCCTTTCTCTACAGTCAATAAGCCATAATGGATACAAGTATGAATTTGAATTTGAATGTTATTAAACATATTCCAGTCTCAGTTTTCTCTTTTGTGAAATGGACATAATTGTAGTTTATATTTCACAGGGTTGTTGTGAGTATTAATCAGGTTAATCCATGTAAAATGTTTCCTTAGTGTTAAGAGTGCAAAAGTGCTCAATATTGTTTATATTCCTACTCCACCTCTATTCTTATTATAATTAAGGTAATGAGTCACACTAACTAACTTACTACCAGTGTGAGGAATCTCAGGGTAACCAGGCAAATGAGAGAGTCTTTCGTTGTAGAGTTAAGCTGTTAACCACCAAAGCATGGGCCCAGGAAACTACTCAAGGAAATAGCCTTCTTCCTCCATTTCTAGCCATTTTCTGACTCTTACAATTATATGCAGTTCTCAGAGAAGTGAAACATGAAAGAAGACAAATCTTCCTTTTGGTATTCTGATGCTGGTGTCAAATATGACGGTCAATTGTGTTTTGTCATTTTATATTGATATTGCTTCAGGAATTCAAAAGAAATAGCTAAGTATTTTTAGAAAAAAATAAAGCATGCCATATTCGTCTTGGTTTCTAATTTTAGTTCTGATTTTTAATATCAATTTCACATTGCCAAACATTTTTTTTCTATTTAAAATCAGTGTGGGTGATCCATGTTAGAGGAACTCTCTGACCTGGAATTCCGTATGGTCCCATTTAAGACACAAGCCTGTTGCCCTTTATTTTGCCCTAAGACAGCATGATTCTTAAAAAACTTTTGTGTTGGGCTCCAGGAATAACTGAAGGTTCAGTTCCAAACGCTCCCCTTTCCCCTGACACCTCTCACAGATGTAAATACTCTTTTGAATTAGTTTCTTTCCCCTGATATCTGGCCTAGGTCAAGTTCCACGACATGGACTCTTTCATGTTTTACCTTCTGAGAATAAATCCTTTCTGTTCTTCACTGACACCATACAAAGAGCTTATTCCATTCTATTTCTCTTCTAATTTTTTTCCCAGACAGTTCCTGCTCAGGCTTTCTCTTTCAAAGTCAAATTGCCCCCATGTTGACTAATCCTTCGATTGTCCTTTCTTTTGTCTGTCTATTTCTATCTCATTAAAACCATAGCACTCTCTAAAACCTATATTTATATTCATTACACATACATAAGAAATCCCTTTTCTGAACAAAAGGGCTATAAGGAGACTACACAAATAATTGGAGAGGGGGTTATTCGTCATATCAGAATGGCTAAATAGAAGGGAGAACTTGATTCCCATCATTAAATGCATCTTGTGACAATTGCTTGATGAAATCAAGAACCAAGCAATTAGGAGCATTCTTTGTGAGATTCCCATCAGATGAAATATTTTGCTTGGAGCCTCAGGGAGAATGTACATTAATATCAGCCTACAGAGAGTCACATTTCCCTCACTGTAGAATTACTTCCTTCTTCACTATCCTCCTACAACATCTACTCTTTACCACCACTATAGAAGAGCATGAGTTTTTTTTGTTGTTGTTTGTTTGTTTTTATAGGTCTATCTCTTTTGGTTAGAATGTGAGTGTCCCAAGACTAGGATTTCGTCTTTCTCATCTTCATAGTCTAAGTTCCTAGTGTCTGTTAATAAATACATGAATGATTTAATGAATGCTACAGGCAAAGTAAGTCAGATGTTATCTCTTAGCTCAGAACCCTCTTAAGTATTCCCCTTTTCACTAGGAACAAATTCCAAAGGCCTTTAACCAGGGTCTACAGGGCCCAACCTGATCTGGCCCTTGGTTGCTCACTGATTTCCACTCATTCTCCAAATTGTTTCCACTACTTCAGACATATTGGCCTCACTGATGTTTCTCAAACCCTCTAAGTTTGCTCCCATCTCCAGGCTTTTGCATTTACTGTGTCCTCTACCTGGAACACTTTGCCCTCAGATACCTGCATGGCTCACTCCCTCACTCCTCTGCTCAAATGTCATCTTAGACAGGCCATCCCTGACCACCCCCCTTAAAGCTTCCTTCCCCCATCTCCTATAGTCCTTTAGCCTGCTTTCTTCTTCATCAAACATCAAGACCTGATTGTCCATCTTCTACTAATAAAATCTAAGCTCCAAGAGAGAACAACTTTGTTTTATTGACTGCTATTTCCCCAGTACCTAGAAGAGAGTTTGGCCTATATTGATCATTCAATAGACATTTGTTGAGTGATGGAATGAGTCAGTTCTTTTCATAGCTGTCTGAAAATAAGTGAAGTCCCGAACATCATTTTTCAGGACATCAGGCAATTGACTAAGTTCTTGTCTATTACATCTGACTAGGAATAATCTTAAGAGGGCCCAGTTATTCATTCAATCAAGGCATATCCAGCTTCTATGTGCAAGGCATTATGTTAGATGCAAGGAATTAAAAAAAAAAAAAAAAAAAAAAAGAGCAATGCCTGTTCTTACCCTTACGGTGCTCAAACTCTAACTCGTTTCCTTTAATGATCTATTTTATTGACCATTCTGCATCCTACCTGTTGCCAGTCACTGATATGTATACTACTGAGCCTCAGGTGGAAGGCAAGAGGCTGATGTCATATTCTGCTGTCCTCAAAGTCCTTACCTGTTAATGGAGATCATGAGGTCAGACACCTTAAATAATGATCATCCCTACTTACACTGGAGAAAATGGTCAACCTCATTATTAAGGAAAAAGTAAATCAAGTTACCTAGTGAGTGACTAGAATGGGCATATTTCAAAGCCTTTTGTTCTGAGATGCTTCTAAATGCCTGTCAGTTACATTGCTACCTTACAGGTTGGGTTCCCCAGGAAGCAGACACTGAGACAGAGTTTAGAAAGCAGGATATTTAGTAAGGCGTGTCCTTTAGATCAACACCTGATGACGGAAGGAGTGAGAGTAGGGAGAAGCCAAGCTGGGATGCAGGTCCAGTGACTGCCTCGGTCAACCCCATGGCACCTCTTGAGCTATAATGGCCCTGTGGATTTGTCCCGCATTGGGTCCAAATGGCCAGGCCTTTATATACCTGCATTCATCAGTCATTAGTTGTGAGCTGCCACGGAAGGGGTGGGATCTTGGATGAGGCAGCTCTCTGCAGCTGAGGCAGTCCCAGAAGGAGCAGACAGCTGAAGGCTGTTTGCTGAGGTCATTGACCTTCATTGAAGGGGACCTGGGGATACAGAAAAGTAGTCTCCAGTGATTCTGCAGGCATAGGTCACTCTGCTTAGTATTCCATGTGTCCCCATTGCTATGGCCACACATTGTCCAGGGAATGGTCTATAGGAGTGGTCCTTTAACCAGAGCAATTTCACCCTCCAGAGAAAATTTGACAATGTTTGAAGACATTTTTGGTTTTCACAATTGAGGGAGAGGGGTGCTGCTGGAATGTAGTGGACAGAGCTCAGGGATGTTGCTAAACATCCAACAATGTACAGGACAGCCCTTGCCAAAGAATTATCCAGCCCAAAATGTCATTAGTGCCCATTTCAAGAAAGACTGGGGGAAGCGGCTGTGGCTCAATCAGTAGGGCTCCCGTTTACCATATGGGAGGCCC
>JAKSZT010047090.1:920604-1378985 GCA_026826555.1 Tolypeutes matacus
CCCCCCCCCCCCCCCCCCCCCCCCCCCCCCCCCCCCCCCCTTGATCTTAGATGGACAGTAAATAAATGGCCCAATCAGATCCTCTTTCTTGGAGAGTTTGAATGTGATACACAGAGAGAAACACAGACGGTAGAGAAGTGGGGAAGTTAAGAGTCAGAGAGCAAAGGAAGAAAACAGAAATCACGAGGAAGTAGAAACTCTGAGTAAGCAGAAGGTATGAGATGAAGAGGAAAGGACAGAGGCTATGACACTGTGATAGTTTGAAGTCTGCAACAGCAAAAGCATGTACAGAGGGAGCAGAGGTGGCTCCAGAGGTTGAGTGCCTGCTTCCCACATGGGAGGTCCTGGGTTTGGTTCCCAATACCTCCTAAAACAAAAACATCAACCCAGGGGAGCCGATGTGGCTCAGTGGTTGAGCGCCAGATTCCCACGTAGGACGGCCCAGGTTTGGTCCCCGGCCTCCCGGTACCTCAAAAATAAAGCATATACAGAGGGAAGCAAACACATACTTCATGGTGACTGTTGTTCCAATCCTTCCTTATGTTTCCATGCATCCTTAAAATAACCCTCGTCATCAAGGCCTATCCCTGTTCCTTGCAGCCTTAAGGAGATAGCACACAGCAGAGCAGTATATGCAGTGGGCTGAAATTAAGGTGAGTTTCATTGCTCATATCTAAACTTATACTTAAAAATCCAGAAGAATGGTTTTTTAAGCCAGGAACAGTTTCTGTAAGTCTACAAATGAACAAAGTGCCTTTTGTCCTAACTCAAAGTTCTCACTGAAAAGTATTTTTTAATCCCAAACTGGTTGTGTCCTGAAAATGGAAAACATCCAAATGGAAAAACAAAAGTAATGATTTTTGCCCACGGGGATGTGATTCCACCATTTCTGTAGTGCAAAGCATTGTATTCTGGGACAGATGACAAAATGCTACCCTAGGCCAAACTTAAAAATGCCTACATTTTCTGGGGAGTATAAAAATATACCTTTCAGGGAAGCGGCTGTGGCTCAATCAGTGGGGCTCCCGTTTACCATATGGGAGGCCCCGGGTTCGGTTCCCGGGGCCTCCTGGTGAAGGCAGGCCCGCCCGGACGGCGTGGTTCGCTGACCCGGCGAGCACAAGCAGCAAGGGGGGGATAAATGAATAAATAAATAAAATCTTTTAAAAAAATAAAAAAATAAAAAAAATAAAAATATACCTTTCAGAGCCAGTATTCCACTAAAATAGTGCCCACGTGTCATGAAATTGATTCAGAATTGTGGTGCTGGTCTCCCTGCCATAGGTCCTTGTGAGGTCCAGAGGAGTCTGTCACCATGAAGGTGAAAGAAGGAAAAAAAAAGGGATCTTTTCCTCATGCCACAGGACTGAGCTCCATTCCGGTATGTGATGAAGTAGTGCTTAGGAATCAAGCTAAATGCCACCAGGTAGCTCTAAAGTCAGATTATGTATGGGGTATCATAGTAACTCCACAGTCTTAGAGAGGAATGCTGTTGACGTCCCACTCAGAACCCCTTTAGTGGGCCAGTGCATCCCTCCCCAGATGCTGAGTGTCGGTGCTAAGGGCCCATCGCCCCCTTTCTCCACAGACCCTCCCTCAGCCGAATGGGAGCTGCCTTGCTGTCCCCCACCTCCCAGAAATCCACAGCCAATGACTGACAGGAACAAAAGCCCAACCTCCTTGCCTCAAGGCAGGCCAACTCTGCGGCTAATGGTGTTCCAGAGTTTCCTGTGGTTAGCCTCTACCTCCTTGATTAGCTTTCCTCCCTGCCCCACCCTGCTGTTCTCACTCCCCTTCAGCTGCGAGCACTGTCACAATCATTTGCTTGTTCAAGAATCCCTGTCTAGGGCTCTCTAGGGAACCTTGCTTAAGGCGAGGGTGACCAATCACCCCGGTTTGCTTAGGACGGGGGATTTCCCAGGACATGGAGATTTCAATGATAAAACTGGAAAAGATGGGAAGCGGCTGTGGCTCAATCAGTGGGGCTCCCGTTTACCATATGGGAGGCCCCGGGTTCAGTTCCCGGGGCCTCCTGGTGAAGGCAAGCCCGCCCGCACGGCGTGGTTAGCTGACCCAGCGAGTACAAGCAGCAAGGGGGGATAAATGAATAAATAAATAAAATCTTAAAAAAAAAAAAAAAAAAAACTGGAAAAGTCGTGGAGAGACCAGGATGATTTGGTCACCCTACCGAAGGCAGAGAGAGATTTGGACCCAGAGAACTCTTCCTGCCTTCCTGCTAAGCTTAAGCAGATGCTTTGCCTCCCAGGGACTTGGGTGATCTAAATAACGTAGAGAAATTCAGGGAAACCAGCTATCAAAACAGAAAAAGGAAAAGAAAGGAAAGAAATGGAGAGAGAGAGAGAGAGAGAGAGAGAGAGAGAAAGGAAGGAGAGAAAGGAAGAAAGAAAGAGAAAGAAAGTGCTGATTTGTAGCATTTGCGTTTCTGTGGTGTAGTATGGCCGATTTGAAGCTTCCAAAGGTTACTTTCACAAGCGGCTCACAATTCCTGTATATTTAACGATCGGCTCCTGAGCCAGTATTAGCGAGCTCTAGCACACAAATGCCCACTGAGAACTTGCCTAACCTTCCTCCTGTGTTCTAATAAATGGAATACATAAGGAGAATGATGCAAAGTTTTGCTAATAAGGGCACTCTAAAGCAAATGAATCTGAGGTCTTATTGGACCGTATAAATTTGAGCTCAAGGAGAAAGGGCCATAGAAATACGTTTTGAGAGGAGTGTAATTATCATCACTGACCAGTCTCTGTGAGCATCTGAAAGGCTATCTTTGAATTTACGGAGGTGTTATCAGCATCACTGATAGGTCAGATAGCATTTGCCACAAATTCTCAACACCCAGGACTCCTGAAGAAACTGACCCAAATTATTTTGCCCTGAGATTTTACCTGAGAGAGAAATGACCAGCAGCTTTAGGCTGACAATCATCTCACATTGTACCTTCAAGATTCTTTCTGATTTTTATCATGATGGCTTCTTTAAACTGACCTGAAGCCTGAAATGATTGGTCCACTCATATTTCAAATTCATCGATCCCCTGAGGACAATGGTAGCATAGATTGGGGCACAGTTAAGTGAAATGTCAGCAATTAGTAGATGTGCTTAACGTTTTTTCTTCCTACCTTTTCCTTATTAAGTGTGTGGGTAAGTGGGTGAGAGTGGAGGTTTGACAACACTCAAGATGGAAACAAACTGTTTAGCCATATATAGCGAGGGAAAGCTGTAAAAGCTTGGGCTCCTTTGACAAGAGGAAAAAAAGAGTTGACCAGGGACTTGATTAAGGTGGTCAAGATTATAAAGCCTGCAAGAAAAAAAGGCTCAGTTCTTTCTTTTTATAGTCTCTCATAATCTGAGAGCAAGGTCACTGGATGAAACTCCCAGCTTTGAAATTCAGAATAAATACTAAAAAGGAAATTTGTCTTACTGAGTACCAGAGCCGGCAATGGTCACTAGGGTAAAAGCCAGACTGTAAAAATTTTACCTTTATTGTTTTTTTCCATTCTAAAAGTAATACAGGCTGATTACCACAAAAAATCTGCAAAAGTAAAAGAAAGAAAAACACAACAGCTGTTTGTATTTTGGGGTATTTTATTTCCAGCCTTTTCTTTATGTGTACCTTTTGTGTTTTTTTTTTTCCTAACAGAGTTGTGATCATGCTGTAATTCTGAAGCCAGCCTTTCCCCCTTAATATATTACATGGCACAGTAGACTTTGAGCAAAAGACTGTGTAAAGTTATGAATGTTATTAGTCCCTGCCAAGAGGCAAAATAAAAGGTCATATTATTTATTGAGTGTCTAGTATGTGATATTCACTATGCTAAATCTCATGCCACTGTGCATTATCAATGTCGGGAGGAAATTTGCGTCTTCTTCCTTTAGGTGTGAGACATAATTCATTCTGTAAATATTTATTGAACATCTACCAAGTGTCAGGTACCATGTTAGGTACTGAGGGACATAACCATCAACAGACAGATACCATACTGTCCTTAGAGAGATTAGGGTCTACCCATTTGATTATTCATTAGTTACACAAGTAACTATTGACTCTTATACTGTGCAAAACACTGGACTTTCAGATTAGATCCATGAAAACCATTTTGCAAAGGAGAGGAACTAGTTACATTGATAAGTAAATAGAAGAGAATGAATGATACTTTCATATCTAGTTTGACCCTAACAGACTTATACTAAGATATACTATCAAACTGATAGTAATAATGATACTAATGTTAATGACAACAATAATACCAGCACACACTCGTATAGCACTTAACTCTAAGTCAGGCACTGTTCTAAGGGCTTTACATGCATTAACTATTTGATCTTCACTATAACCCTATGAGGCAATACTGCCATGTTTCACTGAATCCAAGACCCCATTGACTGTAAGGTACACTCTGATTTCAGTGCACTGTTAAGGCATGGGGAAAAAGTGTCTTCAAAGCGGTGAATTATGATACTATTATCCGCATTTTACAGATGAGAGGTACAGATTTAAATAAACATCCGCGGCACTATTTTAGCCCAGTCTAGTTCAAGATCCTGTACTCTTAACCAATATTCCATACCATTGGTAAGGCAACCACTGGCCCAGAGGTGTCGAGAAAAAAAATCCAGGCTCTGTAAGTTAACATAGTGGGAACCCGACTAGGAAGAAGAGAAGAGGGAAGAATGTGTGGCAATAGCAATTGGGCTAGACAGTCATTAGCCTGGGTGTCTGCTCTTAATAGGTAAGGTAGCGTGGGTGCGTGGCGTGTTAATCCAGAGACTGGGTTCTAGTCTCAGATCTATTATAATTATCTTTGTTACCTTGGTCATGTCACTTGATCTTTCTGTACCTATTTTTGTCAGTTGTAAAATAAAGGACTGGACTAGTTCAGTGTCTTTCAAGCTATTTTGAATGCAACTCACAGAAGGAAAACATTTTACATTGCGATCCAGTACACACACACACACACACACACATTTACCTAACTGAAACCAAAGGGTCATAAAATAATGCTTAATCTTACTTGTGAAATGTATTAGGATATCTTCTGATCTGTTCCATTCCATTCATTCCTTTCCACTCCACTAAAAGATTATTGGTTGCAACTCATTAAATTGATTTCAGGATTCACACATGAGCCACACCCTAGAGTTTGAAAACTACTCATATAAATACTTTCTAAGCTTGTCTTCAGTTATGAAATTCCACAGCAGAAGGGGATTCTTGGAGTGGGAGCGCGGTTAGGAATTTTAGGAAAGATAAAGAGCTGACCCTTTTGTCTAACAAATACTCATTTTCTTTTTAATTGGATCATGTTCTTACTACTTTCTTTGTCCAATTCAGTATCCAATGCACCTCTTCACAAAAAATTCTTGTTATCAGACCATTTTGGCAAACACCACTTTAGGGCAAAGTTTCCCATACTGTGTTCCATGGCATGTTTAGTGAGAAATTAATTGGTGTGACTGAAAAAGGCTTCCACAGTTATATGAGTATGGAGAAGAGCTACTGACTCTTCTCTTCTGTTATTAGTCAGACAAAAGGGAGCTGATGCAAAGTACTAGAAATCTGTTTGCTTTTATAAAGGGTATTTATTTGGGGTAAAAGCTTACAGTTACAAGGCCCTACAGAGTCCAAGTCAAGGTTGCTTTCTCACCAAAGTCAGTTGCCACATGTTGAAGCAAGATGGTCACTGATATCTGACTGGTCTCTCCTTCCTGGGCTTCCTCTTCCTCTTAAGGCTCCATGGGCCCAGCTCCTTCCTGATCTCATTTGTAGGCTGGCAAAGGGCTTGTCTCTCAGGGCTTCCTATATCAGCCTCTGGCATAGGGCTCATTTCTTTCTGGGCCTTCTCAGCTGTTCAGCTGCTCTGGTATCTTCACAAGGTCAGCTACAAACTATCAGGCAAATGGCTCATCTCTCCCTGGCACCCCAGGATAAAAAATGACAGAGTTCTCTCTCTTCCCAGTGTGTCTTCTTGAGTGAGTGTCCATTTATATCAGCCCACCAAGGGGGTAGGGACTCAACCTGAATTAGGCCTTACTGACATAACCTAATCAGAAGCCCTAAACTGATTTTATCAAACAAGCTTAATCAGAGGCCCCTCACTGAATTTAATACAATCAAAGAGTATCACACCCAGAGGAATAGATTAGTTTACAACATAATCTTTCTCTTTTAGGGATTCAAAAAAATAATCTCAAACTGTCACATCCTCTTAGTCTTAATGCATATTAAAGGTCTCCAGAATTTCAACAGGAATGAAACTTGTTTATCTTTATAACCCAATGTCTTCCCAAATCTATAGACACTAGAACTATTTTTCCAAGGAACACTTATTAACATCTTACAGAACATTAGTGTTCTGAGGAACTCAGCTTGGAAAATGTCCCTTTAGGGAATTCTAGAACTTGTAAAATATTGAAACAACTACAAGATCGTTTTAATGTTACAGAAATATTTCTACCTTGACCCAAATATATAGTTACCCTTTTTGGTGAAAAAAGTAACATTTAGAACAGAAGCCCAGAAAATTGAAAAAATAGCCAGGAAAAGGTTTTAAATTCTTGAAAATAAAAAAGGAAGGACAATTTTCACATTACTAGGCCAATGAGTACTACAGTATTTTCTTTTTTTTAAAAGATTTTATTTATTCATTCATTTATCCCCCCCTTGCTGCTTGTGCTCGCTGGGTCAGCTAACCACGCCGTGCGGGCGGGCTTGCCTTCACCAGGAGGCCCCAGGAACCGAACCCGGGGCCTCTCATATGGTAAACGGGAGCCCTACTGATTGAGCCACAGCCGCTTCCCTACAGTATTTTCTTGATCACTGATATATGAAGTGACTGACACTAGCCCTACCAGCTCTCTTTCTCATCTATATATGTGTGTGTGTGTGTATCAGTATGAGAATTTCTACCTTTTTACTTGATTTAAGTTGTAGAAGTCAATTAGGAGTAGTAGAGTATTAAAGCTAGAGTTAAAGGCAAGCTAGTGTCTATCAATGGATAAGGTTCACATTTTACAATGTTTTTTTCTCTTCCCATTTTCTCTCAGATCTAAGATAAAAGAAGAAACTTCTCTAACAAGTAGAGACTGGGCCACCAAAAGGAAACAGTGAATACTTTTCTTTGGTAAAAGGCTGCCTCTCTCTACTGATTTAAAAACACAACACAGAGATAGTTGGTAATGTCATTTTCAAATGTGTGTGCATGTGGTCGGGGCCAGGGGATGAAGAAAGAGAGAATGACAATGTACATGTTTGTATGGGGGGCGTACAGTTAGTAGCTCACCACTATTTTTATTTTCTTTGTAATGTCTAAGCCTCAGAAATCACCCTAGTATTATTCCAAATAACCTGGAAGCAATTACTAAACATCTGTTGACTTAAACTCATTTAGTATATGACCTTAAAGGTATTTTTCAAACATATTTTTATTTATTTGTGGGCAAAAGCTATTTTTTTTTCCTTTTATAGAACACAATTTAACAGCAAGTGCATGATTTCAGAGATACCCTGCCTCAGATTCCCCTGGGCTGGGGACTGAATCTGGGACCTCATATATGGGAAGCCAGTGCTCAACCTGCTGAGCTATACCGGCTCCCCAAATTTGGTTTTGATAGTGCACCCAACGTCTGGTGCAACTTTTTGGAGGTCAGTTTGGCAACATGTAGCCAAAGCCTTACAAATGTAAACATCCATTAACACAACAATTCCATTTTAAGGCATTTATCTTGTAGAAAGAGGCTGAGATGTTTATAAAAGTATACAAAGGGTGCAAGTCACAATGTTGAATATAATAGAGAAAAACTAGAAATAAACATCCAACAGATATACAGAGAATACAGAATTGTCTTGGTAAATTCGGTATAGCCAGAGAAGGGAATAAAACACAGCCACTAAAAATATCACGCTGTATCAGAGGCCGTTGTGGCTCAATTGCTTGAGCTCCCGCCTACCACATGGGAAGTCTGTGGTTTGGTTCCTGGTGCCTCCTAAAGAAGACAGAGAACTGGCGCGACAGGCAGACGTGGCAAGCTGACACAACAAGATGACGCAACAAGAGATGCAAGAAGAAAAACAATGAGAGACACAACAAAGCGGGGATCAGAGGTTCCCGGTGTCTCCTAAAGAAGACGAGCAAGACAGCAAGCTGACGTGACTGGCAGGCCTGGCAAGCTGACGCAACAAGATGGTGCAACAAGAGACACAGGACGAAAGGCATAATGAGAGACACAGCAAAGCAGGGAACGGGGGTGGCTCAAGCATTTAGGGGCCTCCCTCCCACATCGGAGGTCCCGGGTTCAGTTCCTGGTGCCTCCTAAAGAAACAAGGAAGACAAACAGATACAGAAGGTTCAAACAATAAGGGGGTGGGGAGAAATAAATATATAAAATAAAATATTAAAAAAAAAACACTGTAAAAGAATATTTAAACCCATGAAAATATTTTTAACATAATTCCAAGGGGGGAAAAAAGCAGAAAAGCAGGTCATATAACAATAGATTTGTTCCCCTGCTTGGTTTAAAAGAAGGAAATAACTTAAATTTACACACACACACACACACAGACAAACCAAGAGAAAGACAAAAAGTATATAAACCAAAAATTTTATAGTGATCTCCTCTGAGTTTTGGGATTATGGGTGATTTTTGTTTTCCTATTTGTACTCTCTGCTCTCTAAATTTTCCTTGATGAGCATCTATTGTCTCTTTAATTTAAAAAAGGATGACATAAGGAAACAATTTCATTGTCTTATTTTTCAAATATCCCTTAAACCAAATTGGTATCTCCACAAGCAAAATGTCTAAGCATATATCGATATTCCACATGGGTACTGAAGAAATGGGTGATTTCTAGGGCTTCCTCTGTTCAAGCAGGTAGAACCATGTCTTTAGGAGTGCTAGTACCTACAAGTATGACCTTTCTGGAAGTGAGCACTGATGTGATATGATTTGAAAGGTGTGAGTATGGTCCACCTGGCCTCTCAAAGTTCTTCCCCCACAGCTCAGAGCTTATGGAATGATGTTCTACCACCAGAGAGCTATTCTTCAGGCTTATGGCTTTTCACCCTATTAAAATGCAAAAGATCTCGGAGAAGTACACATTAAACTCTACTTGTTACCTAGGTTAAATGAGTACAAAATACCATTTTCTGAGAATAGGTTTTAATGGGGAAGGCATGGCAATTGGAGGTGGGGGGCACAAGGCAGAGAGAAGAAAGGATGAACAAATGTACATGGTGACTGAGGAGTAATTAATATTTATAATAGTGATATTTTTATTTATGGTTCATGAGTTACTTCTGAGTATGTTATGGCATTTAGTCACAGTTAAATCAAATGGAATAGTGGCCACCAAAGTGAGTTAAGCAGACCAGAGATGTGGAAAAATACAGAAGACCTGTACTGATTTTATAAATTTTTTGAGTCACTCTTGAAAGCCACAATCCCACTCAAATATACACACTATTTTAAGTTACCCCCACTTTTTTTTTGCAACTCCTGAGAATGTGTGAAATGGTCACACATTAATCCATCATCATTGTATCACAAAAATACAGGACCATCACCTTCTAAAAATTTTTGTTCTAAAAGAGAATAGCCAACTGGAGACATACATGAAAGTATCTAGTCACAACATATTTGTGAGTGTAGATTTTTAAAATTAATTTCTAGAAAATGTAAAAGGAAGAAAAGGACCAGAAAATGTCAAGGAAGGAAGAAGGCAGAAGAATGAAGGGAGATCATATAAAATTACCTCCTGTCCTGGTTTGTCTCTTGTGGCCCCCAGAAAATTATGCTCTTAAGCTAACCTATATTCCGGTGCCTGTAAAGGCAGTATAGATGGGGGCCTTTTGATTAGATTCAGTTAAGGGACTTTTAATTAGATCACTTTGATTAGATCACTTTAGGGCCTTTGGACTACATCAATAAGGCATGACCCAGGTCAGGTTTCCACCCTCTTGCTGGGGTCTTATATAAACAGAGAATTAAAAGCAGAAGCTCAGTAAAAGAGACACACCGTTTTGACCCTACCATGTGAGAGAGAGGAGTGCAGGAAGACAGAGAAACCCCGAGAGGCTGAGACAGAGACCAAGAGAAATGCCAAGAGGCTGAGAGAGAGGTGGGAGGCTGGAATCATTGGAGCAGGCCCAAAGCGAGGAGAAGCTGCCGTTTTGTTTGCCACATGGCAGAAGTCCAGGATCGCCAGCAGCCGACCTTTGGTGAGAAAGCATCTCTGATGATGCCTTGATTTGGACATTTTCACAGCCTCGGAATTGTAAGCTTTTACCCTAATAAATCCCCATTATAAAAGCCAACCCATTTCTGGTATTTTGCATTGGCAGCCGTAGGCAAACTAAAACACTTCCTCTCTATAAAATGTAGAAATTATATATGTGCATATAGGGAGCGAGCGAAAAGCCCAGCACAGTGATTAAGAACACAGACTCTGGGGCCCAACTTCTTAGTTTGAATCCTGGCTCTGCCATATTCTCACTGTGTGACCGTGTGTCTCACTTTCCTTATCTTTAAAATGGGCATAAAAATAGTATTTACCTCTAGGGTTGCTATAAGGATTAAATTAGTTAGCATTTGCAAATGCTTGGCACAAAGTAATTGCCTTCAAGCAATCGCTTAACCCTCATAAGTAATCATGACCAGAAGGAAATTTACCAAATGTCAACAGACCTTAACTCCATGGTAGAATTATGGGCAATTTAAATTTCTTCCATTATATTTTTCTGTATTGTTAAAATCAACACATATACTTTCATAATCAGAGAAAGAATGTTATAAATTGACAACATTAAGCAGAGGAAAACAGATGCTTGCCAAGTTCATAAGCAGTATTATAGTAATAGGACATTTCACTACTGTATTAGTCAGCTAAAGGAGTGCTGATGCAAAATACCAGAAATCTGTTGGCTTTTATAAAGGGTATTTATTTGGGGTAGAAGCTTACAGCTACCAGGCCATAAAGCATAAGTTACTTCCCTCAACAAAGTCTGCTGCCACGTGTTGGAGTAAGATGGCTGCCGAATCTGCAGGGGGTTCAGCTTCCCTCTTCCTCTGAAGGCTCTGTGGTCCCAGCTTCTTAAAATATCAGCTGTCAGCTGGGATAAGTCTCGTCTCTTTCCCACGACTTGTTTCTCTCTGGGCTTAGCTGCTCTGGTCTCTCCACAAGGTCAGCTGTAGACTATTATGTGAATAGTTCATCTCTCTTCCTGGGGCCTCTGCCATGTCTATGGGGCCATCTCTATTGTGTTCTGTGTGTTTACTTCCCCGGGCTCTAGCATCCAAAAACTCCAACTAACTCCTTTGCCATGTGGTTTTCTCTGTGAGTCCCCACCTACTAAGGGGACGGGGACTCAACATCCTACTGACATGGCTCAATCAAAGCCTTAATCATAATTTAATCAAGTAAAAGTGAAACCTCTGAAGATAATACAATCTAATACGCCCAGCGGAACAGACCAGTTTACAAATACAATCCAGTATCTATTTTTGGAATTCATAAACAATATCAAACTACAACAACTACTTAAAATTTCAGTTAACTAAGAGGTCCTTATAGGAGTTCTCTTTGTATTAATTATAAAAGCATAATAAATAGCAAACCTAGAAAATAAAAAGAAAGAGTAGAGCCTTCCCCTTTACTGTTATGCATTTATCGAGGATAAATGAGGGATAAGAATAGTGAGGGAAATATTTTAGGCTAAGGTTCCAACTTGGAGGCAGAGAGAACTTGATGAATTTTATAGAGATAAAGAATTACATATTCACAGGAATCTATACACACATATATTGAAACCATGCAACAATTTAAATGCATAATTATCAGCTTTACAGGGTGAAAGGCTAAAGGCAGAAATAAGGACTCAAAAATATTAGCATTAGCCAAAGACTGGACACAATGATCTAATTGCCCCTCCTCTTCCTAACCCTCTGAATTCACCCTCCAAGTTATATTTCAGGATTTTTTGTGCTTCCACTGCAGCTGGCAGAGATGAATGTAACTCAACTTTTAATTCTTAGCTACCAAGATGCAAGGAAGAGGTTAGGCAATGGAAACTGAAAATGACTTACTGGAAAGGAAGTGCTGGGACGCTGGGCCGAAGTCCCTGTGAGCTTCATGCAGCTGCCTGATGCGGTCCTCAACGGCCACCTGGGAGGAAAAGGAGAGAAATGATGTTATCTTATCATATGTAATGAGGAGCAATGAAAACAATGTAGCCTTTTCGGTCACATCTCTCAGGCTGAGAACACTAAGCAACAATTTATAACCCCAGTTTTAATATCCACTTACCGTATATGGCTTCTGAGACCCATTTTTATCACACCAAGGCCAAACAAAAAAGGATTTTCTCTCCTGACAATGTTAAAATGAGATTTTTACACTCTACTCAATGACAGCCACAAATGAACTACTGCACCAATTGGCACTATCAAAAAGATGCAAACTAAATCTTTCACCAAAAGAAGGTTGGGGAGGTTGCCACTTGGTGTTATAGTAGATAATGAAAGCATCTCAAAAATGGTGTATATTTTGTATTTTAGTCTTATTCAGTCAATTGTTTCAGACTAATGGTTTTTTTTGCATTAAGATTTATTGGCAATTAGTGGATCATTGAGTGATAATTAATCATTGATAAGAAACAATAGTTGATTCATAATTAATTAAGTACCCAAGAAGTACAAGAAAAAGCCTAAATTTGGGGTAACATAGAGTGGATAGTGAGATGAAAGAAATTTTCAGATTTCAGTTTTCAGTGGACTTGGAAATTACTGGGAAATATATCTTTACACAGCATGCAGTAAGAATTGTCATTCTTTTTTTTTTTTTTTTCTATTAGGTTTTTCTATAACATATTGACACAGTGTACTGTCAGCTTAGTGAATTCCATTCTGGGAGGAAAAAGAGGCAGAAGTTTATGGGTGAAAGGGTATACTCTGTCATTCGGCATTTTGCTAACCCGGTATTAATGACGGCCCCAGGCATCCTAGCCCTATAATCCTGGATTTTGATTTGGTTCTGACCAGCCCATGCTAACCTCGGAGCTGGTCAGAGCTTGCCCAGAGCCGCCATAATTTGAGGGGGCTTAGCTCCTGCGGTGTGGAAAATTCCCAAGAGGTAAAATAGATCTTAATCTACCAGAAAAGGGGCTCAGGTAGTGTGATCTAAAGCCAACTCTGACTTTCCAACATAAATCAACTGCCTAGTGTAGATCCATAGCAATTCCCCCGCCCCCAAACACACACACACACACTCTCTCTAGCCCTGTCCACCTTTGCTTGGAAAACATATTTGTACAACCAAGTATGGTTTCCAACAAATGTAGGATCTGCTTCATTGTTATGCACACAAAAGCATGATGAATATTTCAAACCTACCATTCCTGCCTCATGACTGTGCACTCCCAAACTCTACCTGCTAAACTCCACCAAATTACCTGCCTGCCCTGTGATATTCTACCCAATCTAACACGTGTATGCTTTGTTCACGCTGCCTCTTCTCTCTGTAATGCTCTCCCCCGCCCTCCAGGTCAAGGCTTACTTATATGTTTATCTGCTTACTTTCCAATACCAAAGGTTAGAGTTACTTACTCCCTCGGCATTCTCATAGCACATAGCTTATACTTGGAGTACTTGTCTTATATAAATATAATCTATTTTAGTTATATGGACATGAGTATCTCCTGTAATAGATCATAACCTTCTGGGCAGCAAGGATCATTCCCTGCTTATCTCTGCCCATCCCCCAGCACTGAACCCTGTTCAAAGTAAGTGGTAGCAAATATTTGTTTAATAACTAGTTGTCCGGGAAGCGGCTGAGGCTCAATCAGTGGGGCTCCCGTTTACCATGTGGGAGGCCCCGGGTTCGGTTCCCGAGGCCTCCTGGTGAAGGCAAAGCCCGCCCGCGTGGCGTGGTTGGCTGACCCAGCTAGCGCAAGCAGCAGGGGGGGGGGATAAATGAATAAATAAATAAAATCTTAAAAAAAAAAAAAAAACTAGTTGTCCAACCCAATGGGGGTGGGGGTGGGGGGGAGGGGGAGAAAGAGAGAGAGAGAGAGAGAGAGAGAGAGAGAGAGAAGAGAGAATGGGAACAAAGAATACTCACATATCCACTGACACTGACTGCAGGTCCTAGGGAAACTTCAAAGTTTCCTTATCAGTAAAATGTGGACAACAATAGGACCTACCTCAGAGAGTTTTCGTGGGAATTAAATAAGATGACACATGAAAAGTGTTTAGCCCAGTTTCTGTCACATAGTAATTGCTCAGTAACTGTTAGCTCTGACTAGTGTTGCTGCTATTGTTGTGGTTAATAAATGGAAAGGACTAGGTTATAATGTGCAAGGCACCATATACAATAAATAATGGCTAATATTTACTAAGCATTATGCGCCTGCAATATGAATTAACAAATCTGTATTAGGAATTATTATTATTCCCACTTCTTTGATGTAGAAACTGAGGCATTAAAGAGTAAAAAAAGAAAACAAACCATAATTAAAAAAACTTGATTTAGGTTAGGTGATGAGTAAACCGCAAGTCAGGATTCAATGTCATTCAGTCTGACTCTTGCTCTTAACCATTAACCTGGAAATTAGAGTTAAAAAAATAGGTATTTTATAAATACTTAAGAAGTAGTTGGCTTTTTAATATTCAATCAATTAATGGAATGAGTATAGACCAAATCTAGTGCACACATCTATGAAACATTGGTCGTCAATATATTTTATAACCCATGACAAAGTATGTCAATTCCTGGTCTTGAAGAATGTGACACCATAAGATTATAGAGAAGGTTCTAAAAGAACACATGCAAATGAATGTTTGGAAGATGTAATTATTTTTAAATGAAGAATGTACCATTTTATGAACAAATTAATTGAGAGATGAATATATAAAAGATTGGGGTGGGCAGGAAGGGATGAAGATTGTACTAGTCAGCCAAAGGGGTACGGATGCAAAATACCAGAAACCTGTTGGCTTTTATAAAAGGGTATTTATTTGCAGTAGAAGCTTACAGTTACCAGGCCATAAAGCATAAGTTACTTCCTTCACCAAAGTCTGTTGCCATGTGTTGGAGCAAGATGTCTGCTGATGTCTGCAAGGGTTCAGGCTTTCTCTTCCTCTTAAGGCTCCATGGTCCCAGCTTCTTCCAATATCAGCTGTAGGCTGGGATAAGTCTAGTCTCTCTCCCAGGGCTCAGCTGCTCTGGTCTCTCCACAAGGTCAGCTGTAGAATATCAGGCTAACAGCTGGTCTCTCTTCCCGGGGCCTCTGCCATGTCTAATGGAGCCTTCTCTCCTTCCTCATGTATGTGCTTCTCTGTGTGCTTACTTCCTGGACTCCAGGATCAAAACTCTAACTTTCTCTTCTGCCATGTTGTTTTCTCTGTGAGTCCCTGTCCACCAAGGGGGACAGGAACTCAATGTCCCCCTGACATGGCCCAATCAAAGCCTTAATCATTATTTAATCAAGTAAAAGCGAAACCTCTGAATCCAATCCAATCTAATATGCCCAGAGGAACAGGCCAGTTCACAGATATAATCCAATATCTATTTTTGGAATTCATAAACAATATCAAACTGCTACAAGGATCCAATATGAAGGTGGACACCTTCCAGAAATCTTTCCTCATCGTGAGAAAGAAATCCCAAGGAGAATGTGCAGAGGTGAAGGAGTTTGATTGTGCCACAGACCCTGTCCTCTGGTAATAATGTCACAGGGACCATGCAGATGTGGTATCTGAGTCCATTATACCCCCTGATCTTGGAAGATCACTTCCTTCTTAGACAAGGACTCCAGAGGTAGTTTCCAGGGTACACCCAATATTGTCAAGAATTGAAAATGAGATGAGTGTGAATTCCCATCCCTATAGCTGAATCTCACGAAAATGTGTGAGCATGAGACTGAAATTAAAAATGCATCAAGTAATGAAATGAAATATCCAGGAAGTAGTCTTGAAATAACTAAAGAATTAAACATAAAATATTTCCTTTCACAAATCATCTTTGGAGAAAGGTATTGCATGGATTAAATGTACCATTGACTAACTAAGGAAATAATTTTAAGAAAGAAAAAAACTTGAAGGCATACAAGATCCTCACATACTGTAGCTACTTAGGGACTAAGCATTTTATGCTGGGAACAATAATACAATGAAGTGAAATGATAAACTTTTAAAAAAGATTTATTTATTTATTTTCCCCCCTGCCTCATTGTTTTCTGCTTGCTGTCTGCCCTGTGTCTCCTTGTCTTCTTTTTAGGAGGCACCGGGAACCGAACCCAGGACCTCCTATGTGGGAGGGAGGTGTCCAATCGCTCGAGCCACATCCACTCCCTGCTTGTTATGTCTCTAGTTGTATCTTCTCATTGTGTCTTCACATTGCATCAGCTCACCGCACCAGCCTGTCATGTCAGCTTGCTGTCTTGTTCGTCTTCTTTAGGAGGCACTGGGAACCGAACCCCGGACCTTCCATGTGGTAGGCAGGTGCCTGATGGCTTGAGCCATATTCACTTCCCACACTTTTGAAACAATAGCCTTTATGTACTAGACCTTCCTAACTAGCTTTGTTTCTAATCAATACAAAATAGCATGTCAAAAACAGGAAGCAAAAGACAGAAATTATACGCCAATACCTTGCATCATGCTGGCATGATTAGGTTTTTTTTGTTTGTTTTTTTCTTTTGTTTTTAGGAGGTACTGGGGATTGAACCTGTGACCTAGTACATGCAAAGCAGGTGCTCAACCACTGAGCTACACTTGCTCCCCGACAATTAGCTTTTTACTCAGTAATTATTTGTTCACATTTTAAGTCTTTGTTAATAGGGAGAGGGATATGCAAGAAATGGATGCCTTAGTCTGATCTTTAGAAGCATAAAGGGTTGGAGGCAAGGAGTAGAGACCAGCAGAGGAAAGGCCTGGGGCAGCAGAACATTGATGTTGGGGAGGACTATGAGATAACACTGAGTTTGGCATGTTGGGAGCACATGATGCAGAACAAGGCAATCCAGAGCACAAGGCTCAAGAGTGACCCCGTGGGCCAAGGGAACCACTGAAGATTTCTGTGAGGAGACTCATTGTTTTAGAGAAGAGATGTGTTTTAGGAGATTAGTCTGTCAGTGTGGTATAAAACAGATTCCAAAGGAGCCCTGAGGCTGAGACCACTTAGAGACTATTGCAATTGACTAGACTTGGGGTGCTATGTGTTGGATTTAGATTGTGCAGCCTGGAACAGAAAGTCCAGATTAGAAGGCATTTGGAGGAAGGAAGAATTAATCAGTTTTGGTGTTGGAGTTTAAGTTTTAAAGAAGCAAATGTAACTCCTAGATTTCAAGTGTGGAACACTAGAAGAATGAGAATATTGCTGATGGAAATATGGCAATTAGAAAACGGAGGAGTGTCGAATGTGTGTATGAATTTATTTGGAACACCATGAGTTTCGCCTAACAGTGGAACTGTCAACTGGAGATGTCATGTATAGGCAGAGATGAGCAATTTGTCTCAGCCATTAAAGGAAGGACAGGAAAGTGAGACTCAATGGGGTAAGATTGAGCTTTGGAAGGCGGGAGGAGAGAGAAGAGCTAAAGGGGGTAAAATAGAATTATTTAAAGAGACAAGAGGAAACTAATTTCCTCTGAATTAATAGGCCATACCTTTGTTTCCTTTTATAAAGAGTAATACAAGAATAACATCTTTTTGGAAGCATACCTCCAGTTTTTAATATTAGATCATAAATCATAAAAGCTTAAAACTGGATAGAAGCTTGTCAACTGATACACAAGGGTCTATTCTTTTAGAGCTATCCAGGATGGGCAGAAAACTGCCATCTGGACCATGAGTACTCCTAATATGGCTGGCAGCATATTCTTTAGGAAAAGCAGGCTGGGGGTAGTGTCTGGTAATTACTACTACTACGTGTGGTGACTTGAGGTTTTTATGGACCACAGAAAGATCAGGTCCTTAGAGCAAATCCATCCCTGTGGGTGTGTACCTATTGTAGGTAGGACCTTTTGATTAGATTATTTTAGTTGGGGCATGACTCAGGGTGGGTCTTAATCCTCTTACTGGAATCCTTTATAAACGGGATGAATACTGAGAGAGACACAGAGAGAAAAAGCCACAGAACGAGAGAGAAAGCCACTGAAGCAGGAAGCTGAAGCAGTGAGACCCAGAGGAGAACGGGGAGACCAGCAGATGCCCCCTTTGTGCCTTGCCATGTGACAGCAGCCCAGGATCCCTGGTAGCAGGCCTTCAGAAGAAAATTACTGCCTGATGAAGCATTGAATTGGACATTTCCACAGCCTCAGAACTATAAGCTTATACGTTAATGAATCCTCATTGTAAAAGCCAACTTATTTCTGGTATATTGAATTTTGGCAGCCTAGCAGACTAAAACGGGGAGATGGGGAGTGTCTTTTTAAAATATATATGTTCCATAAAGACAGGGACAATCTTTCTTTTCTCTCTTATATCCCTAGTGACTAGTACAGTACCTGGCATACAGCAAATATTCAATTAATATTAGTTGAATGAATTGGTGCACAGTTTATTCTAGAATCTTCACCATAACAACTATTCTTTCAATGACAAATTCTTTTTTATGATTTTTAACTCAATTTTTTGGAAAAATCTTCCTTCCCTACTTCTTCCCTCTGATCAAAACAAAAAAGAAAAGAAGAGAACCATTTAGATTCATTTTGCCTACAATACTGGATTAAAAAACATTTAAAGCAATCATTTGTAAAACAAACCAAAAGTCCAAATCTCCTCCATATTTGTTTTATTTTAATTTTAAAATAATCATATTTGAGAGCTATGAGGACTATACGTTATTTCCCTTTGCTTTCTCATTTCAGATGAGTTTTGTTCACAGTGTATTGTCTGTCAAGACATCTCTTGTGCATACATTTCCCTCCAGAAAGAAAAGCCTCTATATTGTGTATTCATTCAAAGGATATTTACTAGAATGCAAGTTCCTTATCTTTGAAGACAGGAACCTAGTCTGTCCTGTTCCCAATTTAGCACCATGCCTAGTACATAGGAGGCACTCAAGAAATACATGATAGATGAAAAATGAAAAGACCTTGAGTTCCTGTTATCTGTTAGCCACTACACTAAGTATGATTATGGTAGTCTTGAAAGTTGAATGTTGAGGATAATGAATGAGCACAAAGTCATCCAACTAAATTAATTATAATACATTCTTAAATCCCAGCTGTGACTGTTTCCTAAAACTCAGTCCATTCTTCTGTATATCTTAGAGAATGTCCTTATTTCATTCTTTCTTCCAAATTACTTTAACTAGGCCAAAAAAAAAAAAAGGAAAGGAGGAAAAACTGGGGGTGGGGGTGTGGGGAGGTGGGGGTGGGGAGAAAGGACCGATAACAGCATTGTGACTCTTTTGTGACTCATTGTGAATCATTTGAGATGATTTAAAATAAATTTATCTAAATGTAAATGTTTGTTATTTAACTTTGTTTTAAATTCTCAAGGGTGTTGAGTTTTTCTTTTGACCTGTTAGCTGATTACGTTTAAGTTTTTATCTTCAATGGAGTTTCAGGAGAGGCAAGGAGCCTCTCCTGATGTGTGCATACATTGCTAGACAATGTGGTTTCTTCCTAGTGCCCAAGCATTCCCACTGATACTAGAAACATATATTTTGCTTACTCCAGACTTGGGAAAAGATGTAACCAGGCATGTGAAATTTCGGTTTTCTGATCCTTGGTTTGTTTAGACCCTTGATAAGCATCCATGGTGTGCAAGAACCATAATTCACACCTACACTAATGAGCCCACAGGGGGGGAAAACCTCTCCTTGTGCTGAGATGCTACTGAAGAAATCACACATGCACACACAAATGACTCTCTACAGTCCATGCATGAGTTTTTATCCTGAAATTTTGAAATTTGTACAGTTTTGTGTATATATGTGTCTGCATTGGGAGAGCGCCTTCATAATTTATCCTTATTCCCAAATCCTTACATGTAACACTCATAAATACATGCCCAAGTATTATCCTGGAAACTCTTCTGAGATAGTTTCATTTAAAAAATCTTTTATCCGATAACACAGTGATAAAGGGAAGGGAAAAAAGGGAAAAAAGAAAAGAGAAAGGAAAAAAAAATGAATATATATATATATATATATTTTTTTTTAAAGGCATTTCCTTTGCTTTTTTTGCCCATTTTTGAATGTCCCAATCCACTAATTATATTTTATTTTGTTTTGTTCTTTGTTTGATTATTTGTTTTTTTTCCTTCTCTCTTTTTTTTTTTTTTTTTCCCCTGAGTTTCCTTATGTTTGTCTCTTGCATGTACGCTTATCACACTTGTTTCTTTTTCCTAGTAAGTGTATTTGATTATTTTATGGACTAAATGTTCATGGAGGATTTGCATCACAGAAGGGTTACAATGGGTACTGCGGGGGATTATTGGGGGAGGGGGTTTCGTGGGGATTGGTTCATCCGAATATACATGAAAGATATACAAAATCATTCAAAGGATCGGGGGATGGGGCATGGTCACGATGGGTGGATAATCACACAATAAATGAGGGAATCTGAATTCCTAGCCTGGAGAGCTCTGTCACAGTCTCCAAGGGAGCAACAATAGTCCTCTGAATGTAGGGACAGTGCCCGTCAAAATAGGACAACCCACTGATGTTTTTTTGTTTGTTTGTTTGTTTTTTATTGATGACTACCCTTGTGAGTCTTTGCTCTTGTAAATGAGACTTAGCCTGCAGTTGTGGGGTGCCTAAGGGTTGCCACCTGAGAGCCTCCTTGTTGCTCAAACGTGGCCTCTCTCTATGCCAAACTCAGCATATGATTGCATTACCTTCCCCCCAGCGTGGGACATGACTCCCGGGGATGAGCCTCCCTGGCAACGAGGGATTAATACCAAGTGCCAACTGGCAGCTTTGCACAATGGCAGTATCGTAGCCAATGAGGTTTATCCGAGGCACGATTATTGCTAATTGAAAACTTTTCCCAAGTGCCAACTGGCAACACAACTGGAAAAAGACCTTGAATAAAAGGGGGAAATGGTAAAGACAAATGAGTTCAAGTGGCTAAGAGACTTCAAAGAGAGTCGGGAGGTCATCCCAGAGGTAACTCTTACGCACACCTCAGTAGGAGCTCATAGAACATCTAAGTGCCTATCACCCCACTCAGTGGGGTTCCTGAGAGCTCCGGAGACACCCTGGTCCTATATAAGGGGGGATAGCCCCAGAGACTGATGCCTTATCAGTGGGTTCTATTTTGGAATCTGTGCTCCTGAGAGTGACAGAATTAGACTCAAATAAGTCCTCCTTGCACATGGTTCACCAGTCCCTTCTATTCAAACCTATATGCGATGCTGGAGTTTTTAGGTATACTTCCAGAGACTGGAGCCTCCCGCCTACCTATGTGCCAGGTGTGCATGAAATCTAGGTGGAGCTGCAACTCCTACCCTACAGCTCAATGGACTCATCCAAGTCACCTGGTGAGGAGACAACGATGGGAAATGGCCATCCCAGGGAATGGAGAGGGCCTGCATCTGCAGGCAGGATCATCCCACCCACCATATCCATGGGATATAAGCCCTCTCTCACTTGGAGTTGGAGTGGACATCACCATCCCAGTCCCCTCAGGATTGGGGGAAGAACTATGGACTAGAGTGGACTTGATGGTATTCTCTTGTTCACATATGGTGATTCTAGCAATGCAAGAAATTATAACAATGAGGTGGAGCCAGTGGCCACTTGACACTTTTGGGGTAGGGAGGGGATGAGCAGTTGAAATACAGGGGCTTCTTTGGGAGTTGGAGGTTGTCCTGAGTACTGTTGTGGCAACAGATGTAGGCCATTTTAAATCAGCACACACCACTCAGAACTGAGTGGGAGAGAGTGTGGTCTACAGTGTGAACTGTGGTCTATGGTTGGTGGCAAGGCTCCAGGATGTATAAGTTCATTGAGGGTGGTGGGCCACACTGTGGGAGATGTTTGTGTGGGATGTGGTGGGAGGTGTGGGAGGTGGGCAACATGGGAATCCCAGTGGGTTCCGTGTAATATTTTGGGTAATCTAAGCACCTCTTAAAATATATGTATATATATATATATATATATAAACAACATTTTTGTAAGCAAATACACATATATGCATATATATTTATATATCATTTTGCAAATGTTTGTATGTATTGTGATAATTTTGATTTTTACCCATAAAAAAGTAAATAAATAAAGGATATTACTTAAAAAAAAATCTTTTATGTAATTGTGATCATTTTCAGTTAAAATCCATTCTTCTTCTAATTCTGATTTCTTTTGAGTTCTGACAGAAAAAAAATGGTGTGAGATAAGGTTTGGAATGGGGACCTGTGATAGGTACAGCTCTGTGGCAAAACAATCTTGTTGAACACAGCGATTAGCTGAATTCACTTTTCCTGGCATTCATTTATGTTTTCCTGACACTCAGACCCTTAGGAGTTAAACAGAGTTTCTTGCCTTTGAATTCAGGATCAACCACAGGAAAGCAACCAGTGCTAGCACAGTGCTTGCTCTGAGTAGGAGCTTAATTATGTGTTGATTTTGTGTGATTTATGGCATGGACTCAAAAGCATGCCATCTGAGAACATCATTAATTTACTGCTTTTTAAGTGTTCCTGTTGCAGAGCTTTTTTCCCCTACCATTTTATATTTCTGTGCTGACTTCCTTCATTCTTAGTCTCTGGCTCTTCTTCTTGTTCTCTCCTCTCCCTTTCCTCTCTCCTCTGCCCACCTGTCCACTATAGACTATAACTCCCCATTAATTACGTAGAACCTACCAGAAGAGCACACAGACTTTGCCGAGGCAAACGGTGCCTAAAATGAAGTTGCCGTGCATCTTGCAAGACTGGATGCAAACAGCAACTCCAGTCTAGGGCTGGTCCTAAGCTTCTCTAGGACCAGTATTCTTCTAGATCTGAGGAATTCTTCCATCAATCGGCAAGCAAGAGAGGACAAATTGCAAGTCCTTCATCCCTTGTTCAGCTTTTTGGCTTTCACCTCACTGATTTCAAAAATGTACTTTGGAAGTTTGTTTACTGGTTTGCAGACTCATGCAACTGCCTCTTTCTACAATAATGGAGTCGGGTCATATCAACATTCAATTGACTTCACAGAGCTGAGTACCTTAAGGGTATCATTAATTTTAATTTAGAAAAGCAGCAATCAACCTCCTATTCTGTTACATTTGTCAAAATCTTTAGTTTTAATTATGTCCACAGACTTTAACGAAAAAAAAAAATATGATGGGAGGGAATATAACTGAGAGTTAAGAATTAACAAATGATTATAATTACTGAATCATTATATAGATGCTTTTTTTCCTTACTTTTCCAGTATATTATAGAATAGCCAAAAGTTAATACCTGAAAGCATTTCTTCTTCTTTTTTTTTTCTTCTTTTTGTCTCAAGGAGATAAGAGAAAAGTTGAATTACTTGTTTGGATGATGTAACTGAATGCAGATTTTATCTTTAAAAAAAAAATGGGTTCCCTTTTAAAAGCTTTCCTAATGTATTTGGTGATTTGCAGCAGGAACAAGTCAAGTGGCTCTCACCTTGCAACACCATTACATTAAATCATTTACATTTCGGCTTCAGCTATTTATTTTTGAGCTGAATTTATTCCACATTTGGAAGATAACATTCTCATAGAAATTTTCAGAGGCCACTGGAGCATTTCTTTCTAGGAGCATTTTAGGCCATAAGTAACATAATGCTCACATATTAATTACATAATTATGCCTCCTGGAATTAGAATACAGGAATGTTCCCAAGCACCAGAAGTGGCAATTTGAAAGGACTACCAATAAGATAAAATAGAACATATCATCTAAAAATTTTTTTAAAAAGACAGCATATATGGCAGTTAGCAAATTCATACTAAAAGATGACTGAACTAGGTTGAAATTATTAAGATAAATGAAAGAAGGTAAAGCATAGAAATCAAACGTTTTTGTCTCAGTGGTGGAACCCTTATATTTTAGGTTGTAGATTTTTTCATTTTGTTCTACTAATCGCTTTTTTAAAGGAAGGTTGAGAGGGAGAATTTGCTGAAGTATGCAGCCAATGTTAACTGAGGGAATCCAGGCTCCTTAAATCCCACACCATCCTCAAGGCATTTCCAAAGCTCCCTGACCTTGACTTCCTTCACAGTCAATTTGACTGCATATCAAAGAACCTTGTCTGCCTGGAGCCCCTCTTTCCAGTTCCCAGCTCTCTTCCCCCTGGCCATTGAAAAGTGCCTTTCTTTTCTCTCACTGAAAGGCAGAGCTGCCAAACCACTATCAGGCCACTTCTTTACAAATCAATAAACAGGAAGATGTCATCTACTGTACTTCTTAATCCTACAACATTCACTCACTCTCTGGTTCTTTGCATATCAGGAGATAAGTGCCAGTTAAAGAAATAAGTACACTTTGGGCTTCTTGATGAAGGACAGAGGAGGGAGCAATCTGCACTTGTATTGTTTCTCGGTGGAGACTGGCAGAACTGGAGTTAAAACTCTGACCTGGCTTCTCTCCCCCTCACACTCCACAGTCTGTCTCCTCTGTCTGCTTTACTCTCTTCTGACCTAGCCCACCCTTCCTCTCTCCCTGTCTCCACTACACCTCAACCCCAGGGTGGTTTTTAAGCTCCCTAAATTATCACAAGGCTTCCCTGAACTATTTTAGGTATTTTTACCTCAAATCTAAACCAAAGCTATTTTCTAAAACGTGGCTTTACCTAGTGCAGAGAACTACGGGGGGGGGGGGAATCCAAAATACAACGTGAGCTTATATGGAAGAAACAAAAGATTGAATTTCTAGGTCATCATGGAAGCGGGTATACTTCCCTAAGCAATAATCTGAGGTACTTTATGAGATTCTTCCTTTCACTAAAGCAAGAAATCCTAAAATCCATCAGGATACGTGCACTGTACCTTGACTCTCTTTTTAATCCTCAAGTGAAACCAAGACAGTAAAGTGTAATAAAAATGCATATAGCCGCAGGCTTTGTGCCTTAGCAAAGAGACAAAAAATAAGCTTCTGACTTAACGTGTCTGCTGTGAATAATCAGCCACTGCATTTGGGGATCTTGCTTTATAATCTTAACGTATAGCAGTGAACTCCATGCTTGCTCGTGGTGTGACAAGAATAAAGGATTTTTTCTTTCTTTAAAAAAGATTCCCTGCCCCACCTCTTATTTTCCAAAAGGGATATAAGATACAGTTGCCACCTTAAAAGAAACAAAATGGGTATGGGGGGATGGGTGGAAATCTCTTGATTTTTGTAATATATTTTGTACATTTTATCTGAAATTGTCAATGAAGTATGGGCGAGGTAAGTTAAGGTAGGGCCATGCAATGACGGGGCTAAAATTTGGTTGTGGGGGGAGCGTCATAGTCCCATTCCCTGCTATTTAGACTGTTCTTCCCAAGTACTGGTTCTTGGCTGATTAATACATATCCCTGGGAAGATTAATGATCGCTCATAACAGGCTTATAGTACCACAGCTGTGAGTATTTGCATCTTACGAGCAACTTTAATTAAATAATTAAGCAATTAATTACTCAAATACTTATTGAGTGCTTATAAGGCACTTTGCTAGGAGAGGAAAAAGACAAAATAATAAGACAAACAGCCTATTTTTAATGAATCTATGGATTAGATATTTACAGATAAGTACAATGAAGTGGCATGTGAAAAATTTGAACGTCGTGCAGTTATCCCCCCATTTGACGGGAAGTTTGATTAAAATGATTAATGTTAGACTGCATATATGTTGTCAAATTAGAACTGCACAACACAGAGTGAACCCTAATGTAAACTATAGACTATAGTTAATAATATAATTGTAATTATATTTCATCAATTGTGACAAAGGTAAAACATTAATGCAAAATGTTAATAATAGGGAAAACTGTATGTGGGGGCATGTGGGAACTGTGTATTTCCTGCAAGATTTTTCTAGCAACCAATTACTACTCTAAATAAAATAGGCAAGGGGAAAAAGCAAACATATAAACATCTGTAGTTCTAATGATCATAATAAATCTTAGCAGTTGAAAAAAGAAAACAGAAATAAATCTTAGGCCTGAGGTAAAGGGCGGCAGCTAGGTTTAAATGTGGTCCCAGTTGTGTGCCCCCCTCTCAAAGCCCCCTCTCATGGCTCTCAGCAGAAATAAATGCTCCCCAACCTAGGCCTCCGGAAGTTCACAGATTCACAAGAAATTAAATCACAAAAAATTAAATAGAGGCCTCAATCATAGGTCATCAAACAAAACGAATGACAGATTCTTATCTCATCTCTGGAATTTTTGACTTAGTCTACTGGGGCTGGTTCTTAAAATTGTGTGTGTGCTGTTTAAAGTTCCCTGGGGGATGCTGATGTGCAGTTCTGTTTTGGAGCCACTGGCAGAGTGGAAAGGCCACCAATTTTATGAGCCAGAAGCCCCGAGTTGGATTCCCTTACCAGCCATTGGAACTTCCTTTCCTTGTTTGAATTCTGGCTCCTAGGGAAATGACATTACTGAGGGGCCAGATCACGAATTGCAGTTCCCCTGAAGCTCTCCTGCTGAGCAGACTAATCCTGGGAACTCAGGGTGTTCCTGCTGCCTCTGTGGACTTGAGGCCAAGGAGAAGAAGGGAGGAAAGAGAGAAAGACAAAGGAGGAGGGGGGCAGGGGGTACAAGGGCAAGGCGCAGAGTCAGTCTGAGAGCTAGTGCGGTCTCCTACTTGCTTGGTTTCCTTGGGCCTCGGATCCCTTATTTGTAGAAAGAACACCCCCCTTCCAGAAAGCCCTCAGGATTCTGAGCCTAGCCAGGAGCATTTTTTGAAAATGTATTTTGCATGCCCTTAGTAACATAGTCTTATAGAATTAGAGATTTTTAAAAATAGTACCACATATAATTGAATTCTCTCTCTAACATTTGTTTGCAAAGAGCTTTCAAAATATAGAATGGTTTGTTTTCTTGTCATTTCCTCACTATGTCATAATTGATTTTTCATGGTTGTGAGAATAAAGATGGTTGGATATAAAAGCACTGAATGATTCTGTGTTTAGATTAAAACAGTAGATTTTACACAAGTAAAGACCTCCTACTTATGAATTATTTCAGTGTACGATATAAAACTTTCTTCTGGACTTTTCGAAAGTAACGTTAAATCTCATACTTTGAACATGTAGTCCTTGATCTAGGATTGAACACGCATTTCACATCTTGGAGAAAACTTTTTTTTTTTTTTTTTTTTTGGTTAGCTGATCTTTTTATCCCTTCTGGCATTAGCCAATCTTTTTCTTTTCCTAGCAGCAGTTCTGGATAAATTCCCTGAAGGCTAAAGCATCTATTGGATGGTTAAAAATGTATAGTGCTAAAGGTTTGCTTTTGTTGTGTTATTTTTCAGTGGAAGTCCAAGAAAGAAAAACATGTTCTTGTATATGAAGGCACGCTGCAGTATATTTTCACTGATTTGCATCTAAGTTTGAACTTTTGATATTTCAGTCTGAGTTAGCACTGACATTCAAATTTGTAAAATACAGTGAAGAAACAATAAAGCAGAGTAAACAAATCTATAACCCAGGGAAATCTAAACAGATCGGAGACTAACTAGTACTTTTTTTTTTTTTTTTAAGGTTTATTTATTTACTTTATCCACTTTAAACCCCACCTTCCCCATTTTGCTGTTTTGTGTCCATTCGCTGGAAATTCTCTCTGTCTGTTTCCTGCCATCTCTTCTCATCCTTCTCCTCCAGTCTTCACCAGGATTCGATCCTGGAGACCTCCAATGTAGGAGAGAGGTGTTCTGCCGCCTGCGCCACCTCGGTTCCTGGTTTTTTTTGGAGCTTTTGGAGCATCTTGTCTTGTCTTTCCCCTGCGTCTCTCTCCAGTTACGTCATCATCTTGCTGCATGGCTCCCGGGGCCTGGCGGCTCACCGGCACACAGAGCCTGGCAGCACATGCGCCTTCTATATATATATTTTTTTATTTTACTGGGAGGTCCCAGGGATCGAACCCAGGTCCCTCCATATGGCAGACGGACGCCCAACCATTTGAGCCACATCCGCCCCCAAACTAGTACTTTTGAAATAACACTTTCATAAAGCAATTTATATGCTAAGCACACATGATTATGATTCTTATTTATTCACCAAAGTAAAGTCTGTAAGGACTTTTTTTTTTTTTTTTTAAAGATTTTATTTATTTATTCATTTATCCCCCCCTTGCTGCTTGTGCTCGCTGGGTCAGCTAACCACGCCGGTGCGGACGGGCTTGCCTTCACCAGGAGGCCCTGGGAACCGAACCCGGGACCTCCCATATGGTAAACGGGAGCCCTACTGATTGAGCCACAGCCGCTTCCCTGTAAGGATTTTTAATACTAACAAGTACTTAAGTTAATTCAAATTAATATTTGCCCTAAAAAAGGACAGAAATTTTTTAAAAAACAGCCAAAATCTATGTATTTCACTGATTCCTGGAGGACCCAACCTGCAACACCGATCTTTCAAACAAAGCATCTTTTCCTTAGCCTAGATGGGCACATGACCTGAATTGGGTCATTGAGAGTCAAGCTCAGACATTTTTTAAACTCTTTGGGTAGAGTAGCTCTCTCTTTTTGGCCCGGAATGCTGGAGATGCTAAGAGGGGAGGAGATGGGACTGCAAACAGTAAGGCTGCCTGAAAACAGAGCCAGAATAAAGCAGACACAGAGATGGAGCTAAATATGCTTGGAAGCAGCTGTCGTCAAAGCCAGATCTGAAGTTATGTGACTAAAAATCACCAACTACCACCCTTTCTTCTACATAACTAATCTGAGTCAAGTATTCTGTAACTTATAGTCAAGAGTCCAGCCTAATATACTTTGTAATAAAGGAGAAACTACAGAAGCATTTAAAAGAATTAACATTGAGCCTAGAAGTTGATGAAAATGAATTCATCACAGCAATGATTAAGACCTAGGTAGATAAGTTGTTCAAGAATTACAAAGTGTTTTACCTTCTTAAATCTAAAGACGCGTCATAAAAAGGTGAGAGGAGGACAAAATCAGACTCATTACAGTATAATGATTTTACCAACTGTTGCATGAATTCTCTGGCGATTTTCTCCAATTTCATCCTGGGGAAATAATAGATATAGAATTCTTGACCGTAGCTGCCACAGGGTCATTAACATATATTAGTTTCCTTTCCCAATTCATGAGGCCTTAGGCAAACTTGGGTAAACCTCTACCCAGCACACTCTGCCCCTTCCTAGTTCTTACACTCTATTGCTAAGATTAAGAAAAGAGAACATTTACACTAGTATGACATTTGCTTTGAACCAATCCTTCAAGTGTGAGGATATTTCAATAACGTGTGTGCATTTAAAGCTACGAGGTATGCCTATCTAAGGCCCCTGTATTTTTTAATAGAAAGACTTGTTTGAAAACTCAAAGTTACATTCGTTCACTGAAAATGTCTGAAAAACTTCGTTTGTGAAAAGACGCATTGACCAGAACTGCTGGGGGGGTCCTTAGTGGGAGCTGGATCATCAAAGGAGTTTCTGTGTTAGGACAAAGTACTTGAACATTTTAGTTAAGCTGCTGACCACCTGAGATTTGGTCATTTGAAAGGGCTATTGACAGATCCTAATTGATACGCCCTCTGCCTTTTGGAAGCAGATATCATACTAAGAGATTTGTATTATGGGCTCCCTATTAAAAATGAGGGCTGGGGAAGTGGTCCTCTTTACTCTCTCTAGGAGAAGGCGCTTTATATTTTCTAACTTCAAGTTTCCATGCATAATTGTCTGCTCTGATGCCAAAATATTCCATGCCTTCTGGCTGGAGAGCTTGGTGTCTTGATCATCTTCTTTCAGTGTTGGAAACAGCAGTGACCCACGAGGGTGATGAGGTCACCTATAGGAATTGTCTGGGTCTAAACCAATTAAAGAGGAACTCAAGTCCATTTTTTCTCAGGTCGTGAGAGTCCAGGAAATGGAAGAATTAGCCATACAACAGAAATGCTACCCAGTTGCGCAGGGAGTTGTTGGTATTATCTAGCATTTGCACACCAATTTATATTTTCCAACTCTCTCACTAGTTCCTGGCAGGCACCATTAAGAAATAGAGAACTCTAAGCTCGGTTTTGAACACAGAGAGATTCCCAGAACCAATGTACAGGGGACTCTTTCTCCAGCTGCCTATGAACAAAAGGCATTTTGTGTATGACTTTAAATTGCAAAAGGACCAAGTTGCGGGCTTCTTGTGTTTCTTTAGAAGATAAATGTGGGGAAGCGGCTGTGGCTCAATTGGTTGGGCTCCCGCTTACCATATGAGAGGCCCCGGGTTTGATGCCTGGGGCCTCCTGGTAAAGGCAAGCCGGTGAGTCAGTGCAGCAAGATGACACAACAAAGGGAGACAAGGAGACACAGAAAAATGCAAAGTAAATGCACACAAAGAGCACAAGCAGTAAGTGCAGGATAAATAAATAAAAATAAATCTTAAAAAAAAAGAAGCAGCTAAGTATGTTACTGAGAGAGTTGGCATAGGTCCTGGATTTCTCAGGCTATGCACCACTGATACCCCATACTACATAAGCCGAGGAGCAGAGGAAGGAGAATGGTGCCTCTAAGACCCTAGAATTTGGCTTTTGCACCATGGAAGAACCCTCTGGAAGACACCATGGGGCAGAAGGCAGTTCTCTTATTCTTAATGTCACCCCTTCCTTCTCTAAAGAAAAGGAGGAGGTAAAAAAAAAAGTAGGAGGGGAAGTCTGGGTTTGGCAGAGGTGAAAGGATCTCAAAATGTCTTTAAAATTTTTAAGGATTCCAATTTTGTCTTGGTAAAGAGGATGAAATTCAGCTCACCATTCACTTATTCCTCTACAAACTTCTCACCTCCATCTTAGTTGTTTGCATTTAGCCTCTGTAATAATCACCCCATTTCCCCTTCACTGTCCTTTTGTATGGTTTTTGTGTGTGTGTGTTTTAGTCTCTTTCTATTTCCCTGATTCCTTCTCTTTTATTCTAAGTCATTTTCTCCTCTCTTACTGCTTTATTTAATGTTTCCCTAATGCTACAGCCTAACTGCCTTTTTTCTCCATCCATATCTCGAAATTAGGGGGTCTCTTCCTTTTCAATGCAGCATCCTCGCTTCAGCATGATGTCTTTGCTTTTCTCTATTGTACTCTCTTTTGTGATTGGTCAACAGCAAAATGAAACTTACTAGAATCCAATTCTGAAAGCACTTTAGGAGGATGGAATCTTATCATTTACTCTCTGAATCACTATCATCAGTGTAGTTGGTACAGAATGGTATTCCATTTTGGGGCTCATTGGATAAGTATGAGTTCAACCTGGCAGCCAGAAAATAACCGGGGGGAGAAAAAGGTTTGTGTTCCTATCCTTCTTTATAACTCAGAACTTTGTGACTGACTTTGCTTCCTTATTTCTAATTATGCCTTATGGAAAAGTAACTTTTTTTCCATTTATATTGTATATTACCGAAGATTTTCGGGGCCTTTTATGAAGCACAGCACAATTTCGTTTTCATTTTACAGGTTATGCAACTTAATTTTGGAAAATTAAACGACACCCAAGGAAGGATTCCACATTTCCAGAGAACCTAGCATTTTCTGTCTCCCAGAAGACTAAAATTAGATCCTGTTTTAATGACTGTCCCCGCAACATTGAGTGCTATGCAATGAGAATGTTTCCATGTTCTTGCTGATATACCACTTGCTGATGTGAGTCCAACGAATTCTGACAATCAACAATAATAATCATATAAATATGAACATTTATTAATGCTTGCTTTGTTGCAGACAAAGTGCTTTACAAAGATTATTTCATTTGATCTCTCCAGTAACCCTGAGTTAAGAATACAAATGCTCTAGCATACTAGAGTTGTTTACGTTTGATGGCTGATTTCATATAGATTTTTGAAACTGTCTAGTAAGTTCCTATAACACTTACCACACTGATTCTCCAGACCACTCCAATGACACCAAGCCTAGCCTGCCTGGGCTTTTTGTATTATAAATCAGGGACTTAAAAAAATGATCAGGTCTTCTATTGACACCCAGAAGAAAGACTTGCAATTGCCACTGCCCTGCTCTATTTTGGGGTTTGTAGCAAATACCTCTGGTGCCTACATCACATCTCATGAGCCCACCTCCGACTCCAGTTGCAGCTACAGTGGACAGTTTTGGATAAACTCAAACTCATCCAGTAATGCCAGCATCCCACCTCAAGAGTGAGTCTTTCTGCTTTCCACCCAGGGTTTTTTCCAATGCCTGGGAGCTTGCTCCCCAGGTGGGCAAGCATAGCCACAAAGAGATTAACACTCTTAGGGGAGACCCTCAATCAATGGGGGACAAGAGCTGGTGGATAGTCATATTTCAGGCTCTGGCCACCAGATTCAGATATACTTTATCCTGTTTACTTCTCACAAGTCCTAGCAGATAGCTTATCTTTCCTTGCTATTTTATTATTCTTGCTCTTACTCCTGCTTCTAGTAATCACATCCTAAATAAACTTCTTACACCCAGGTCTTTGTTTCCATTCTGTGATAGGGTAACCCAAGCTAAGACACCAGGTCTTGGGACAGGCCCCATCTCCATTAAGCATGGACACTTGCAGAATGTAGATGTGAAAACTACTAAAAGTAGAATCTATGATTTTGACAATAGGAAGGCTGTTTACTCCCCCCATTATTTAAGCCTCTGTTAGACCTTAATAAATATTTATGGTGAATCAGGCACTGTGTTAGTGCTGTTGCTAAGTTTAGAGCCTGGTGGAAAGACTTGTTGGAACTTGTACCTTAGGGCAGTGAGATATAATAGAACGATCTTAAAATAAGGAGAGTTACATAATCAGATCTGCATTTTAGAGGAAAATGGATTAGGAAGGAAGACCAAAATCAGGGAGAAAAATTAGGAGGCCCTTGTAGCAATTGAGGCAAAGATGCTGGAGACAGGGGAGTGAATGAAGAAGGGTGTGAACTTGAGAGATGATTTGGGAATCGAGTTGACAAGATTTGGCAATACATCATGTTAGATTTAAAGATGAGGGTGGATTTGGTGATGACACCTGAGTTTCTGGCTTGGACAATTGGGTGAAGGGTGATGCTAAGAATAGGAAACGTAGAAAGAGGGAAAAAATTGAGGATGTGTTGGGAGATTGAGAGGACAATTATGAGCTCTGTTTGGGACCTGTTAAGCCTGAGGTGTCTGTGAGTCATTCAGGTAGAAGTGTTCAGGAGGTATGGAAGGTGACTGGGTCTGAAGCCAAGAAGAGAGATAAGCCTGACTTCGCTTCAAAAATCAAGTGAGCCTTTTCAACAAATGATGCTGGAGAAATTGGACATCCATAGGCAAAAAATGAATCTTGATCTAAACCTCATATCCTATATAAAAATGAATTCAAAATGGATACAGATTTAAATGTAAAACATAAAACTATAAAACATATAAAACAGTAGAAAACCGTTGGGATCTAGAGCTAAGCCAAGAGTTCTTTCAACACCAAAAGCACAATCCATAAAAGGAAAAACTGATAAATGGGATCTCATCAAGATTAGAAACTTTTTGCTCTGTAAAAGACCCTGTTAAGATGATGAAAGGACAAGCTACATTCTGGGAGAAAATATTGGCAAACGAAATATACACTAAAGGACTAGGATCTAAGGTATATAAAGAAATCTCAAAACTCAACCGTCAAAAACAAGTATTCCAATGAAAAAATAGGTGACAGACATGAACAGACATTTCACTGAAGATGATATACAATGGCAAATAGACACAAAAAATATATTCAACTTCGTTAGCCACCAGGAAAATGCAAATTAAAAGCACAATGAAATATTCCTTCACACCTATCAGGGTGGCTAAAATACAAAATAGTGACAACAACAAATGCTGGTGAGGATGCAGAAAAATTGGATCATTCATACATTGCTATTGGGAATGTTAAATAGTACAGTCTCTTTGGGAAACTTCGGGAAAGTTTGGCAGTTGCTTATAAAAGTGAACATTCAATGACCATATGACCCAGCAATTGTACCCTTGGGCACTTATCCCAGAGAAATGAAAACTTATGGTCACACAAAAACTTTGTACATGAATGGTGATAACAACTTTATTCATAATAGTCCAAAGCTGGAAATAGCCCAGATGTCCGCCAATGGATGAAGCTTAAACTATGGTATATCCATACCATAGAATATTACTCGGCAATAAAAAGGAACAAACTATTGCTACACACAACTATTTGGATGAATCCTTAGGGAATTATGTTGAGTGGAAAAAGCCCATCTTAAAAGATTGCATACTGTATGATTCCATTTACATACAATTCTTGAGATGACAAAATTATGGGAGTGGAGAACAGATTAGTAGTTGCAGGGGGCAGGGGAGGAAGGTAGGTGTGGCTATATCCAAGGGCAACAGGAGGGATCCTTGTGGTGTTGAAAATGTTCTGTATCTTAGTTGTATCAATGCCACTATCCTGGTTGTGACACTGAATTAGTTTTGCAAGATGTACCATTGGGGAGAAACTGGGTAGAGGGTACATGGGATCCCTCTGTATTATTTCTTACAACTGCATGAAGATCTACAATTATCTCAAAATAAAAAGGTCAATTTAAAAAAAGTCAAGCCACAGGACTGTTGAGATCTGGTAGTTCTCAGTATTATTCAAGGATGGAATTTTTATAGAATTAGTTATATTGACTATTAGTTATAAGGTTCTGTAATCATCCCCTTACAAGAATCTGTAAGCTAACTTTGACTTTGGAAGCTAGATACCATTACTTTTTGTATTAAAAATTCAGGAAGTTTCCACAGTGAACAGTGTTTTGGTAACCAGAAAAAAAGAGAATTTTCATTGGCAAAATAAGACATGGACTTGTGAAACTGAGCAGAGTCTGCAGAAGGGCTAGGGCGACGGTGTCTAGATAGGTGGAAGGTTCTCTGGAGGCTGAGCTTGAACTGGTTCAGCAATCACATCTAGATGGTGGGAATCCTTCCAGTGCTTGGCAAATAGCAGGAGAATGTGCCCAGCAAGTGTTAAGATTTGGAGAACTGCCTCATCAGGGAGAGAACATTTGTTTGGTTTGTTTGGGCAAAGGAAAGGGTACTTATAATGGAGGCATTTGGCCCTGATCCCAAGGACAGTGGAGAGTCAAAGTTTTTCAGCACAATGATTAAGAACTCCGGCTCTGGAGGCGGGGTGCCTGGTTTGACTTCCAGCTCTGCTATTTCCCAGCAGAGAGCCACTGGGCAAGGCACTTAACCTCTCTAAGCCTCAGTTTCTGCCTCTGAAAACGAGACTGCTCATCACAGGTGCCTCAGAAAGGGGTTGTTAGGATTAAGCGAGGTAATGTATGTCAAGCCCTCAGCACAGTGCCTGGCAAATAGTCTTACTTGCTAAATATTAGCTGTGTGAGCAAGATGGTGGTGCTAGAGTGACAGTGAAGCTGTCTCTGCAAAAGTTGTAAGCATCTTGGGAGCAGAGACCACTGCTTATCTTTGACTGCCCAACCCTTGGCACACTTCTGGTACACAGTAGAAGCCTTGCTAAATTAAAGTGGAAAACGTAGTGTTCTTAGATTAACTTGACAGTAGTGGATTGATCAGTTGGAGGAAGGAGAGCCTGGAGGTGTAGAGCACAGTTAGAAGGCTTCTGCAATGACATGGACTCATGCCTCATAGCAAGGACTTGGAAAAAAAGGCTGGTGCCAGCAGGACTTGAAAGGAAAGGGTAAATAATGATTGATGCTTTGAAGTATATGGTTTTGGGACTTTGATTCCATTTTAACCATGACTAGGTGGGCACTGGGTCTCTTTTGGAGAGGAAGTCTGGTGTGGTAGAAGAGAATATGGGTTTTGAAGTGAAAGAAACATTGCTCTGCTCCTTATGTCATTTATAGAACCTTAAGAAATGTATGTATTCTTTCAGGGTCTGTAGTAGATACTGTGGTGCCCCACCCTGAACTGCCCCCACCCCCCCCAGCATCTTTGCCTCCATTCTCCAGGTGCCAGCAGGGTCCCTCACTGGAAATGGCCCTCAGGGAACTACCTCATTCAAGGTGACCCTTCCTGGGGTGGGGGAGGCCAATGACCATTGATTAGCTGATGTGAGGGAAACAGTCTCTGCCCATCTGACCCATTTGTGACATCTTTATAGGACCAAACCAACTCCAGAGCTTCGCTGCAGGATCCTGCTGAAACCCGGGGTCAGATTCCCCCTCTGCTCAACCCTGCCCCCTCACTTCCTTAGAGGTGTAAATTCTGAGAGCACTCCTCAAGACCACAACACACCCTCTGCAAGCATCTCTCCAACTCAGAGGCTGCTTCTGAGCCCAGTCTAGGAGAGCGTCCTTTATTCCTAACTTGGAAAGTGGAAAATGGCTGGTGGTGAGAATGAATTGATATCATGTCCTTGGCACAAAACTGTGCTCAAGAAATGATGGCTAACACACCATTGTTCCTATTTAACAACCACAAGCAGGTAACTTTTCTGGCTTCCCCTCCACCTTATGGTTCACATCTCATGGCCTTGGGTGGAAAATTCAGTTTCAAACATGATTGAAAGGAAGAGGATGTGGCTCAAGCGATTGGGCTCCCGTCTATCATATAGGAGGTCCAGGGTTTGATTCCCGGGGCCTCCTGGTGAAAAGCAAGCTGGTCCACGCTGCGAGCTGGCCTGAGCAGAGAGCTGGCCCACGTGGTGTGCTGGCCTGCACAGAGAGCTGGCACACCAAGATGATACAACAAAAAGAGACACAGAGGAGAGACAATAAGAAATGCAGCAGACCTGGGAGCTGAGGTGGCGCAAGAGATTGAGCGCCTCTCTCCCACTCCATAAAGTCCCAGGATCGGAAACTGGTGCTGCATAAAGAAAAGACAAGCAGACACAGAAGAACACACAGAGAGCAGACAGCAGACAGCAAGCGCAAAACAACAAGGGGGGCAGGAAGAGAAATAAATATATAAATTTTAAAAACAAAAAAAAAAATTCATTAAAAAAAAACACAAAAAAACATGATTGAAGCTCCCTGCCCCGGCTGGTACCCTGGATTCGTAATCTGATCTTTTCCACGAAAGGCTCTAATCTCAACCCATCTCTTTAGACTCTGAATCTCTCTGTCTTCCTCCAATGCTTTGAAATCACCCCGGGATAGGCTCCGAGGGACTCCACTGAAGCCACCAGGACTATCGGCCCTCCTTTCCCTATCAAAACAAACACTTTAAAATCATCACCTTAACTTTTGGAAAAGCACATCAAATTGCATCATGGTTTAAAAGAAATAACACTGTGTCAGTGCCAGGTTGTTGAAAGGAGTGGTCTGGGATCAGGAGTCAGGTGAAGTTGACAAATATAAAGATTTGGTTAGCTATCTTGAGGGAATTTGACAAAGATTCTCTGCTCGGGGGTGACTGCCATTACTATCTGTACAGAGTAGAGTCAAAGTCAGAAGATGCAAGAGAGGGGCCATCAAGCTAAAGTGGAGGCCTCTGAAGTGGGAAGAGGGTCTGTGCTTTTCAAAAGTTCAGATTGGTCAGAAGGACACAAGGATACGTGAGGTCAGAGTACACGGTTTACACAGGGTAGGGGTCAACATCTGGAAATTCATGGCTAGCAAGAATGGAGAGCAAATGTCAGAGCATGGGTTGGAATTTGGGATGAAGCTGTTGCATGAGGAAACAGACATGGTACAACACAGGACCAGGAGATAGAGGATGCCATTGCAAGATCTGGAACAAATGGGCTAGTGCCAAGATCCAAGGACTAATCCCAAGACAATGGTAGGCTTTTCTGCCCTAGTTTTTCGCAGCTCTCCTGGTGAGGGTGGCTGAGTGCCAGCAGCACTGGGCTTCTCCCCAGAGGCAGGCAGGGCTCTGCAGGCTTTAATGATTACAGCAGAGAGCCTGGCTCCCTGAAAGGCCCTTGTGGTTCTCACCCAGCAAAATGTATTGAATCTGACAGCTCAGGGTTTGCCACATCTGGTGGGAAACAAATGGTGTCGTTTACAAACATAGTACAAATACGAGGTGAGGGGTTGCTTCATTTGTTATATAAAAAGATTTCATATTTTAAGTAAAAAATACTTAAAGTCTGGCACTAAGTTTCTACCTGTTTAAGGAAAGATTGGTAGTGATGGTAGGGTAGGAGGGAATTGACTGCCTCCAACTACCTGACAGACTGCCTTTGCCAAGAGGCTTTACACTTGGTGTGTGTAGCTCGGAAACAGGCATATAGACAAAAAGACAGTGGTTAGGCAGTTATGAGAAGATCAATTTTGGCTCAATGCAAGAGATAAAAGCCTAATGATTAGGGCGTTTGTAAATGGAGTGGGCTGCATTACAAAGTAAGGAGTTCCCCAGCATCACTTTAGGCTTTAAGGCCAGGCCAAAGGTTTTTCTAGCAGAGGTGTTGTAGGATTCCAATACTGGGAAAGGAGTTATACTAGATCTTGAAGGCCCATTTCAACCCAAGATTCTATTTCTTGAACTTGTTAACATGTGATTTATACCATTTTAATAAGTTAATTATGGAAAGGCAACCTAACATAATGGTTAAGGTCATAGGCTCTGAAGCCAAATTATGTGGGTTTGAATCTTGGCCACTTACTAGCTGTGTGACCTTGGGTAAATTATTCAGTCTGGCTGTTCTTTAGTCTCTTTATTTGGTAAAATGGGAGTTGTAACAGTATCTACCTCACAGAATTGTTGTAACATTGGGACTGCTGAATATATAAAAAGTATGTAGAGAGGGCTTGGAATGCAGTATCTAATATTGCTACTGTGACTGCTACCACTACAACTGCTACTTATCTAGCCTCTTAGATATCAACTCTAGTATCTTGGTTGTGATTTTGCACTTTGACAACCAGAGAAGTAATGAAGGACTTGTGGAATATAAATTTGTGATGAAGTACTTACTATGCTCTCAATGCACGAAAATTCTAAAATTTAAGTTTCTTTCCCCCACTTAGGTTCTGCTTTTTTGAGGAAGGAAAATAGAGCTATGAAAACAAGTCTAAATGGTGCTCCTTAATTCTGAGTGTCCTATACTGCTGTTGAAGTAATATCAAAGCAGAGATTTCTAGGATTCTGCCTGGGGAATACATATAGTTTCTTCCCCCAATGTAACTGAAACCATAGCCTTTTAAATCTGTAATCAGAGGCAGGATGGTCATCACTATCCCCAAATCCTCAAGATTGAGGAATGAACAACTATAAGCAGGGAAGGCAACTATGGACTAAAGTAGACTTATAATTATTCTAGCAATGGAAGAACTTGTGTCACTGATATAAAGACAGTAGTCACCAGAGGTTCTGAGGGTAGGCAGAAGGAAAAATAGGTGTAACATGGGGGCATTTTGGGGACACTGGAATTGTCCTGCATGACATTGCAATGATGGATACAGACCATTATACATTTTGTCAAAACCTAAAAAATTTTGTGGGGCAAAGTATAAACTATAATGTAAACTATACTCCATGGTCAATAGCAATGCTTCAATATGTGTTCATAATTGTAACAAATGTACCACACTAATGAAAGATGTTAATGTGGGAAAGTGTGGGAGGGGGAGGGGAGTATATGGGAACCCTCTATGTTTTTTATGTAACATTTATGTAATCTAAAGCTTCTTAAAAAATAAAAAAAAAAAATTTAAAAAAATCTGTAATCTGGAAAGCTCTGCTCTCACGGCCACAGAAATGGGCGTGTTTCCTCCTCTTACTATCCCTTACAGAGAAGACCCTCTTACTGAAAAACAATGCCCAGTGGCAGTTTGACTCAGCTGAGAAAGCCATGGCCCAGTGATTATGGGTCCACTTTTGTGATCTACCTGTGAGGAAAAGAAAACATTCTTTCAATGGTGCTTGCAGACTGTCTGTATTAGAAAAACTGATAAATAGAAACACAGAGGACTTCAAAGAAGTCTTGAAAAGTCTGTTCTTTAAAATGGCAAACTTCTAAAGTCTCTTGAGAATCGTCGGGTCTCAATGAGAAGAAAAACAGCCACTAACATATTTGGCTTTCTAAAAATTGTTTATTTCTCCTTAAATTCCTACACGAAGGCGCATAAGGTTTACTGCACAGATCGTTGGCAGCACAAACAAATCTACCTCAAGAGAGCTCATTCACCTCAGGACCAATTTCTCCTGTGTTCGTACATCTTCTGGTCGGTTAGCAGCCCTGCTTGGCTAAAGCAGAGAGCCATTTCAATGGCAGTAGGGGGATCGTCCAGGGAGACATCATCAGTCATTTATGCCCACGCTGTTAACAACAGAATCAATAACGCTAGCGCTCTGAAGAGCACCTTCCCATCCTAGTTAGGATGTCTGCAGGTGACATATTCAGAAAGGCAAGAAGTCTTGGAAAATACTTTGTTTCAGGAAGTGTTTGCGTGCTAACTACCCCTGCTCATAAACATGGACATCACTGTAGATTTAATTTGTTGTTGCTCTTGAGATTAAGGGATGATGTTGAGGAGGGTTGGTTTTTCTGGGTCTGTATAAGGCTGCCAAGGCTGATGATATTTTCAGGTTTAAAAAAAATTTTTTTTAATGGAAATGCTTTCTTTTGGATTCCTCTAGGTTCTGTATTACTGTAGTCATTAGCACCTTTAAGGCTGTATTTTACTTAATTTCCTTGTATGGGAGGAAGGGTCCACCCCTGATACTTTGTAAGGGGACAGGGCTCTTATCCATTTTTGTATTTCCAGACCTTAACACAGTACTTGGCACATCATTGGTTGTTCAATACTGTTCACTGAATAACTAACTGGATTTTGAATGAATGAAGTGAATAAATGGTTTCTGAATCCTGTTCTATCAGATCACAAAGAACCAATCTGTCTTTGACTCCAATCTATAAAGTAGTTGTGATTGTCACAGTGGCTTCCAGCTGTCTTGACCTCTGCAGCATTTTTTAGAGACTCCATTCTGGACACAGTTTCTGAGCTACTTCCTTAAGGCATTTCTTTGGTCAGAATCACTTATGGTTGACATCTCACCTCACCTACCACCACCACCTTGGGAATACTGTTCTTCTCTGCATAATGTCTGGGCCAGTGGGTTATGGAGCTCTGTGATTAGGACTGGCAGACTTGGGGTCTCCCTGGGGGCAGCATTATGGGGATGCAGAGACCTTGGTTGACATTAAGTACATTTTTGGATTTGATGCTTACAAATCCAGCTGTGACACTCATGGCAAGTTCAAGTCTTACACTCTATAGAAAGCTAAAAATGGCCACTATTCTGTCAATATTTGGTATGGTCTGAAATTCACAGCTATGCTTTCTGTCAGTTTTTGAAAGACACATTGACATTTTAGAGGTAGCATAATTTTGAGGGGGATGCAGGAGAGGTGTTGTCTAACCCACATGTGACATTAACTAGCTGTGTCACCTTGGCCAAATCTTAGTTTCTTTGGACCTGTCAAGTAAGGGTGTTGAGACTAGATGACTTCATGAAACCTAACTTAATTCTTCTAAAAGTTATATCATCAAGTCAGTCCTGCCTCAGGGTCTTTGAATGTGCTGCTCTCTCTGTCTGGAACACAATTCCTCATGAACTTTCAGGCCACCCTCTCTCACTTATTTTAGGTTTCTGCTCAAATGTCACCTCCTCAGAGGCACCTTCCCTGATCACCTTCTATAAAATGATGACCTACTCCATTACATAGTTCTCTAGTCTCTTCCCTACTTAATTTTTCTTCACCATACTTATCACTATCTGAAATTATTTTCTATACTGATTGTGTACTTGTGTATCATCTGTCTTCCCCCATAGAATGCAAGCTCCCATGAGGGCAGTTGCTTTGTCTTGTTTGCTGTTTTATTCTCAGTACTTAAAACAATGCCTAGCATGGAATAGGTTCTCACCAGATTTTTTTTTTTTTTTTTTTTTACCAGGAGGTCCCGGGGATCGAACCCTGGTCCTTCCATATGGTAGATGGATGCCGAACCTCTTGAGCCACATCCGTTTCCCTCTCACTAGATTTTAATTGAATGACTAAATGAAGATTTGAACTCCTAGCTAAAAGTCTTTAGGGTTGCTTATGTATAATCTGTTTTAACATACCAAGTTGAGAATCACAGAATCATTAGATCATTAAGCTAAATACCTGGCCCAATCCCTTATTTTGAGGATATAAAAACTGAAAGACAGAATAATTTTAAGTGACTTGTCCAATACCATTTAGCTAAGCATTATCAGGAGAACTCTTTACTCCTATTTCACTCCTGTTTTCATTACCTCAGATGGTTCAGACAACATAATGTAGCTCCCCCAAGATATTTATTAATGCCAAAGGGGAAAACAATATCTTTACAGTGGAAAAAAAATGCATAGATACCATCTTAATCAAGTGATCAAGGTTAAGATCACTAGTAATAAAACATGTGACTATCAATCATACACTCACTGATAAGATTCACTGAGGGCACATCACCTTTGTGTTAATTGTCCCCAAAATCCATAACCTCAATCAAATAATGAGAAAACATTAGACAAATCCAAATTGAGGGATGTTCTACAAAATAACTGGCCAATACTCTTCAAAAGTGTTGAGGTCAAGAAAGACAAGAAAAGATTGAGCAACAGATTGGAGGAGACTAAGGAGACATGCCGACTAAATACAATGTGGGACCCTGGATTGGATCCTAGAACAGAGAGAAAGGACATTAGTGAAAAAAACTGATGAAATGTGAATAAAGCTTATAGTTTGGTTAATAGTATTGTACCAATGTTTATTTCCTGGATTCAATAAGTAGACTATGACTATGTAACATGTTAACACTAGGGGAAGCTGGGTAAGTCATATACCGGAGCATTGCAATTTTTGCAACTTTTCCGACGTCTAAAGTTCTTTCAAAATAAAAAGTTACAAAATAAAGATAACAATGTTGTTTTGATGCTGGAAAAGGGTACATTTGTCAACTTCAGAGTGCCTAAAACAAATGTGTTTTGAGCTTGGACAATTCTAGGATGATGGTTTTTAGGACTTTAGGTAATATTTGGAACTTGATTTGAAAGAATTTTCCAAATGATTAAAATGACTAACAGGGACAGAAAATTGTTGCCCCAATGCACTCTAGAAGAATTCAAGACACTGAAAAGAAGATTACTGTGCAACATTCATTTCCTTTATTCATAACATTTGAGGCTATTGGGAGATCAGAATCTCAGCAACCTTTAGGTAATTAGTTTTCTTGTCCAGGTGATGTGTCCAAGAGGTTTTATGACAATTACATTGAGTCTCTACATATTGAAATTTGAGATGCCCCAACTAATAATTCACTGTCACTGGGGAAGTGTAGCTAATTCAGGTAACAGGTATATTCTTAATTTAAACCATTTCATCTGACCACACTAGATGATTCAACAAGAGACTTTTAAACTTGTTATAACATGCCTCCTTATAAATAATGGGAGGTACCTTAGTTTAGGAATAGGAGGCAAATATAATGCATTTGTAGCATTCTTTTCCCTTTAATGCCTATGGTGGACATTAATAATCAGTCTATGGCACGGTTTCCTATTCTTTCCCAATCTGTTTCATGATTTTTCACAACAAAGCATTCCAGGTAGCAGATACCAATTGACAAACGTTTACATATGAGATGAACAATAGTTACCAATCCAGATGTTATGCAATAAAGTATGAATTATAAATTAGAAAACCCAGGTTCGGATCCCAACCTTTCTACTTGCTAGCATTATGATCTTAGTGGGTTACATAGATTTTTTCGATTTTAACATATCTGTGCCTTAATTTCCTTATCTTTAAAATGGGAACACTAGTACATGCCTACCTCACATAGTTAGGATGAGGGTTAAATGGGGCAGCACATGTCTGGCTGCTTTGTAAAGTATAAAGAAGTACATAAATGAAAGGCAATTTTATTGAGATAGTCAAGCAATTTGATCATAGAAGTGCATTTCTCTAACACTTTAATAACTATTTTCTGACCATGCATCCAGCCTTTAAATGTCTAGCTCTTACTCCCATGTCCAAGAGAATTGGAGTTACAGTGTGAGTTATTCCTTATCAACCAATGGAACAACTGACATAGGGTTAGATGGGCAAGCATGTGCTCTAGTGCTATTCCAAGCAAGCCCTTATGAGATCAGAGCCAGTGAATCATATTTTAATCATTCCCCTAGCTCATTGCTCCAAATCTCAGATAATTTGGGCACAGAAGTACATGACTGTAAAAATGATCACTTTTTGATGATGCATCACTGGTACCCCTAGATAATTTGGGCGGTTGTGAGATCCATAGCTGATCGCAGCAATGTTGCAATTTATTATTATTATTTTTTTAAGATTTTATTTATTTATTCATTTATCCCCCCCTTGCTGCTTGTGCTCGTTGGGTCAGCTAACCATGCCGTGCGGGCGGGCTTGCCTTCACCAGGAGGCCCCGGGAACCGAACCCGGGGCCTCCCATATGGTAAACGGGAGCCCCACTGATTGAGCCACAGCCGCTTCCCAGCAATGTTGCAATTTAAAATAGGAAAACATTCCAGACCCCAAACCATCAACCACTCACACATTCATTCATGCCCTTGGCTTCTGAGATGCTATATTCTTTTGACGTTTCACTTTACTTCAACTTCTCCCACCTCCATCTGACTTCTTTTTCTTGGAATTTATCAGGCCTTGGTCCTAGGCCTTCTTCTCTTTACAAGTCTAGGTAATTGCCTCCATTCCCAATACTCTAAATTCCATTTACATATGAACATCTTTTTCATTTACACCTCTAGTTCAGGTCAGGTCTCTCTTCTGAGCTACAAGTGTATTTGACTTCTCCACTTGGATGTATTACAGGCATCTCAAACTGAACATGTCTAAAACTGAACTCTTGATCTCCTTCAAACCTGTTTTCTCCTCAATCTTTACCACCTCAATAAATAGTACAACAAATTGTTCAAACAAAAAACCTGGTAGTCATCCTTACGTCCTCAAGCCTGACATCTAATCCACTACCTAATCACATAGATTTTACTTCCAAAATACATCTCAAATCTATTCAGTTTTCTTTACAGCTACAAGTGCCTCTCAATCGGTCTCCTTGCTTCTACTCTTGCCACTTTCAATCTCTCTGCCACACAGTAAGCAGGCACATCGGACCATATGACTTTTTACAGGACATCAGCTCAGAAGTACTTTTTACAGGTATGTTAGATCATACGACTTCCCTGTTTGTCCATAAAATAAACTCCCCAGCCTTGTCCTATACCACCCACCTCCTTGGTCATTACCCACCAGTCACACTTGGCTCCTTTTAGTTCAGAACCTTGTAAATATTATTCAATTCCCCTCACTCTTCATGTGACTGACCTGAACTTCATGTCCCAGTTTAAATATCTCCTTTTCAGAGAGGCCTTCCTAGACCATGAAGAAGTCCCCACTATTATTTTCTCAAAGCATCTTATTCGTTGCCTTCATAATACTTTTCATTATTTGTAATTAGAGAATAACATAATATTTTTATTGGCTATCTGAAAATATTTTACTGGCTGTACATTTCTTGAGGCATTCAAAAATATTTCTTGGGAAGAGGGTATAGCTAAAGCGATTGGGCTCCCATCCACCACATGGGAGGTCCAGGGTTCGATTCCCAGGGCCTTCTGGTGAAGGCGAGCTGGCCCGCATGGTGAGGTGGCCCACATGGAGTGCTGGCCTGGAAAGCTGGTGCAGCAAGATGACACAACAAAAGGAGACACAAAGGAGAGACAATAAGAGACACAGCAGACCTGGGAGCCGAGGTGGTGCAAGTGATTGAGCGCCTCTCTCCCACTCCAGAAGGTTCCAGGAATGGTTTCCGGTGCTGCCTAAAGAGAAGACAGGCAGACACAGAAGAGCACACAGCGAATGGACACAGAGAGCAGACAGTGAGCACAAACAACGAGGGGGATGGAGAAATAAGTTTTTAAAAAATATATTAAAAAAATCTATTTCTTATCTCCTATGTTGTACCATGCTAGGTGCTGGGACTACAAAGAGGTATAAGGAAAGGGCCCTGAACAAAGGTTACAAATTTAGTAGGAAAAATCAAGAAAAGCTTTTACAAACACAGTGGTGTAGACAGTGTTGGTTGCCTCCTCAACAGCCATTCTGCTCCCTTCCCCCCTCTAGTGATTGAGTCTCCCAATTAAAAAAAAAAGTTTTAAAATATCAGATATTCAACTTCTCAGTGTCCTTTGTGGGAAGATGTAGCCATGTGAACTAGTTCTGGCCAGAAAAATGTAAGGAGAAGTCTGCTGGGGCTTCTGAAATGTGAAGAACTGCCACTCTCCCTTTCCTGTCATGATGCAGCTCCTGGAGTGTGGCAGCCATCTTATGACCATGAGATGGCAAGCCTGGGGACCAAATCCAAAGGCTAAGGGTGGCAGGATGGAAAGATGGAAAGAAACTGGGTCCTTAATGATACTGTTGAGTCACTGAACCATCTCTGGGACCACCTGCCTCCTAAATTCATATTATATGAGAAAAATAAACAGTTATCATTGAAGATTTAGTGAACTATTCTGTTGCCAGAAATTTAAAGCATCCAGGCAAACACAAACTGTTCCTGCTATGGCAACAATATAGCCAGCACAGACCCCCCAAACTACAGATACTCCCTGGGGTCAAGATTGGTCTCCTCACCCCACATCAAGGTCCCTCTAGAACCTTTATGGCTTCCCAGTTATATAATTGAAATATGAAGTATGTGTGTCCCAAAGAAAAAGGACCAAAAAAACAAAAACAAAAACCAGCCCCCAATTGAGACCTGAAGTCTAAATTGTAAGATGACTGTGTGTAATAAAGCACTAATCCATTCTTAGGCTCCTGAAATCTAGGTTTTATGATTTAGTGATATTTTCATTATTTCAAAGACTCAGACTTTGTTTCCTTAGAGATATTACAAAAGCTTCCATAGAAACATGCCATAAAGCCAGATAGAGAAGGACTTTCACACTAAGAGTAGGAACAAAAAGCAAAGCAAAGGAAAATGTGCAGTGAACTACTCATTAATAGATGGTGTGAAGGCTGAGTGGAAAATGCTAAGAAATTATAAAAATGCTAGACAAATCTTCTGCAAGGAAGAGGTCTGAGAGCCAAAAGGTTGTTGGTGACAAGGTCATGCCTCATTCGGTCATATCCTGTAATCATTCCCACATACCATTACCTTGAAATTTTAATGTGGTATAGCAAGTGCATTCCTTCAAAAGACTGGGCTGCATTTAAAATCAATATGGTCCCATGAAGTTAGGTGATCTATACATTCACCTAACTTCAGAGAACAATATATCTAAATGACCTCAGTGTATTTAAAAACACTTTCTCTTAAAATCAAATCTTCATTCTTCTTAAAAATCAAATCTTTCACGGGATGGTATGGTGAGCAAAGCATTCACTTAATAGAATACATAATAATATCAATAGATAGAATTTTTTGAATACTGACTATACGGCCAGATCCTCTCCTATATAATTTGCATCCATCATCTCATCTAATCCTTAGATGAGTGAGTACTATTATTATTCCCATTGAACAGATGAAGAAATTGAAGCACAGAAAAAAAATAATAACTTGTTAGTAAGTGGTGGAATTCTGATTTAAACCCAATACCTTCATTCCCAAGTTCTGTGAAAAGTTTTAGAGGAAGTTTAAAAACATAGCAATAAACAAATGAATAAACCAGACTCCATATCTGGCCATAAAGTGGTCTTCAATTTATATACGTTAAGCACGTTTACCTGTTACCCAGATTTACTCTTTATAAGACTTACGGAATCAATGGTATTATCACTATTTTGCACACGAGGAAGTTGAGGTCTTAAGATAATTCAGCTGGTTATGGCAGAGCCAGAACCTGAACTCTTATCTTTTGACCTGATTCTAAAGCTATGCTGATATTTGCTAATACTTGCTATTGGTGATATTATAACAGTCTTCCTTTTATGACAGATGATACCCAGTTTAAAAACATAAGATTATCACAATGGTATACAACTTGAGAAAGAGGGAGTTATGTGAAAAAGGCCTGAGATATGAAGATGGTGATATAAGAATTACTATGTGACTAGAGCTCTGAGGAATCGGTTGACATGCACCAGAATCTCTGCCCTTTAGTTTGGGATCTCTTTGGAGAAAGGGCTTGTAAAAATGTCATCCTGGTTAGCAGATTATCTAATATCCATTCTTGTACCACTGGCAGCATTTGAAATTCATTGATCAAATGATGAGTTCAGGGTTTAAAATTCTACATTAAAAATAATTTTGAAACCTGGGGATAAACAAGACATGTTTTTAAGCTAGCATTTTGCCCAAAATTAAATCTGCATCTCATTCATTTCTTTTCCTTCACTTTAAATATAGATTTTTGATTACTTCATAAGGATCATAGTGGAAGTCTATAATTTAGTTGGGGAGGGCACATCTAATCTTGGTGAAGGGGACATATGTTGTCTTTGCCTGGGATTTTAAAAAGTTTCTTTTGGGGAATTGCACCCCACATTCCCCATGATTCTACTAGAGCTGCCAATCATAGTGCCCCTTTGCCTTTCTCCTTAACTCAAGGGATGGATTTAAGGATACCAACTAGGTTACTCAGACTGCTACCAAGGAAGTTGCAAGAGGAGGAGAATGATACAAGATCAGAAAGAGCTTGGAGCTGGGTATTCCAAAGACAACACATCAAAAGAAGATCTATGTGTTCCCACTTCTGAGATCCTTGGAACCCTGCCAGTTCTTGTCCTATCCCAAGACCTTGTTTTTAAGTCTCTTCCTTCATTTCTGTGAATGCCTTTTTAATCAATAGCACCCCTTCCCCCACCTTCTTTGTTTTCCCTGACTTGAATTAGCCAGAGTTAGGTGCTGCTATTTGTAACTGCAGACTCTGGCAGACACTGCTGGCTAGCTACCTCAATTCCAATCTACCACCCCTTCTCCCGAGTGAACTTTCAGTTGGGGGTTGCCATGTGACACAGTTCTGCCCAATGATACATAAGTGGACATCTTCTGGGAAGTCTTTGGCTTTATGATAAAAAGCAACAGACTCAGCTGGTGTACCCTTTTCACCCTCTGCTTTTTGCCCTTCTTGTTGCTGGATGTGGAAATGGTAGCTGGCATTGCGGCAGCCATCTCACGACCACGAGGTGACAAGAATAAGGAAAAGTCAACGAAAACTGCCGAGATGTCTGCGGCTCCCTACTTCCGGGCATCTTACTGTGGGAGACAAATAAAGCTCTATTTATTTAAGTCGCTCTAGACAGCTTTTCTGTTCCTTGCACCCATAGCAATCCTAAGTGATACAAAACTCCGGCTAATCAAATGGGAATGCGGAAAACAAGCAAACAAAAAAGTTCTGCTACACAATGAGGAATTTAAGGGGATGGTGGTTGGGAGGAAGAGAAGATATATCCAGGGAAATTTAGGCATATAACTTAGTACCCGACCTCTGTTCTTTTGCTATTGTGACTGTTTAGTCTGGCAGAAACAATGGAGTTGATATTAATGAAGAAATGAAGGCTACAGGGCTCTTGGCTTCCAAAGACAGGGATTATATGTGTGTACATAAATATGTGTGTACTTATATTGAGAGGATATAGATTGATCTCACCCAGAAGTCAATTCTACTTAGACAAAGGAAATCCCAGGTGTTTTTTTTTTCTTCTCCCCCCAATGTGGTATTACATAGGATGCTATTTTCTCAGTGCCTTTTTCTTCAGCTTCCAATGCTGGACTGCAGGCAAGACTCACAAATTCTCCTCAGAGATTGAAAAAGGTCAATAATAGAGATGTTGTTTTTCTCCTCTCACTAACTGATTAAATAACTCACGGGCATATGTATAGCTACACAGGCATTTCTAAAGAAAATCATTCAAGGACTGTGTGATTTCCTGAGGTGACCTCCAGAGTGCCAAAAAGTTAGAAAATGTAAAGTTTAATATAACCAATGAAATAAAGAATGTGTGTGCTAGGCACTTTGAGAGCTGGGGGGTTAGTGACAAAACAGTGAAGGGGTGCAGTCCCTGGGAGAGGCAGGTAATGCATTCTTATATGGTTCTCTCTTGATGAGAAAAGTCTTCCTTTGAGAATAAACTAGATTTAGGGCTTGTCCTATGAAAATTGGTATTTTCCCCCAGTTAATTCACTTGCATAATTTTGGGGCTTCAGTTCTGATGGGGCTACTTAATTTGCAACATTTAGACTGAGTTAATGATGGTTTTATCATAGCTGAGGGCAGTTGACTAGAATTAGGAGGTCACTGCCTATTAGCATTTGATTTCCTTGCTGATGCCAGAGAGATGAGTTTGGGGGTGTGTGTGGGTTCTACCACTCATATTTTAATTTAGTCTCATTAGATGAGAGTCTCAAATGATGTCTCAGGAATGATTCAAAATTTCAGATGGGCTATGTCTGCCTTGGCCCTGTGTCCAGTCCTTTGCGTAGTGGGTATATCCGCTAACACAACTGTCAGAGGAGCAAGCTTTCAATTCCCAGTCCCAGGGGAGAATGAGATCAGGCTAGCATGATCATTTATGATGACTGAATTGCTTTCTGACAAGGAAGCCTTGCTTGCTTGTGGACTTTAAGGATGGCACTCTCAAAAATTGGTCAGGTAATCTCTTAAACTGTTGCTTCTTTCCCAGATTCCATTGTCTCCTGTAAATGTAGTTGAAGAAGAATGTAAACGTGATTCTGTCTTAGGAGGAGGGAGTAGCTATCCACAACAGCCTGGGATGGAGAGGGAGAGAGAACAGGATGGTCTTTCTTAGAATCAAAACGTAGGGAATATGATGCAGAATCATAAAGCTGGCATGAGGGTATGGCAAAGATACTTAGTGATAGATCCCCAAGGCAAATGTGAGCTTTGTCTGGGGACAAGCATAGGGACAGGCAGGTCCAGCAAACCATCCCACCTCACATGAAGTTTCTTTCTCTGATTTCATGTTCAGGGAATCTGGGAATTATTTTGAGAACGAAGAGTGCAGGTCTCCTCACAATGGCGGTTGTTATAACAAATGTAGGAGCAAAGGAATGGGCGAACACATAAAAAGGAGCAATTGACTTTGCCTAGGGGAGTGGAGTAATGTTTCCCAGAGGCAGTCCAATTTGAGTTGTGTACTAAGAATAAGGAGAGAGAGAAACAAAACCTAATACTGAGCACTTACTATATGGAAAGTACTGTGCTATGCATGTGAGGGTTATATGCGCCACCTCACTTAATCCTTACTATAACCTTCTGAAGTAAAACTGTATCATTAACTCCCATTTTCCTGATGAGGAGACAGAGGCACAGAGCATCACTTGTTCGAGGATACAAGGCTGGTAAATGACAGAACTGGGATTTGAACCCAGAAGCTAAGCAACTAAACTGTACTGCCTCAGAGTCTTGAATGAAGAATAGGAATTTCTAGCTTTAGAAAAACCTTCTAGGCACATGCCAAGGCATGAAGCAGCAGAAAGGAATGGTGAGAGGGTCAGAGGCTGGAGAGCAGGTGAAGGGTGGGACAGGGAGGAAGGAACACGAGTTGAGACTAGACAGTGGCCTGGAGCCACATCTGGCAAGCTATGAATACCAACCCAGAGGAAAAGAGCAGCTTCAGAAGAGCTTCTTTAAAAAAAGGGAGTACCAGGTTTAGAGCTGTCATTTCACAAGACAACTAAGAACAGATAAAATCTGGGGGCAGGGAGGCTAATGATTAAAAGGCCTAATAATTAAGAACCACTGGGAGAGTCCTAAGAGGGGGCAAAATGACTCAAGAGGAAGAGCTGGATTTGAGTGGTTGGTTTTATTTTTTTTTCTGAGAGTCAATCAACAGGATTGAAATAAAAGTGGAAGGTGATGGAGAAGAAGAATCAAATGTGACCCCAAATTTTCTCATCTGGAGACTGAAAATGAGACTATAAGAGAATGCAAATACAAAAGGCAAAACCAGTTTGATTGTGATATGGTATTTAAGAGACACTATAATTTCCATTGGTTAGTGTTAATATTAAAAACACAATATTAATACTTGCAGAGAAAGACCAAGAGAATGGTGAAAGTCTCGACAGCAGGTATGATGAAGAATAGCAGAGGGAAGTGGAAAAATTCAATTTAACAACAACAAAACACACTTATTTAGACTTTCTACTCTGAACACAAGTCCTGATAGTGGGGTATATTTCTTAGTTTTACAACTTAGCAGAATAAACGTAAAACAACTGGTTCACATTAGCATAAAAAGAGAAGACTTGTGGAAGACATGAAAGATGACAATACATATTTGCAGAGATAGAAAAGTGACAATTCTCTTTGGCTCCAGTGGACAGAAATGGATCAATACACAGAAATTTTAGGAAAGCCAATTTCCATTTAATCTGAAGAAAAACTTTGAAACAATCAGCACTGCCCTCTAGTAAAAGGGTGATTTTAATCATCAATGACTATGCTCCAACTGGGTTTGGATGACTGACCACCAGGGATTTTACAGAGTGGAGTCCTGGTTTAGGAGGGAGATGAATGATTCCTAAATCCCCTTAAATTCTAAGATCGCATAGCAGAAGCAAGATGCAGATCACACTACTGGAAAAGGGAGGATCTGATTTCAGGTGCTAGAAGTGTGATTTTGACAAGTCATAATTATCCTGGCTCTCCATTGCCACATCTATAATATGAGAGTAGATGAGTTCATCTCTAGGATTTCTTGTTGGTTAAAAAAAAAAAAAAACCTTCATGGGTAGACAGAGGAAGAAAGGAAGAAAGAGAGGAAAAGGGGAAGGGGAAGGGGAGGGGGAAGGGAGGGAGGAAGGAAGATTGCACATGTGGCAAAATGTTAAAAGTTGGTGGATCTGGGTATCTGGGTTAGGGTTATTTTGGGGTTCTTTGTATGGTTTTGCATTCTTTTTGCACCGGTCCTGTAAGTTTGAAATCATTTTAAAATAAAAAATGTATATTAAAAAGCTAAATGATTTTTAAGTTGCTTGATATTGTTGTAAATATTGGATGCCAGAGTGTGCAATGCTTATTTATTTGGATAAGAAATAGGAAAACTAGGGAGGCGGCTGTGGCTCAATCAGTGGGGCTCCCGTTTGCCGTATGGGAGGCCCCGGGTTCGGTTCCCGGGGCCTCCTGGTGGGGGCGGGCCCGCCCGCACGGCGTGGTTGGCTGACCCGGCGAGCGCAAACAGCAAGGGGGGGATAAATGAATAAATAAATAAAATCTTTAAAAAAAAAGAAATAGGAAAACTTCACTCAGAAACGTTCAAGAAATAGTCATGATCAAAGCTGTACTTATGGACTATTTCTGACTATTTCTCCGGCGACAATGAGTATACATACTGACATCAGCTAACTTTTTTGTCCCCTTTTAAATTTTACTTTTATTAGGAGGCACCGGGGTTTGAACCCGGGACCTCAAACAAGAGAAGCAGGCGCTCAAACACTGAGCTATACCGGCTCCCCAATTAACTTTTATTTAACACTTACTACTCCAGCAACTGTGCTATGCACTTAATGTAAATAATTTCATTTAATTCTCATAATAACTCTATGAGGTAGATACCATGCACAGTCAGGCAAGCCAGGTCTTGGAGAGGTTAAGTAACTTGCCTGACATCATACAGCCCGTATGTGGTAGAACCAGGGTTCCTTGTACCCTGGCAGTCTGACTCCAGAGCAGGAGTCAGCAAAGGTTTTCTGTAAAAGGCCAGACAGTAAATATTTGAGGCTTAGAAGGCCACATAGGACTCTGTAACATAGTCTTCTTATTTTACACAGGCCTTAAAAAAAGGCAAAACCATTTTTACGTCTCCGGCTATTAAAAAAAAAAAAACCTGGCCCCAGGTTGGATTTGAACTGAGGTTTATAGGTGGCTGACCCCTGCTCTGCTCTCTTACTATGCTACCATATTGCTTTCCCCCAACTAACATTTATTGATCACTTACTGTGCGCCAGACATTGTGCTAAATACTTCTCATGCATCATCTCCTGTAGTCCTCACAATCCGCCTCTGTGCTCATTTTATACCCCCATTTCATGGATGAGACAACTGGGGTCGCACTTTCACAGTTACAAGGCTAGTAAGTAGCAGAGTTGCGTGAATCTGGAGCAAGTGTTTGGATCCACTGCAGTAGAGAGCATGAGTAGCATAAACTGGGACCAGGGCAGGGAAGCACTAGAGTGAGAAGACTAGTGTGTAGATACAGCTATAGCCTAAGCAGTTAGAGTATGGTGTGGAAGATGGGTTTCACAAACAACTGGATTTGCCAATTCACTGCTTATTGGGAGGGTTGGATTAGTGAAAGGTCACTGTAAGGTTTGAATTTGGATGACTCAGAGAACAGAAATAATGAAGTCAGGGAGAGGGCTGGTTTGAGGGGATAAACAAATAGGCTGCTAAAGCACAGTGTAGTGACAAGACCCCATATACCTTTGGCTGTATAACTAGCTAGTTATGTTACCACAGGCAAGTAATCTAATTTCTCTTGGCTTTGGTTTCCTGAAATATAAAAGGAGGGAGTTGAATTAGGTAGGCAGGAAAAGAGGGTGTCAACAATTTCTCAAACCACCGAGGAAAATTTTAAAGGGAAATTAACCTTAATATTCCAGGAAAAGATATAGAAGGGTTAGTTTTAGGATTCTAATGAAAATAAGTTTGTAAAACTTTTACATTAAAAGTAAAACTTTTGCATTAGAAGTGAATGTTTGAGAGAAGCGGCTGTGGCTCAATCAGTAGGGCTCCCGTTTACCATATGGGAACCAAACCCGGGGCCTCCTGGTGAAGGTAAGCCCGCCCGCACGGCGTGGTTAGCTGACCCAGCGAGCACAAGCAGCAAGGGGGGGGGATAAATGAATAAATAAATAAAATCTTTAAAAAAAAAAAAAAAAAAAAAGAAGTGAATGTTTGAGAACAAATGAAGCTAACTAGAATTACATCGAGAAACAGTAATTTCATTATCTTGTCTCTCATGAAGTGTCAGAGAACAAGAACCCTGCTATTTTAACATGAGGCTTATAGGTGGCTCACCCCTGCTCTGCTCTCTTACATTTTAACATGCTTTGTTTATATGGTGCCAACAATGAACTTGACATAAAGAGAAGAAAAAAATCATTTCTGATGATACCGTGTAGTATAAGGACATGTTCCCAGATAACAAGATTCATTTTAAAGATCTCTAAGGATATAACTAAATCATCAAAGATGTTAAACCGACTCTTCTGAAATGTAAATGTGGGTAATATAAAAATAAATCTTGGTTTTATATACACGAATAAAAACCACTTACTTTAATTCATTCAAGAAACAAATACTCCAAGTTGGATATCAAGGAGCAGCCTTTCAATTATCACTTATTCAATGGATATAAATGCTGTAAGTATTTCTCAGTACTGGGCACAAAAAGAAAAATAAGATTTTTTAGTAAAATACAAATCAAATATACTTCAAAGAAAATAGGAAGCTATTGAAATGTCAGTTAAATAGAAATCTATCTGTAGGGTATAAAACACTAGGAATTAGATAATCTTTTGTGATCCCATCTACCCTTGTGTTTCTAAAATTCTATTTTGGAATCACTGCCTATGCTCATTGCCTAAATAGCTTTTTCCTTTGATTCTTCAGTGAGCTTATGAAAATAAAAATATGTATAAAACAATTTTGCATAGAATTGATTAGCCATGGATAAATATTTACACAAAACACATGGGGGGGGCTGGTTCTTTCAGAGATCATACAATGGAAAATATGGACTGATTTAAATATAGTTTATATATATGTGTGAGTTTAGGATGGTGAATAATGTACCACTGGATTCTCTCCTCCCTCCCTTCCTCACTTCTTTCCTTCCTTTATCCTTCCCTTTCTTTCTTAACATACTGGTAGCTACCCTACTCCCTCTATTTTAAAGGAACCACTTCACGTGGTTATATGAAAACAAAATGTAGGGTGTGGATATCTCAGAGTTGAACACCTAAACACAGAAACACACTGATGTAATATAAAAATTAAGCCTTACATGTATTTAATTTTTTTTTGTTCTTATATAAGCATGATTTTGGAAGGAAAATCTTTCATACATTCTAGACTTTGTGTTTTCTAGCTACAACCTTCATCTGCAACTCTGACATGACAAACCGCTGTTTTCTACATTTCATTTGTGAAGGTGCACGTTGCATACCAATATATATCTCCTCTCTCAACAACCATCCACCATTTGGGTGCATTTCTTTATTAGTTAATATATATTCTGTAGGTTACGTTCTGCAAATTCAAACATGGACAAAATACAATCGATATAATCCATAACACTGAACAGATGTCTTGAAGAGATTGGTAGAAATCCATTACCAGAAGGCTGCATGTCTTCTTAAATGTAAAATGCATTTGGATGGACAGGTCGGAAAACCGGTTAAAAGTTTGAAAGTTGGTAATTCGTGATTTCATTATGACCATGGTATGAAATCAAAGAATAACTTGAGTCAGCTATTAACATTGAAATAAAGAAAATGCAAAAGACCCCAGGTACAGAAGAGAACAGGAGGTATGGGTGTTAAGAAGAAACAGGAGGGAGAATTCTAATGAATGATCTTCAGATGAAAAGAATCAATGAAAAATATCCAGCTGTGGTAAAATGCTTTCAAATTGCCATTTATGCAATTGATGCATGGAATAGGTATTTCTCAGTGCAGTGAGTGCGAACAGAAAATGATTATGAAACAGAGCAGGATCCTTGGCAAAATACCAATGAAATATGCTCTTTAATAGTCAGGAAAATGGAGAGTGTGAAATAATGTCAATTAGAGAGAAATGCATGCTACTGGAGACTTTCAGCACTATTCCTGGAAGAAAAACATCCCCGCTCAGAAACTCTGAGAGTTCTGGGAAACAATGACGATGGAAACAAGACTTATTGATTCAAATGAACATTTTGGTTGTGTTTAAGAAACATGCCATGATTACAACCATATCATGTGACAAGAAAAATAATATGTACAAGCGGGAGTGATATTCAAAATTTGTATGGGATGGACAAGGAACAATCAGACACAGACAATGGCCCATCAGAACAGAATCAGAAAGTGTGAAATAAAAAGATAGGGCTGTACTAGTGCATGTTGGCTGATTATCAGTGCCTGAGGGCAATGGTTGATAAATTCATGAGAGAGTTCTCAGTGCATATTTCTGAGCACTCCATTGCCCTTTTGACAGAATTTTAACTTCCAGAAAAAGCAGAGAGTACAAATAAGTGGTTGAAAAATCCCAACTTTGAAAGTATCACCTTCATATGACATTTGCCAAACGGCAATACGTTATTGACAAGCATTTATAATTGACGAGAAAGAAGAGACTCAAATTACTAAGAAAGAGCTACAAAGTATTTGGAAAGTAGAAAAATTCTAATATTTTTTTAAAAATTGCCCCCAAATCACTTTCTTAACCAAGATTCACCACAGAAAATAATCAGCAATAATGGATGTAAATAGGTTTCCACCCATGGATTTAAGTGCTCTTTGGAAATGGTTTTTGAAAAGTTAAGCAACCACAATGACAAACCATTTGCTAAAAGCAATCCATGACAATTTCCAAAGGACTCTGCAATCATTCTATACAAGTTCTCCAATGTACTATTCAGAACTGAAAGTTGCAATAATAGATGTCATGCTTTGAACAGTATTGAAGCAAAAACATAAGAGGAGAACAATGGCAGATATAGAGGTTCTATACCCAGGGACGATTTAACAGCTAGTTGTCATAAATTACTATACTAAAAAAATTAAAAAGTGTGTGCATTTCAGATTTCCAACTTACAAAAGATGTGAGGTATAGCCAAACTATCATCTGTATGAAGTCTTGAGGTTTAAAACATATTAATAACGTATTAGAGACTAATTTAAAAACATGGATTATACCCATTCACTCAATACCAATTTACTAAGGCCAAGGTACAGAAAACATGGAGATGCTTTCAACCTGGATTTTAATTTTAAGACTTGTATAGTATACTTGGGGATAATTAAAAAAACAAATAGGAAAGTCCTAGTTTTAATATGAAGATTAGTTCTTTTCCTCTGGGAACAATAAAGGAAGGCTCTGTGACAGAGTAGGGCCTTGACATGCAGAGTTTATGAGATCAGTGTTCCAGGTGGAGGAGCTAATAATACTCGTAACCACAGTAATGATAATAATTGATAACATTTATTGTTTCTGACACCTCAAGAATCTTTCTTTAAAATGAGTTTTTCCATTTTGCTCCTCTCACAGCCACATTAAGCAGGTTTATATTAATTTCATTTTACAGATGAGGAAACTGAGGCACAGGAAGGATCCAAGGTCATATATATCAAGGGGTGGGCTGAGATTAGAACTGGATCTGCCTGGAGGCAAGGCCTCAGTTCTTAAACTGCTTCTCCTTACATAGCGAGAGCAGAGGTGGACGGTGCAGTTTAGTTGGAGTGTGGTTTGTGAAGGAAAAGAGTTGTAGTGAGACTGGACCAGTGCCTTGGGGCCTCGTAGCTGCATTTAGGGAGGTACATTGGAGGCACCCTCATCCGAGTCATGTTCACCTCTAGAAGTTTCACCACAACTTTTAATTAATACCACAAACACTAAGAGAATATAATGCTGTCATCATAAAATTCAATAAATGCTGTTGTCGTCATCAGTAATAGTCGAAAGTTCCTAAACTGTGGATGAAATTAAGTTATCTCTTGACTACCATAGGCATAACAGAAACGCTTTAAAATTTCAACTACATCTTACTGGTGATACTTTTCAAAAAATATTTTTACTTGCTGTTCGAGTCTTTTTTTTTTTTTTTTTTTTTAGATTTTATTTATTTATTCATTTATCCCCCCCTTGCTGCTTGCGCTTGCTGGGTCAGCCAACCACGCCGTGCGGGCGGGCTTGCCTTCACCAGGAGGCCCCGGGAACCGAACCCGGGGCCTCCCATATGGTAAACGGGAGCCCTACTGATTGAGCCACAGCCGCTTCCCTGTTTGAGTCTTTTATAGTATATTTTTATTAAACTAAAGAATGAATTTGCCATTAGTTTCATGACTGCTGTTTTTCTTGGTTTTATTTATGCCCAAAACATTTAACCAGAAGATATAGTCTAGATAAAAAGTTACTAAATTTTAAAGCAGGAAAAACCCCAGACAGAATATCATCAATACCAAATAAACCCAAGGTAGTCCTTTCTCTTTAACAATAGTAGTATAACCTGTCACCCTTCACATATGAGAGCGGGCATCACTACGCTATAGGCTTTAGAATGGTTTCTCCAGGCAGGAAAATAAAGAGCACTAGTCCAGCCCTGCCCTTTTAGCCGGAGCCCTTGTTAGCCATGACAGAAGTGTAGCCACACAACGGAGAAAAACTGCGTGGCCCAGGAGGCGACATGGTCGTGTTCTCCACTGACTAACCAACTGGGCAGTTTTTAAAACCACAAATATTTGTGGGGCCTGTATTTCTCTGCTAAGCCTCCCTCCCACTGAAGCCTGGAGAAAGAACTTATTTTCCTTTGTACTTTTGACCTTGCTGAGCTAATGCTAGCTTTTCCCATCCAGGGAAAACTTCTAATCCATTTCTCTTTCAGCTTTCTTCCTCCAGGTGTTCTAATGTCTGTTTCTGAATACCAGGAGACCCCTTTCTCGGGGTGCCCCCAGGGTCTTCCGGATCAAAGCGCTTGTGCTTAAGCAAACTGTCTTCTCTGTCAGTCAAATCCAGAGTCTTAGTGCTTCTTCAACACAACCACATGGATCCGGGAAAGACCCTCTTCCCCTTTACTACACAGGGGTTCCCCCTTCTCTCCAATGTGCTGGGGGTGGGGGGAGCTCTTCCTGTGATTTAGGAGCCCCTCAGGACATCCTTGGCAATTTGCTAAGATGATCATTTGAAAGTGCTCAGTCAATCCTCAAGTGCAATGTCGATATAAAGTATTTACTGACTGAAATATTTTATATATCCTTGGGTCCTAATACTGATAAAACCAGCAATCTTCTATGTAGCAACAAATAAAACAGATTCTCCCCATGAAGTAAAGGAAAGTTAGGGAGGGTCAAAAGTTCCTGAAGACAGTAGTGAAATTAAATTTTCAGATTTATTACTCTAGGTATTTCTTGGCACTGGAGGATTTAAAGTTCTTAAACAACTTTTAAAGTGGCATGAATCTTTAACCTTTAATGTAAAGAACCTGATTATAGAGAAGCATTCAAATTCTGGACTGATTTATGTAATGTTTTAATTGTGAATTTCAACCTCACATGCTCCTATGACCCCAAAATGCAACACACATAACTTTTACTACAGAACTCAGCACAGGTAGATATGGTATAAATGGTTACCAAGAGAAACAGAGTTTGCTGCATTGTGCTTCTAGCAAGAAACAGAGTTGCACAATCTTTAAGGAGCTGTTCATTATGTAATGGGAACTTTGTGCTTAGAACAGCTCCACAGGGAGATGCCATCTAGCCAGATGTAAAAATTGTCTCCATTTCACAATGCAGAAGTTTAATTTTTGAGGTATAATTTTCCTTGTACTATCATATTTTTACATGTTGGGCAAGTGTTCCCATGAATTCTAGATTATGCATCTTGGCCTCTTGCCATCTTTATTTTGTCCTGCTCCAGTTGGAATAGACTAAAGTCAGGAGTGGACAGTATCACCTTGTTTTGAATTTGATCTGCATTACAGTTTGAGAGTTTACAGTAACAGGAGACATATAACCATTTTTTTTTCTGTATGAGGGTATATGTACTTTAAATGAAAAATGAAAAACATAAAATTCCCAGGGCAGAAAAGAAATGCTCTATTAACTCTAGTGAATTCATTCTTCCTTATATACAATGCTTTTTCACCTGCCCATGATATAGAAACTTCTCCATTTATGCGTCTTCTAACAACCATCTCCCATAGACAACAGTAAAGCTCCCAGGCACAACAGAAGAATGGTAACACAGAATGCCACCAACAGAGGACATTAGTGATTAGTCTAGGCCACCATTATGTTGTTTTAGTCTGTGGTGTGTTTCATATGAATTTTTATAAACATTATTATTAACAACATTATGTCCCAAAGTACAAAATAGTGGGAGTGTTGCTTTAAGAAAAGATATACCATTACTATGGTAACAAAAGAGTAACTTAAGTTTTTGTAGAGGGGTTTACATTGTATATATTAGTCGCCTACATATGACATTTTGGATTTACAAGGAAGTGAACCCAGTCTTTGAGAACCAACTCCATTTGTAGATAGAGGAGATTCTGTATTGTTTGTAAGTTGTAGGATCTTAGACTCTTAAGAGTCTATATAAGATTTTAAAATGTTATCTTGTCAAAATTTGCAAATAAGGGTAATTCTCTCTAAAACATCCTATGCCAAAGATTGCTGATTGTCAGCTGTTATTTTTTTCTCCCCTTTGTCCCCCACAACAGAACCCATGGTTTTTCATTTGAGACATGGATGACTGAAGTAAAGAATATATTTCTTTGCCTCACATGCAGCTCAGCATAATCATGTGACAAAGTTCTGGCCAATAACGTATAAATGGATGCATTTTATGGCAGTTCCTAGGAGTTTTATTGATGGTGCATGCCTGTTGTGCCTTGTTCTCCCTTTTCCCATCTTGCTGGGTGCTGGAACTCAGATGTGATGGCTGGAGCTGGAGTTGACATATTGGACCATGCAGTGACAGTACAAATTGAAGGCACCATGGCAGAATAATAAAGGGGGATTGAGGACTCTGTGAAGCAGAACAGCCAAAGGAGCCCTGATATCTACTTCTGAAAGAGAAATACATCTCTATATTGTTTAAGCTATTGTTCTAGTGTGTCTCTGTCACTTATAACTGAGCAGTATTCTAACTGCGTAATTCATGTTAGAGGACTCATCCAGATTCAAAAATGATGAAAATCTGAAGCAGCCCATGCACCTTAATGAAAACTCTAATGTTTTGATTTTCCTTCCTTATATTGAGCTTCCCTGTAACATCTGCTCATGGTTCTCTTCTGCCATCTTACCTAAGTATACTGTCTCCTTTACCCACCCTCCATTTTGCTCCTCTATTCCATTTTGCAACTCTCCAAATGTATGAAGTGGCCTGTATTTCCAAGTTGTCTTTTTTTTTTTTTTTTTTTTTTGGTCCATTGAGGCATTTCATTTGTGTGTATGTATCACAGCCCTAGTAAAAGAATCCCAGGATTTTCCCTCCTGTGTTTTCCTCTTGCTTGATGCTAGCTGAGGTCGTCAGTACATTGAAACTAAACTGATGGAATGAGAGCAGATTATTCTGCCATTCTTCTCAATCTTTGAGTTGTACATCAAATCTGGGACGAGTCACTCCACACTTGCTTAACCTGCCTGTGAGAGTCACAATAATTTTCTCAGGTCTGTGACGATCAGTGATTTCGAATTGGCCAGCGCAACCCTGATTCATCATCCCAGTTAAAAACCAGACGATGACTTTGGAGCCTGGCCTGGTACAAACCTGGTGCTTGTCTCTCTTCCCTGCACTGCTGATGCTCTTGAGCGTGTGGGCCGGGACATTCGTGCACACCATTATGGCAGCACAAAAGAGGGCTCAGAGAGCCAAGCTGGCTCTAACTGAATACTCTCTATTCCTTCAGGTAGTCCCCATGTAACTGTCTCTAGACCTTTCACAATCTTGGTTGCCCTATTAGGAGTGTATTCTGATTTGTCAGTGTCACTGTTATATGTGGTGGTCATGAGTCAAGATGTTAACTCAGATGTGATTTAACCAGTATGGAGAAGAACGTCGGGACCTTTGTTAACTTCATTAATGCAATCTATTGCTGAATTCCTCATATAGCAAACCATAGCAGATCGTACCAGAGATTCATACTGGGCTTGTGGTTCCCTAAAATCCTAATCTTTGTGTGTGTGTGTGTGTGTGTGTGTGTGAACTTCCACAAAGTCAGGTGTTCCTCAGCCTGTGTGCAGGATTTAAAAAATCTTAACAGTGGACATCTCACTTGCCCTTATTAAATCTGATTTGATTTGATTTGGTTGGGCCCAGCATTCCAATCTGTTGTAATCTTACTTTGAATCTTGATTTTCATCTTTCAGTGTTACCTACCATTCTCGCCTCTGTGTCATTTGAAAAGTTAGAAAGTGCACAATCTATGCTCTTATGTAGATCGCTGATAAAAATCTGAGGTGAAGTGCAGGCAAGGCAGCTGCATATGGCTGTGCAGGTTGTTCACTGCACAAACTTTAGGGGGCACCATTTACGTAGATCTGATGGAGAGTGGTACAATGCAGTAGAACTGAATCCAATCTGTAATTAACACCACTGAAAACCTCTCAGATTGACAGTTCAATACAACACTTTTCCTTGGGCACAGTTATTGAAACACAGCCAAATCTGCCAACTTCTCTCAGTGTAATTCTTCAGGTAATTTAAGAAGATATTATAATGCCAAATACATGGCTGAAACTCAGATACACTGCTGTTTCATCACATCACTAAAAAAAGGAAGTTGGCAGAGTAAAAAAAAATTCCGCACTATTAAGATAAAAACTTTACATGACTACTAAAGTCTAAAATAAAGGAGAAGAGGGAAGCGGCTGTGGCTCAATCAGTGGGGCTCCCGTTTACCATATGGGAGGCCCTGGGTTCGGTTCCCCGGGCCTCGCGCGGCGTGGTTGGCTGACCCAGCGGGCACAAGCAGCGGGGGGGGGAGGGGGATAGATGAATGAATAAATAAAATCTTAAAAAAAAAATAAAATAAAATAAAGGAGAAGAAACAGTTGCTCAATGCTACAAAATATGGCTTCCCCAGATTTATAGCTCTTTAAATAAAAGTGGCCAGCCAAATGAATGTTTAAAATACCTTGGAAATATAGGAGAAAAATTAAACAAAGTGCCAAGTAGCAGACACATAGCTAAATAATTAAAAAGTGGTTACTTTCTTGCTTTGTTATTTAAAATCCTTTTCGCTCAAAAGAGTAAGAGTGATAAATAGTAAGAATGATCCCAATACATTTTCAATTAAATGTCTAAATTAATGTAGAGACATTTAATTAAAGTTCCACTAGTTTTTCCAAATGCTGTTAATTATGCTGCTATCTAAAATTAAATCTCTCCCCAAACTCTTTTACATTTCTTCAGCTCATCTGATACAGATATAATTAAAAGGCTGCAAGTTCACCTAAATGCATCCAACTATTATAAAAGAAAATATGAAAAACTGGAGTTTCAGTAACTACTTAAGAACCTGATTTTAATGGGATTTCTACAATTCTTGGGGAAAACCAGTAATGTGCAAATATGCTCACACATGTGTGCACACACACACACACACACCCCTCTCAAAATTATTTGGAAATAATTTTTTCTCTTTATATCTAAGGCACTACAGTGAATACCACAGACAAATACAGTTTCAAAGGTTTTCTACCAGCAGAAGATAATTTTTCTTTTTTTTTTTTACCGGGAGGTCCCGGGGATCAAACCTAGGACCCTCCATATGGGAGACGGACGCCCAACCATTTGAGCCACATCTGCCCCCGGAAGATAAGAATTTTGTAAGACTCTCGGTAGTTAATTTCAGGAACATGGTGTAATCTAGTTATAACAATTCTGTGCTACCATTTTCTAAACAAACAAAAAACCCTGATGGCAACTCAGAAAGGCACACTAAGAGAAACAATGTAGAAGTCAGGCTTCCTGGATTGCGGCCAAATCCCAGGTAGACAAAAGCCAACCTGGAAAATCCTAGCAGGATTCCACATGCAAATTACTCTCCAGTGACTAAAGGAAGGCTGAATCCTAACTCCCAAATTGATTTTATTAAACATATGCAAGATGAAACCACACGGATCAAAAATGGTCTACCAACATCAGCTTTCTCGTTTCCTTTCAGGAGCTTGTTTGATTCCGACAGTCATCATTTTAATTGCTCTGCATGAGACAGTATTCAGCCAACTGAAATCAACATGTTCTCTACTTACCCCTAACCTGTCCCCCAGACCCCTAAAGGTTCATTACACAAATGATTCTTTAAGAAACAAAGTTTCTTAGGAACTCAGGAACTCTTCTAACTCCAGAGGTAGTCGAGCAGCTGCGCTTTCAAAAGTGCCTGATCTCTTTCCCCAAACTTCTAGTCAAGAGACTGGCAAGGGGTCGGATGTGGCTCAAATGGTTGGGCGTCCGTCTCCCATATGGAGGGACCCGGTTCGATCCCTGGGACCTTCCGGTAAAAAAAAAAAATAAATAAATAAAATTAAAAAAAATAAAATAAACAACCTGGCCCTGTTATACCTTAAAAAAAAAAAAAAAAAAAAAAGAGACTGGCAAGTCGGGAGGAGACTTTCTAACACACCATCATAACCAAAAGTCATGGCAGCGAACGCTGGGTCTCAGCAGAATGGCGCTTCACGGGAAGTCCCTTGAGGATATATTTTGCTTACCAATATCCTTCTTCCTTCCCGGTCTGCTTTGCTCACAGCCTTCTCTCCCCCCATTCCTTTACTGCAGGGATTCTCAAACCTGACTGCACTTCGCAATCCTTAGGGGAGCTTTAACAAATACTAATGCTTGGCGCCCTGCCCTGCCCCCACCCCGGAGACTGAATTGGTTGGGGGTGCAGCCTGGGCATCCGGGATTTTACAAGTTCTCCAGGTGATTCTGGTGCGCATCCTGTGCTTTAGGGCCTCTCAGGGTAGGAAATCAACCTGATACTAAAAGTTTATTTGCTGATCAATTAAAGGGGATACCACATCTCAACGGGGTATTTTGCCTGCTTAAAGGGCCACTATTAGAATTTAAGCTAAATGGTGGCATTACAATGTAATTAATTTTAAATACTTAAAAATAGGTAGTATATTTTGTATGAGTAGTTGGTGCAAGCTTCAACTCTACAGGCAATTGGTTGCCTTAGTCAAGGAGTCACAGCCCAGGAGTGCACGGTCCTCATTTTATGAAAAAGACCAAAGTCCAAACAAAGACTGCTGCTACTTTATATCTCAATGAATCTCAAAGTTTTTTTTTTTTTAATCATTCACATGATGAATTTTACAAATGTGTTTGGGGGAGAAGAATAACCTATAACGAATGTTACTTATGGGCTCTCAGTAAAATCTATCCAGATATGTGGACTGGGTAAAATATTTTCAGGACAGCCCCCCCCCAATCTTGCATAAACAGGATATGAGTCCAGCAAGACCTTCTGCCTGTGCTTTTAGGAATGGCCCCTGAAGTTTGGTCCCCAATGGTCCAGGTCCAACCACTGGTTTCGGAGGAATTCTGGTTGACTGATGTCAAATCTAAGGGTAAGACAATCCTGGTATGGCAATGGTGTCCATTTAGGGAGGTGACTGGAAGCTTCATCGACTTGTAGAACAGGTTGTAAGAGCTTTTATGTCTGCCTTCTAATAAATGTTTGTTAAATACATGTTTGTATTTGTGGAAGATTTTGGTCCGAGGTATGAGGCTCTAGTTTTGAGGTTGTCAGGAGGCCACCATGCCTCATCCCCCTCAAACTTCTTTGGCTCTCCGTCATTTACCAAAAAGAACCTAAGAGTTGTGCATACCTAACTGACTTACGTAAATTCACAGCAGGTGGGATTTGCGACGACATCTTGCCAGCAAAGAGGGTGAAAATATCCGGGGTCATGGAGTCTTCCGTAAACCTATTAAATACCACTAGGTAATATCCTAATCTCCCCATTTATAAGACTGGCCACAGCGAGAATAGAGACCGAAAGAAATGGTTTTTGGCTGTTGTTATTGTTTTTAATTTTAAATCTGCTTTTAGCTACTCTATCAATTTATTCAAAGCCACACCAGAGAGGAAACAGGAGTCTATATTACAGCACGGACTTTTAAAGTCGTCAATACAAAGAGCCAGGAAATGCCCTGTTTTTCTCAAGGACTCTTTTGGTTAGCTTGCATTCCAGAATGTTAATTTGTTCCAAGCAACATTAGAAATTAACAGTGTATGCGCTGGGTAAGTGTTAGGTGATTGGCATAAAGTCTGCCTTCTTGAGTTAATGCCCGAGAACTCAGGAAGTTTATAATTTCTAAAGTCTTGTTTCCCTGGAAGTTTGAATGCAAAAGTACTAATGACTGCAGTGGAAAGATGTGTCCTCTATATTTTAAAAAGTAAGTAAATAATATTTGGCAAAGCTTCTGATAGTACTACAAGATAACTATCTGTGGCTAATATATATAGCTAGTGTATTATCACTTCTTGGGATTCCGCAGAGACCTCTAGAATATAAAAAAGAAAGAATTCTGGCTTGCAATTGGAGTAGATTCCAAACATAGTGAGGTCATCACAATCCATGGCAGTCAGCTTTAAAAGTAATATATGGTGACCCACAAGAAGAGAGTTGTGCCATCAACTCTTTCCCTCCTCACCCTCTCTAAGGGAAGAGATTAAACTGCGCGTGGTCCACGTGGCTTCATGTATACCAAGAGCATGCTTTATTGGTTATAAAATAAAAGGTTCTTACTCTATGTGCCCATTTGTATTTGTTCTTGTCCCTCCCCTCTTTATTTACAAAAGTATGAGAACGTGTTCCACAAATGATTCCGCTGACATGTAACCCTGAGTTTATTCAACAAGAGGTGCTCTCAACTGCTTTGAATAACAGGCCTGGCTGTCAGGCCAAGCACACTTTCACACAAATGTCATTGACCGCTAACTCCAGCGAGAGCAAAGCCTTCACTCTCAGTGATGGCTGAAGTGGTAATAGCTATCACGGAGTTCCTCAGCACAGACCTCTTTACTAGACACTGTTGGGAGAGGCACGTGATCGACAGGTCATATGATGCTTACTCTCCCTGGAATTATAACGTGAGTTACAGCAGTAGTTTTCCAACTTTGACCATGACCTACAGTAAGAAAGACATTTATCACAGCCACTCAGAAGACAATCCGCACTGTGTCTAAAATATCACTTCCCATAGCTATCTTCCTGACCTTCCGGCCCTGGCAAAGTCCCTCCATTACACATTCTCTCAGCATTCTGTTTTTCTCCTTTCTAGCACTTCATCCAATTGGAGTGAAACAATTATGTCGTTGAGATGTTGAACCATCTCTAGAGCTGGACTCGAAGGCTCCGTGAGGCCTTCTTCCTGTCTTACAGACAGCAGTCCCAGGAAAGCCAATCTGGAGCAAAATTCTATACAGGAGAGCTGCTTAGTAAGTGTGGATGACCTGGTTGAATGGCTAAAGGTCTCAGTAAAGGGCAGACTCCTGGGTCTTCCTCTCATTTCCAAATCTCAAAGTAGAGGAGGAAGGTGACCCAACATGCTTGTTGGCGTGGCTTCTAGAACAGCAGCACCAACGTGGTGCCAGGGCCGAGAACGTGCACATGCTGGAGGAGAGGTGCGATATGTTGCCTTTTTATTTTATCAGGTGTATCCACTAATATTTATTGCCTCTCTCTTCCTTCCTTTATTCTGTCATTACCAACTGAGCCTCATTCATCTTCTTTTTAACTACCTTATTGTCTGCAAAAACTATCCAAACTTTTTTTAAAAAGGTGTTTTCTCGGAGGTTGGTTAAACATAGAGTATTGTTTTGCAGCTTAATTTTTTATGCTGCTTTGCTCTGTGAAAAAAATCGGAAAATAATATATTTGTTTTGGAAAATAAGCTCATTGAGGACAGGAAATTGAGGAAATTTTTCCTTGATTAACCACTGAGGGAAAGCTCTCTCTACAGAACATTTATACACGAAGAGGTGGTCATTTTTCTTTTTGGTAAGATGGATTAAATATGTCGAGAATGAATGAGTGGGAAACCTAGAACCAGAATCCAAGTCTTGTGAGACCTTTTCTAGTATTTTTGTCTACTGCCTCTTCCAAAAGAATACATCCTCACTGAACAACAAATAATGATTGTGAAGCAAGGTCTCTATCATTATCCCCTTAAGTAGGAAGTTGAACCCAAGCAAAATTCCCACTGACATGAAAGAACTCTGTTTTTGGATCATCCCTGCAGGAACTTAGCTTTAGAAAAGAACTGTCAAAGAAATGCACGGGGCATGCTATTTCAGTCATAGTCAAATTTTTTAGTATAACCAAAGCTGGCATCATGGTCAGCAAAGCAAGATATTCCTAGGCCTTGTGGTAATCAAGGCCCTGGGCCACTGCGGTGCCCACAATCCTCAATGTGTTCACGACACATAACAAAGTCAAGTTGTAAGTTGCTGATAACACATCTTTCATGTGCCATGCAACTGCTGCCATTAGGGATTTCCAGCAGTGGCCTTGCCCTGCAGACATGCATATCCATCTTGCTCTCTCCCTATTTAACCAGAGTCCTGGCAGGCTGCAGGCATACACTGACTTCTCTTTGTTATCTTAAATTGAAATCAGTGCTTTGCTCTCATCCAGTACCACCTGAAATCCAGGGATTCAAACAGAGTTTGATCTCTCCCGCCATTCCAAATATTTGAAACATGCACCATCATGTGATAATATTAAAACATGACTCCTGGAACTCTTGTTACTGTTGTGAAATAGGTGAGTAGGTGGTAATTATGACTATTCTGACTGTGCAATGGAAAAACTTCATTCATGGTAAGAGCAGAGAGTTGAGTTCCTGTTAGGGGTTGCCTTCCACTCCCTGTTCCTTTGCAGAGATAATGAGAAAATAGCCAGCTATATTTCAGATGTGATATTTACTTTTGTCCCCAAGAGATTCTTTGGGTGAGTACATGGAAAGATTTTACAGAACCACATGATAATAGAAGGTAACACAACAAACTTTGGAATGAAATAAGCCAATAGATATAAAGACTAAAACGCCACCTTTCTGGTCCATAATTTCTAAGAAAATAAAGAACTTTATTTAACCTTGGTTATCTTGTCTGAGTGAATGTTATTAACTTAAAGGATCATAAAATAGTGAAAATTAGCATCTGTACTTTTAAAATCCATATTTCTATCAACTATCATATCTAGATTCAGTGTATCCAGATAAACAGATTCGAGGTCATCTAAACCTTAAGAGCTTATCAGAAAATGACCCCCAAAATGAGTGGCCATTTGAAAATGTCAAAATATTGTACAAATGGACTTTCAGATTAACAGCATGAAATTTTGGACATGATGTATTTTTGTTTTCCATAAAGAAACAAACAGTGTAGTGAAAAGAGCATTGAATTAGGTCTTGCTATCAACAAATGACCTTGGCTAAGTCACCCAGAACCTATTTCCTAAATTATCAACTAAGGCATTTGACCTAGTCATTTCTGGTTTCAAAAATGCTTTATTCTACATAGACGCTAAGAAAATATTTATCTCAAAAACTACAGCTAACTACAATAGGTTAGAATGTTACCTAAACTTGTCATCCACTTTGGGAAGGGAGGATTCATGACGGGTTTTGATCATCATGGAATCTCCAGTGCCTAGTAAAATGCTAGATGTGAAGTAGGGGGTCAATAAAATAGTTAATGAATGTCTGAATTTGTGGATAAATAAATGAATAATATATGCATGGTTTCTTGAGAGTCAAGGAAACTCCTAGAGTGGGAAGGGTGTGTGTGGGGGTGGTGGTAGATTTTTAAATTTTATAGTTGAATTCATGCAAGGCATAGAGGGCTTATTATTCCTGTTGTGTGGTATCTGCAAATGACTGGATGGATAGAACTTTTTTTGTTTTAAGCTCAAAGATAGGTCAAGGGTGTGAGCAGCAGTTACTCGACACTAAACAAAAGGAGAAACTGTTTTTATTTTGCTTTTAATGACACACAGACACACGTACTAACACCGGCAAGGCCCTTGCTTGTTGCAAAGGTATATGTATTTTTCTAGAAAAGGTCAAACTAAAATGAATGAACTGCCTGGTATTGTGTAATCATTGTCTTCCATTTCCACCAGGGTGCATTCCACTAGTTTAGACTTAGGCAATTTTTAAATTCCTGATCTTAATGTCCTCTGAAACGTTCAGATTTTATGGCTTAGATTTTAAGAGACACCATTACCTGACAGGGTAATGACAGTTTTATCTGCACTGGTGACTGGATTTGCTGTGATACTTAAATAATAATCCAAATCAAATGATAATTTTCTTGAGAGGATGTCAGGAAAGGAGAAAGAAAAGAACAAAATGCATAGCATTTAACTTGGTTTTGGGGATGGATGTGGCTCAAATGGTTGGGCGTCCGTCTGCCATATGGAGGGCCCTGGGTTCGATCCCCGGGACCTCCTGGTAAAATAAAATAAAAAAATAATATATATATATATATATATATATATATATATATAAAACACAACACACTGCAGCTTCCCAAGGCTTCTTATTTTACTGGGGAAAAAAAGCCCTTAGCAATTTATCTTTCTTTGGACCCATGAATGACATTTTACTGTGATGTGATTATAAGAAACAAAATCCCTCGGAGATGCTGCCTTAAAATATTTCTCTTTATAATGTTCTGAGCTCGACAAACCTTGGTAGAAAACAGAATACTCTTAATTATGAATAAATTAACTAAATTAGTAACATGAGATGGATATGCAATTACGGGATTGTTAATTGAAACTGGAAACACAGCTGTATCCAGCTTAGAAATGAATCATACCAGTAATGACGCAGATGTTTATCAAATGTGATTATCTTTCGTGGAGACAGCACTGCATCTCCCAAGCCCATTCTTATATTGTGTCACTGAAATGGTTTTTAAACCCGTGACCACCAGGAATCAGGATCTCAGGGACGGCAAATTAGGCTCCCTGGATATGGGAATTAGTGTTGTCTGAATGTCAGCAATTTGATTCTCCAGCTTTCAAAGAATGTAGATACGGAGCCAACAACAAACATCTGTGAATTGCCTGGTCTTCAAAAACAACAACAACCAAAAGTTGCTGGCAAACCAGTGCCTGCTTCAGTCTGAGAAGACAGTCAAATATCTACCAACAGTCACACGGCTGTGTGTGAATTTGAGAACAGTATCCGGCTCAGGGCCGGAGACCTTATGCACAAACGGTCAGTGCACCCTCTGCCGGCGGAGGCTCTAAACATCTTTTGCTCTATTCCAGGCAATGGACCCAGAAGACAAAGCGAAAGCTTCACAACTAAAGGAAGCAGTGGGAAAATGCTGTCATTACATTTGCTTTATAGTGTAAATATACTAAAACTATCAATGATTCTACTGCACTTCAGAAGCTTCCATTTTTCATTTCTCTCCCACCCACACTTTTGCCCTGGGTACAATTCCTATCTGTCCCAGGAAAGGAAAAGGTCTCTACGGTTCTGGATTTTAATGGTTAGGGGAGGGGTTGAATACTGTGTCCTAACAATTACTTAATGATTATAGAATGGGGTGCTCCCCTGAAGAGACTGTAATCTTTGAACTTCAGGTTCCCTGGTCTGTGGACACAAGCCTGTGGGGTTATTTAAAACCAACAAGCTCTGTCAGGCTGGATGGTGCTTACAAATGTGACAGACCAGCTTTGCTATGCAAAGTGCAAACTTCCCACTGTAAGTTCTAGTAAAAGAGAAAGGTAATAAATACAGTTTTAGATATTAGCCAACAGAAAATAGATTTGTCACCTTAGCTTAGCTCCTCTTTGAAAACTATCAGTTTCTTTAAAGCTCGTTCTCAAAGGAAAACAAAACTAAAACAGGAAATAGTCTCACACTGGTCACTGCCTCCCACTGTCAAAAGAATGCAGAAAACTTAAGAAATGTTCCTTGTAATTCAGGGGAGACCTCCTATGCATCTTTTAATGAGGTATTTAGATGACTTAAGGCCCAAATAAGCAAGTCTATTTTCCACTTTACATTGGCCATGGGCACATGGGGCATAGCGGAGTTGTGTGCATTTTGGGAATGAATAAAGGGGAAAATGCAAATGTTTAAAAAGACAGACCACTCTATATTGTTTTCTCTCTGTGTTGGATACCTATAAATGTGGAATTTGTTAAGTTTTGGTCACAAAGTCTTTCTAGCCTATGAACTAGTCTCTACAAGTACAGGCTTTGCCTATAACTTCAGTATTGATTTGCTGTTATACAGGTTCCAACTTGTCTAAATTTCATTACCTGAAGGGACAGCCTGCAATTCCATATACAGGTGGAATAAAAGCAAGACGACTACACATATACAGAGATCTTTCAAAGGGCACTTTTCCCCCAATATGCTGGGCCAAATTCTTCACGAGTCTGTTGGTCTTGCAAATGGTGATGACAAAGCTTTTATCATGTATTAGTGACTAACATTTGTATTGATATTTCCAACTCTGAATCTACCTATAATCACACTAGTATCAGAACCCATCTTGACTACCCAGTTATTTGCCTATCCAACAGCTACTCACATCTTATTCCCTGCTAAATAACCTTAATTATTGGGTATCAATGGATTCAGTTCTGGGGGAAGAGTTAAAATCTGGTCTAACCCAATGACAGTAAGCCCATCCCTCGTAGCCAGTGGCTGGTTTAAAGAGATACAGTGTGACCCAGTTCTGGCTCATGGCCCATAAGGGGAAATCTGCTGGGGAGCTTCTGGGAAAATTTCTCTTCTCTGCACATGCAACGCATGTGCACACACAGGGGAGATTATCCTTGCACTTTATTCCCTTCCTCCTTGTGTTGGATATTGTCTGAAGATATGTATGCAGAGGGAAGTCACCTGAGAATCATGAGGAGAAAGCTAAGAAACTCTCAGAGAAGCTGCTCTGGAGTCTTGATGTAGTTCAGCTTCTGAATTAACCAGCCCTAGATCTGGTGGCTTCTGGACTTCCGGTGATGTTCGACCAATGGTTCTCAAAGTGTGGTTCCTGACCACAGCAGCATCACCATCATCTGGGAACTTATTAGAAATGCAGAATCCCAGGCTCCACCCCAGTCCTGCTGAACCAGAAACTCTGTGGGTGAAGGCTAGCAGCGTGTATTTTAACAAGCCCTCTAGGCAATTCTGATGTACACTAAAGTTTGAGAATGACTGTGCTAGATTATCAACTGTTCCTAATAATTAAGGCGGTGTTTTTAAAACTTGCCTGATTCCACGGGGTTCATGTCAAGAACAGAAATTCTGGGAGGCGGCTGTGGCTCAATCAGTGGGGCTCCCGTTTGCCGTGTGGGAGGTCCCGGGTTCGGTTCCCGGGGCCTCCTGGTGGGGGCGGGCCCGCCCGCACGGCGTGGTTGGCTGACCCAGCGAGCACGGGCAGCAAGGGGGGGATAGATGAGTGAATAAATAAAATCTTTAAAAAAAAAAAAAAAAGAACAGAAATTCTCAAACCTACTGAATCAGACCCACCAGGGGAGGGGCCTGGGAATTAGGAATTTCATCAAGTGCCCCTGGAGATTCTTATGACTGGGAAAATTTGGGAGAGACAAATTTAAGGTCCTTTAAGCCAAGCTGGGTATTCTGTTATTAGCTGCTGAAAGCATTCCAACCAACATACCATCTGCAGTCATAACCCTCCCCTATTTCAGTTGGTTGCAACCCCAGGACCACACACAGCTATAGATACTAGTTCTTGCCTTGGTGAGTATATAATGAAGTCCTAGTTTGGAGAGCTTAAGTTATGTTGATTTCTTGTCTGAACTGTCAACTTGAATTCCAGATCTTTTACATTCAGAACCTGTTTAGCCTAACTCACTCCAATCTGAATTCCTAACCTCTTGCACATTCTTGATCCCTGCTATCTGGCAGTCCCATCAACCCTGCCAGAATTTCAGAACCACTCTCTATTTTTTTTTTTTTTTACCGGGAGGTACGGGGGTTCGAACCCCGGTGTCTCCATATGGTAGACGGACGACGAACCTTTTGAGCCACATCTGTTTCCCCATTCTCTATTAATTACAGGAGTAATCATGCATTTTTTTAAAAATTTATTTATTCATTTATCCCCCCCTTGCTGCCCTCACCAGGAGGCCCTGGGAACCGAACCCGGGGCCTCCCATATGGTAAACGGGAGCCCCACTGATTGAGCCACAGCCGCTTCCGTAATCATGCATTTCTTAACGCCTAGGCTGCATGCTCAGAGGCTAGATTCCTACTTGCTGAACGTGAAGTTGCTGATGGCCACGAAACTGGCATGAAAGCAGGAGCACTTTGTCGGTTAAAAACTAAACATATATTGTCAAAGTCTGAAAAGATAGTTCTGCTCATCCAAATAGAAATAACTAAGAACCCTAAAATATTTAACTTTAAATGGTCTGAAATTATCAATGTTCTTTCAGGCTGAATGACTATTTTACATTAAAAACTGTCTGTCCCTGTGTACTTGGCCAGATAAGCTAAAAAGGTAAAAAAAAAAAAAAAAAAAAAAAAAAAAGCATCTTAGTGAAAGAGAGTTTCCTTATGAAAAGGAGAATTGAGGCAAATATATAATTATGTCTCCTCTCCACTAATTACATGTACTTCATTTACTTAGATAGTACTTATTTCACCTCTGCCACCTTCCCCCCATACAGCCCTTTACCTCAGTCATTCTGGACTTCTAACTATTCCCCCTGAATATGCCACATTTTCCAAGGCCTCTAGGCCAGGGGGCTCTTAACCTTTTTTGTTCCGCAGACCCCTTTGCCAGTCAAGTGAAAACCATGGACCCCTTACTAAGTGCACACTATACCGTGTATTATTTATTTTTTATTTTTTAAAGATTTATTTATTTAGTTTATCCATTTTAAAACGCCCCCTTCCCCATTTGCTGTTTTGTGTCCATTCGCTGGGCAGTTCTCTGTGTCTGTTTCCTGTCATCCCTTCTCATCCTCCTCCTCCAGTCTTCACCAGGATTCGATCCTGGAGACCTCCGATGTAGGAGAGAGATGTTCTGCCACCTGCGCCACCTCGGTTCCTGGTTTTCAGAGCTTTCGGAACATCTCGTCTTGTCTCTCCCCTGCGTCTCTCCTGTTACGTCATCACCTTGCTGCATGGCTCCCGGGACCTGGTGGCTCACTGGCACACAGAGCCTGGCAGCCCATGCGCCTTCTTTATATATATATATATTTTTTATTTTACCGGGAGGTCCCGGGGATCGATCCCAGTTCCCTCCATATGGTAGATAGACGCCCAACCATCTGAGCCACATCCGCCCCCCGTGTGCTATTTAATAAATATATCACACCCACACCAACACGTCCCCACAAGAATAATGTTTTTTTTTATTTAAATTCAAGCTCATGGACCCCTTGTTAAGAACCCCTGCTCTAAACCTTTGTTTATGCTGTCTCTTCTTCCTAGAAAGCCCTTTCATTTTCCCCCCTACCTTTTGAAACTTTCTTCATTCCTTAAGACCAAGCTCAAATGTTACTCCTGGGGTAAATTTAATTGCTAACTCCCCTGCACATTAATAGCACTTTTTTTTTGCTCAAATCTCTAGTGGAGCCCTTATATTATTGTTTGTAGTTCATGTATCAGTGATTCTTGAGGCAGAGTCTGTGTGATGTACATCTTAGTTCCTACTTCCAAACATAATGTAGTCACTTAAAAAATACTGAACTAAATTTCAAGCAAAAGTGATTTCCAGACAAAAGCATTAATCAAATAGTGCTCTTAATTTACCTGCTCATTTTATAGGCTTTATATCATTAATAACAAGTAGGAGGCTAAGCATAATGTTTGTGTTTGGTTTGTTTTTTATGTGTGGTGGGGAGGTCCCACCTTGAGTGGCAGAGGTCCCAACTTAAATTTGAGAAATTCAGACGAATTAGGCATGCTAATGGGATGGGCATTGTGTCTCCTTGGGACTGAGAGAAAAGCTCAAGCTGAAACCACCCAGTCATATCTAAGAGATGATTGGGGTTGCTTTGTACACATCTATTGCAGGGAACCCAGGAAGTCTTTTGGGAGAAGGCCTAAGGAAGGAATGTACTATCAACTAAGTGCTTCACCCAGCAGGAAAGCCTCAGTCAGCAAGAAGAAGACTGCTTTTGAGAACATCATGGTGTCTGCTACTTGAATTTATCCTCTGGTTTGGGTCTGAGTCCTATGGCTGTAAATAAGAATGACCTGAAAGACCTTGTGCCAGCTAGCATGCTTTCTGCGACAGGTAACAGAAAATCGCACCTGGAAAAGCTTGACCAGTCTTTATCTAACATCTCAAAGAGTGTAGAAGCAGGGCTGCTCCAGGTAATTCAGCAACATGTCAGGACCAGGTTCTTCCCGTTTTTCCATTCTGCCAGCCTTAGGCAAACTCACCACATGATCACAAAAGGGCTACTGAAGGTCTGGCATCATTTCATTCATTCAACAAATATTTGCCATGTAAACACTTCTCTTAGGTGTTGGGGGGTACATTAATGAACAAAACAGACAAAGGTCCCTGGCATTCTGGAGCTTATTTTCTCACAGTGGGAGACGGGCAAAAAAAAACAAAGCATACTATGTATATGGAAAGAAGAGAAAACAGAAAAAGGACAGATGTTCTTACTGATGCATACAAACCACCTTAAACGTAGGGGCTTAAAACAACTATTTATCACCATTGTTCATGATTCTGAGTTGACTGCTCAGTTGGTGTTTCTTGCTTGGGGACCTTCAGGTGTTTGCAATCAGGTGGCAGCTGGGGCTAGAGTGATCTGAAGGCTCGACTGGGGTGGACATCCAAGACAGTATATTCCCTCACACATTGGACCCTCAGCCGGGATGGTTGGAACCAAGCATTTCTGTCTCTCCACAAAGCCTCTCCATGGGGCTAGCTTAGATTTCCTCACAACATGGCGATCCTAGGGTGGTCTGGCTTCTTGCATGGCAGCTGACTTCCTCTAGAGTGGACGTTCTAAGAGATAAGACAGAAACTGCAAGACTTCTTCTGATCTAGCGTTGGATGTCTTGCAGTGTCACTTCTGCCACACTGAATTTGTTACACAGGGCAAGCCAGTGCTTCAGAGATGAAACTACACAAGGCATGATCACCTAGATCACCTAGAGCCATGGTTCATTAGGGGCCATGTTTGGAGAAGAGCCACCATCACAGGGTAAGGACTGAGGTCTGGGAAGGGGGTGGATGGGGCAGATTGCTGTCTAAATAGGGTCAAGGTTCAAGATGGCTTCTTTATGAAGTAGATATTTGAGCAAAGACTTGAAGGAAGTGAGAGAGTTGGTCATGTAGCTCTCTGGGGCAAGAGCATTGCAGGTAGAGAGAAGGATGAGGCACAGTGGCCAGAAGAGTGTCTAGCTAGTCCCCTGGGTAAGGAACACCTTTCTCAGCTGCAACCCCCAGCAGACTTCTGCTTGTATCTGATTGTCTGAAATTGCATAACATGCCCAGGCCCAAGGGGATCAGGACCATCAGACCACCAGACAGCCATGAAATAGCCCAAAGCTCTCCCGATTCACTCCCCGGGCTGGGGCCTGAAGCACACCGCCATGGGGAGGAGGGTAGATCCTGCACAAGCCAGTCTCTGCCAGCAAGGGAGAAGGATGCATGCGTGCAGAATAGAGGGGGTAGGTTTGGGGAAAGGGAAACAATAGTGTCTCCACCACATCTCGGGGGAGGGGCATAACAGAGGACAACTTGTCACACTTTCCCAGAGATGGAGTCTGGCTACCAGCAGAGAACTATCATGCCCAGCATGGGAGCAGAAGAGGCTGCAAAGGAAGCTGCAGTGACCAGAATCAGCATCTAATTCACCCAGCAGTAAAAGGGCCACCACCCACGGAGAAGGGGAGGGTTTAACAGAGCACACTCAGTACTGGCAGCAGGTAACAGGCAGAAAGAGAAAAGGTGACTCTGAAAGGACAAGTCTGTGCATGGCTCATAAATATACTGAGACACAGGATGAATGAAGGGTTTCATTCAATCCCAAGTGCAGCACAGCCACAATAGACATAGCTCCATAGAGAATGTCATTACCCCCAAAGCTTACGTGCCAAATGGGAAAGGAATGCCTGAGAATCGGGGCTCCTAACCTGTTTGTTACAATTCAAAATCTTTTCATATTTGCTAAATGCCACATATAGTAATCCACCCACACTTGAGCTTCCTGTGTTACAAAAAGAAAGTGCATTAAGAGGTAGTTCAGTAAATATTTACTGATGGAAATGGATGTGAATATTTAGAAAGACTAAATCAAATTGAGATAATAAAGAAATGTACGCTATAATTCAGAGGAAAGGAATGTTAGAAGTAGGGAAAAATATCTGAAGTTCATGACTCTCTGCTCATACCTTTATTTTTTCCTGCCAGTATAGGCAGCTGTTGGTAGAAATTGTTCCATTAACCTGGAAGCCCATTCAATTTTAACAAAGGAATGCAGATGCGATGCCTTAGTTGAAAATAAGACAAAGTAAAATATTTTCTTTGCAAATGTAGACTATCAGGAGGTACCATATATGATCTTTGAAAGTATCTTTCTCCCCAACATGTCTAGAAAGAAAATTGGTTCAGTTTTATTCAACATGTATTTAGTGGGAACCCACTACATGCATATACTATAAAATATCAATAGATTATCGAAAACAAGAAGAGAATCTCTCATCTTACAACCCAGCAGGGCAGAAAAGATTAAATTCTTCTTATAAAGGACGAACAATGGTATTATAAAAGATCTTGCATATTCAAGTTCAGTAAAGTGAGGATGTTTAGAAAAGTTTCATTGAGATGTGCTGCAGTTCTAATAATAAAACTTAACATAGCATTTTGGTAGCATTTAGTAGTTTTCAAAGCACTTTTACAGACCTTATCTCATTGTGTCACATGGACCTTGTAAGGCAGGTAGGATAGTGATATGTAATTCCCTTTTAAAACTGTTTTAGAATATCGTTTATTTAGACTGAAGAATGTCCTTTTTGGAATAAAACTAAAAGGTGTGAGAAAAGAATATAGAGCAAGTTTTTGGTTCTGGTCCCACTATTAACTAGCTGCTGGAACTATGACAAATCATGTGATGTCTCTGTAAAAGCAAGGGGTTGGACCTCTGAACTTTCAGAACTAAAATCTTTTGAATCAATGACTGGTAACCACTTAAACAGGCCTTGTTTACACCACCTTTCCTAAAATGAAATTTATGCAGGGAAGTACATTGGTCATTAAATGATAGTGATATTAAAAATACTTAAATAGAACCTTTTAAAGAATGATTGCTGAAGTATAAAGCTAAGAATACTAACAAATTCATTCATTCAAAGTGAATATTTTTAAAGTAATGAAACACTTTCTTGAAGTATTCAGCTGTTTTGAAAGTTGGTTCAGCAGCTGCACTATTGGCTAAATTATACTTGGGGTGCTTTGTTACATAGTAGCCTTGGCTTTAGGCCCTGACCAGATTCTTTACATATAGATTAAGTCCCGAGGCTTGATTGCAAAGGCAAGGTCCCAAATACAACTAGGCAAAAAGTACAGTGGAATCAGTGCAAGCCAATCACTGCCATTGTGAAAGAAAAATAAATCATGTGTAGTATTGGTTAAGTGACTGCAGAATCTCTATGTCTGGAGGACTGCGCATTATCAGTTAATTACCTATTTTCCTCTGACAATCTTTGCATATGATCTCCAAATCCTGAGAAAAAAACAACAGTGCTTTCAAAGCTATTTTAGGAGCTCTGCTACCAACCAAGATGGAGTAAGAAGGACCAAATTTACCCTGTGACCTGAAGTAACCAAAACATGGACAAAATAGTGGGCATTAGGCAAGGAAGGACTATGATCCCTAAGAGATGGAAAACATGTGAAGTGAGCCCTAGGACTGTCACTATCTTGAGAGAATTTCAAGGCCACATCATAAGGAAGAAGAACCCAGAAGGATCCTGGCAGACTTCCTGAGTTGAGGAGACAGAACTGAGAGTTTGGCAAGACTGAATAGGCTAGCGTTCATAGGACAGAAGACTAGAGGGGAGAGAACCACACAGAGAACGAACTCTGGAGATCTGTAGAGGTTCTCCCTCAAGCACATCAGCTGAGTAGTGATTAGCACCTGTGTGTGAGGAAACCACTGGAGGTCAGGAAAGAATCCCCAAAAGGATTAGAGGTAACAGTGTCCAACACTCATTATAGGGCCAGGAGCAGTGCCTATTATCACTATTCAGACTGAAAACATGATTCACAGGGAATTGGGTAAGCGTACACAGAAGGATCTTGCCTCAGCATCAGGGGCAAATTAATCCTAGACTGAGCGCTGATCTAATCTCACCTAACCAGTCTCAAAAGCCATACACCAAAGGATCAAACAATAGCACATAATTTGGAAAGGGAGAAATGAAAGTATATTATTGTAAAGTTCTTATGACATATGTGATGTGGCCTAAACCACTAGCAGGTCCACTGTAATAAGTTAATCATGTATACTATAAAAACTAAAGCAGCCACAAAAATAACAAAACAAAGATTATAGCTAATAAGCCAACATAGGAATTAGACTGGATTCACAAAAAAAGTACTCAATAAATCTAAAAGAAGATAGAAAAAGAGGAAGAAGTAAACAAAGAAAAAATGGTACAAAGAGAAAACAAATAGCAGGATAATAGATTTAAACCTAACCATATCAATAATCCCACTAAATGTAAATGGTCTCAATAACCCCAATTAAAAGTAAGAGATTGTCAGATTGGATTTTACAAAAAGCAGCAAGATCCAACAATATGCTGCCTACAAGAAACACACATTAAATATAAGACACAAATAGGTTAAAAGTCAAAGGATGAAAAAAGATATACCATGCCAACACTAGTCAAAGGAAAGCTGTAATGGCTACATCACTAGTCTTTGGGGAAATACAAATTAAAACCACAATGAGATGCCACTATACAACTATTGGAATGACGAAAATTAATAAGACTGACCAAATCAAATTTTGGTGAGGATGTGGAGGAACTGGAACTCTCATATACTTTAGGTGTGAATTTTATTGGTTTGTTTTTGTTTTTTTTTTTTTTTTTTACCGGGAGGCCCCGGGGATCGAACCCGGGTCCCTCCATATGGGAGACAGACGCCCAACCATTTGAGCCACATCTGCCCCCCATAGGTGTGAATTTTAAATGGTACTTTGAAAAACAGTTTGGTAGTTTCTTAAAAGTTAGACACATATCTACCATATGATCCAGCCATCCCTTTCTTAGGCATTTACTCAAGAGGAATGAAAACATATGTCCATACAAAAATTTGTACACGAATATTCATAACAGCTTTATTTGTAATAACCCCAAACTGGAAACCCCAAAGTCTATTAAAAAGCAAATGGATAAACAAACTGCAGTATATCCATACCATGGAATGCTACTCAGCAATAAAAAGGGATAAACTATTGATATGCAGCAACATGGATGAATCTCAGAAGGATCATGCTGAGTGAAAGTAATTAAAGAAGAGTATATTCCATACATCTCATTTATATAAAACTCTAGAAAATGTGAATTCATCTATAGTGACAGAAAGTAGACCATTGGTTGCCTGGGGAAGGTGGAAGGGAGAGATTACAAAGGGGCATGAGAAAACTTTTGGTGGTTATGGATATGTTCTCTATTTTGAATGTGGAAATACCTTCTCAGGTATGTGTGTGTGTGTATGTATGTTTACCAAATGTAACAAATTTTACATTTTAAACATGTGTGTGTCAATTATACATCAATAAAACTGTTAAAAGGGAGGGATATTTTAGATCATTTTCCTCCCAAGGTGACATTATGTATATACTCTGTATCTTTCTAAGCACACAGATTATTAATTGTTGATAAAGGTCTAGGATATAGGTGATCCATGTTCACCCCAGAGCAAAGATGCATATTTAAGTTTGGGTCAATAATTTTTCTTGAAATTTTTAGAAAAGTATTTAAGTGTTGGTTGACCTTATGATTCCACTGATCTAGATATGAATATTTTTTCTTCAGAAATGATAAATTTGTTTCCAAAAATTTTCCCCATGGTATAACATTCCATTTATTTTTTTTATAGTTTTAAATAACATTTCAACTTAATTTTATTCATTCATCCATTCAAGAGCTATTCATTGAGTGCTGACCACATAAAAGACACTGTGAAGTGTCAGGAGATAAGGCATACAGGGCCCCTGCCTTCATGGAGCTAAGATTCAGTCTAGGGAGATGGCCTTCTAATAAACAAGTAAATTAACACACGGCTGTAGTTGTCTTAAGCACCATGAAGGAAACAAACAGGATGCTATCTGTAATAGTGAATGATGGGAAATCTTCTTTAGACATGGTCTAATTATACATCAGTTCTGCAGTCCATTATTTAAAATGATCCCTAGTTATTAACTTTTCATAGAGGAGTTCTACTCTGTTTAGATTGTTAGTCCCAAGCTTCAAGCCATTTAAAATAAAAGCGACAGCTGAATAGAGAAGTCACCTAGTTAACTTGTCAGGTTTCAGCCTAAAGGCCTTTTCTGTGACGCCTTCCTGATCTGCCCCCCTTGCCTCTCACCCTCACCCCCCATTCCACACACACACACACACACACACACACACGCACACACGCACACACACAAACTTAGATTCTCACTATATGCTCTGTAGTGCCCTGTGTCTTCCTTCTTAACACCATATTTTATAATTACTATATGAGAGATTTTAAAACTTAATGTCTGTCTTCTCAAGAAACTGTAACTTCCATGAGGGCAGAGACTGTGTCTGATTTTTCCACAACTGTATCGCTAGTTCCTAAGACAGAGTCTGGCAGAGAGTAAGTACCACAAAAATATTTATTGAATGGATGACAGAATGAAACAGTCACCTCTGGAAGAGTTTGATGACTAAGCCCTCCTGGTCCCACAGAAGAGAGGTTCTAGTTTTTAATCTGAATGATTCAGGCTCTGGGTTAAACAGGCTATTCCTGAGATTGTGGTCTGAGATTGACATAGTCATCATAGTTTAAATCTACATTTCCTAAACTCTTGCTCCAGGTGATTCCTGAAAAAGTAATAAATATGAGAGGGAAGTTTTTGTTTAAAGGGCCGAATTGCAAATGAAATGTTGTCCTGTCCATCCAACTTTACATCAGAAAGGTGGTAGGGGAGCAGATGTAGCTCAAGTGGTTGAGCGCCTGCTTCCCATGTACAAAGTCCAGAGTTTGATCCCTGGTACCTCCTAAAAACAAACAAATGAAAAAACCAACTCTCATTGGGCAGCAGATGTAGCTCAGTGGTTGAGCACCTGCTTCCCATGCACGAGGTCCTGGGTTTAATCCCTAGTACCTTCTAAAAAGAAAAAAGAAAAAAAAAAAAAAAAGGCTGGTGGTTCAGACAGATTCCCCAGCCAGACTTCCTGGCATCAAATCCTGGCCGTCTCACTCTCAGTTCCTCATTTTCCTCATCTGTAAAATGAGGATAAACACAGTATCTACTTCATGAGGTTACTGTGAGGCTTAAAAGCATTGGTACATGTAAAAGTACTTAGAATAGCGAATGGCATGCAGTAAGTGCTAGGTAAGTGTTTGTTATTTATTTCAGTAATGCATAGTTATCACTAAAATCAATGATTCCCAATTTTATGTTGTGCAACTGCATTGGCCAAATAAAATATGGCCATGTATAGGGAATGTTCTAGTTCATTATATTTTCCACCTACATATCTACCTTAGTAAATTAATGAATATATTACATGAAGGGAGACTTTAGATTATAATGATAATTATTTAAGGACATTATAGAACTTATAAAATAATGTAAGATTTATAAAACTGTAAGAATTTAAAATTTTCTTTGAGGTATTTATCTTAAATACAGTGTTTCTGAATTTAATAAGCTAGTTTCCACTGCCTACAGAATTGGCTTTAACATTCGGCTTTTCATATGGTCTGAAAGAGGGTTATTTCCAGAGGAATGTGCAGTGAAGGAGGAAAGGAGGAGTCTAGTGAAACTGTGAGAACAGCAGCTCTTTGAATGTTGTGCATGACGTGGCATGGGAACTGGGAGCAACTGCTGGAGGAGTGTTTCACACACAGCAGGACAGTGGGAAAAGCAAGGAAGAAAACAACTAGGGCAAACAAATGCAGAAAGAAGGGTGGGATGAGGTCAAGCTACAGCCACGTAGAGAGGTCAGACTGGAGGGAGAAGGGCACTTGAAAGAATAAAGCAGTGAGAAAGTTCAGGGAAAGGCAAATGTCCGCTGCAGAATAAGAGAGAAGGTAAGAAAAACATGAGCATTATGGCTATTTTAAAACACCCACAACTATAAGCATGTTACTGAGAAGGAATTAGATATCAAACAACTAAAATAAATACATAAATAAATAAATTTGCCATTTAAACACATCTAATAGGCGCATATTACATTTTAAAAGACAATAATAAAACATTTAGATGGATTACCATAGTAGCTAGCTTCAGAACTAGCAAAAATACTTTCTGATGAAAACATACAAATTAGAAATTAGAAATTAAGTAGTACATAAAAATCGAGCAATCAAGCAACTTAATTAACACTTCAAAATGACTCTGGTTCACTCTACAAACTGTCTGAAAAAGATGAGCATGCCTTTTCATTCGTTTTAGCTCATTAATATTTCTTTGATTCCTAATGGCTTCACTCCCATTTTGTACCTCATATTAATATTTTTTTGCTTTCGGTCACACTCCCTGCATCATTCATTTTTCTCCCTAGAGCCCCACACATTCTGATGTCCCTTTTTTTTTTAAATAGACAATGATTTTGAAAACTGGACCATTCTACTTTTGGGGTGAGGAGGTTGGACTCTTGAACATCTGGGTCACGTTGCTTTCACGGTTACCTGGGCAATTTCAGAATTAGTCCCCTTGAATAAAGTACACATATAGCCGTAAAAACCATACTGGTTTTCATAGCTTGGAAACCACACTGACTGAGGAAAATGTCCTTAAGCTTGACTTTTACCTGAGAGTGTTCTAAGGGTTGTAACCATCTCGGGCATTCAGATTTACACCTCTAACTGCATATCTTTAAGGGCCTTGTTCACTTTCTCTCCCTCTTTCTCTCTCTCTCACTCGTTTTTTTTTTTATTAAGCATAAATGATTGCTCTCTCCTTACTGAAAAGATGTTTTCCTAGAACTTAATTGTCCTTTTTTCATGGGTCATTCTATTCCTAATATCAACACATCCTTTGGTAACCTAACCTTTTCTAAAACAAACACAATCTATCCTCTTTGTTCTTTTCATTTCCTTTACCTTACACGCTTTTAAAACTCCTGCAAGTGGACGCATCAAACTAGCTGTTCCACTTTAAGTCTTTTTTAGAGTCTTTTTAGAGCGTGTTAAGGGTACTTTTGCTGCAATATATTTCGGTAGTGGTTTCTAATCTTTGTAAGTATGTGGATTTCTTAATAACATTCTGAAAATTTGAGGATCCCCACATATTAGAAATATTAGTATCCATTAATTGAGAAAAAGTTATCACCTGATAAAAATCTGTATGAGTTTAGTAATGCAACTGCATTTACTTATGAAAAATAGGAGTACAGAGGAAAGGCAATTATGTATTCAGGCTACAAAGAAGGCAAAAATATATTCACAGACCTCTCTGTAAGAATTCGGTGACATATAGTTTGGGAACAATTGTTCTATCACATGGGTCCAGATCAACAGCATCACCTGGGAGTTTGACGGACACGCAGACTCGCAGGCCTCACCCAATACCTTTTGGGTCTCTGGGAGTGTTTTAACAAGTTCTGCAGGTGATCCTTATCCATGCTAAGGTTTGAGAACTGTTATTGACCAGTGCTGGCCAACAGAAATGTAACGTGAGCTACATGTATCATTTTAAATTTTCTAGTAGACACATTTTAAAAAGTAAAAATAAATAAATACTATCAGTTGTTTTATTAGTGGCATCAGGCTTACTTTGCTCATTTTCAAGAAAATGTCTGCCCAAAACCCAAGTCTGAATAACCATACAAAGAAATGGGTGAAGTTAAATATGATATATTTTATTTAACCAAATAAATAAAATAGTATCATCACATGTCATCAATATAAACTATTAATGAGATATTTTACATTCATGATTTTCATGCCAAGTCTTTGGAGTCTGATGTATATTTTACACTCACAGCACATCTCAATTCGAACTAGCCACATTCAAGAGCTCAACAGCCACCTGTGGCTACCATTCCTAGAGTAGGTGATTTGAAATATAGTAAATATAAATCCACATAGCAGTAAGTCGTGTTACTGGAAACTAAAAGTTTCTCTTCACCCTCCTCTTTCTGTCTGTCAGAAAAGTTAAGTACTTGAGTCTCCATGTTCCCATAGCACTATAAATCTCCTCTAATACAGAACTTTATGCGTGGTATTATACTTATTTCCCCCAATCAGACTCTAAACTCCTCAAGGTGTCTAACAGAAGTCATATGCTTTTTTTTTTCTTAAATCTTTTAAACCTAGCTGTGCCTGGCAAGTGTTAATGTAGGAAATGGTTCTCAAAGTGTGGTTCCTGGATCAGCTACCTCAGCATCACTTGGGAATTTGCTAGAAATGCAGAATCTCAGGCCCCACCCAAGACCTATCCAATCAGAAACTCTGGAAGTTGGGCTCAGCAATGTGTGTTTTAACAAGCCACCCAGGTGATTCTGATGCATGCTAAAGTCTGAGAACCATGGATGTAGGAAAACTTGTTTCCTTGGAGAATGGCCTCAAGCCTCATCATTTTCACCTGAGTTCTATGGTTTACCCATAAACAGAATCATTTTAGGTCTCATTAAAGAAAAGCCAAAAAGGACATGCTAGGAAGGCATCAGAAGAACCATTCCTTAGCAAAAGTGAAGGAAAGAGTTGGGTGTCCTACCCCTACCCTCAGTTAGGAATAGGTCTACATCATTTGTGAAAGCAGATGGTGCAGACTCCCTGCCTAGAAGGGACTCCTCAATGCAAGACAACTTATGTATAAGATCCTTAGAAAAAAAGAAGGGTGTGAAAAAAAAAGTCAAAATGCATTTAAAGGCTCAGATCCTATGCTCAATGATAATAAGAACAGACATACATATATACAGATAGATCTGCCAGGAGCCTACTTCACCAAAGTAAAGAACATATACTGCTCTGTTGGAAATTTTAAGTTTCTTAATTCTAAAAAACTAAATTTTTTTTAAAAAATGAAGCCATACAAATACTTCTATTTGGATAACGAGCTATGACCCTGTGTTTTCTCACAAATTTTACAAATATGATTATGTAGAACATATTCCCACTCAAAAGTTACTGAAGAATTTGTAAACCCAAGGTCTGGAAAGCTACTGCTTAAAATACCAGTGCTATAATACCACTTTTTTTTTTTTTTTTTTTTTTTTTTTTTTTTTTTATTGTTGACATGGAGAAAAGGAGGGAGGGAAGACCATTATGGAAGCAATAGAAGAAAGCCACCTGTAAAGCTTTTTCTTAAGATGTTGTTAGCAATCAAGGGGATTTTGGTCAGTATGTCCTTGGACCTGATTTGACAATTATGCTGTCTGCCTGATACACAGTAACTGCTCAATGGATGCTGATTGAATAAAAGAGGAAGGAAAAATGAAAAAAGGAAAGGTGTGTGGAGAAAATGAGGGTCTAGTTCCCTGCGACAGAAAATTACCACAGCGATGTGAGGATGGAGCATAACAATCTCTGCATGACTTTGGAAGAATCTTAGGAAACCTTTAAAAAACATACATAATTCATGATACTGTGCTTTCATATATTTGAAGAATATCTTTCCTGGAAAAGTCTTCATATTTTTTCACTTTTTTTTTCAAATGATTATATTCCATACATTCCCACAGTCTATAAAACATGTACTCTTTATATTAAGTGTATTTGCAGCTTCTGCTGCTATTTGGGGGTTTACTAGTTAGTGCAGAAACAATTAGAACATTCCCTCACATAGGGCTTGTGCTTGGGTGAATAAAGGGCATGACTACACCACTCAATGTGTGTGTCGCTTCAAAATTAGGAAGGTTTACCATCAGTTTGACTTTCTTCCCATTTGGCTTTTGATGCCCATTTCTACTTCATCAAACATTATCAATGGTTCTGCTTTAAGAGCTAATTCATTAAAATCACTTTTGGTTGATTTTAGTATAATTTTGGAGTTCTAAAGGCATGAGGAATATAATGCTTTATAATTTTATATGTGAAACTACAAATGTGATTTCAAGGGGCACACGGAACTGGGCTCATTAATTCATTCATTTGTAAAGGAAAATTTCCAACGTAATATCCCTGAGAATCATTAAAAATGGGGGGGGCAGCACACACAAAAAGTGGTTTTATATCTGGACTGACTAAAATAGCTTTAAAGTAGAGTTTGTTAAGTCTGTCACATATCTCTTGAGAAGAGGAAAATAAAAGGGCAAGGGGTTGCAGTTCAGAAGACCTGGTTCAAATCTTGACTCTGCCCCTTACAAGCTGTGTGACTTTGATTGTGTTACTTAATATTTCTAAGTCTCAGTTTCCTTCCTTGTAAAACAGAATAATGATAATATTTAATTATAATCTTAATGTTGTGAGGATTAAATGAGATAATATACATGAAACTCTTTGTAATGGCAAGGAGTGATGGTTTCCCACACCATGAACATATTGTCAAATGGTCATGTAGAAACATCCATACCAATGTGTCTACTCTGAGAACTAAAATAGGATTTTATTCCCCCAGAGAGTTTCAGACAGGCAAACCAATGCCTCATACTTCTATTTGGGGTTTCAAAATAAATACAGAACTCTCTATACACTCTATTTCTATGTACAGGTAAATTGTCACTGTATATTATTCTTCCATTGAGGTTCACATCTGCATGACTTGTCTGTTATTTCCATTTTGACTGAAATATTCAATTAAGCTAAACAAAGCAGGGCTTTTAAAAAAACAATCAAAATCAATGGTTCATGTAACAAAACTCAGGATATTCTGATATCAAGTAGACATAGCCTGGTAATAGGTCATTACAATTCATTCTATTGCCCTGCTTTGTCCAAATTTCAGACTCTTTTCATAGGTCTTCTCACTACTCCAACTCTTTATTTCTCTACCTTCTTTTGTCTTGGCAAAAGAGTCAAAGATAAACTCATTTTTATCATGATTTTTATCATGATTTTAGCAACTGATATAGCATTACAACGGGACTACACTCTCTCTTTTTATAGAAATATGATTTCATAATGATGGTGGGCTCAGGCTTCCCTGCACAGAACCTGGATAATTCTTTAGTCTCTAATACATATTTCTAAATGTAAAATTTTCCAGATAGGATGTATGAATTGCTCTTCCAGGAATAGGGATTAAGTGGTTTAATGTGAACCCCATTCTCTTGCCTTGTTCCCTTTCTGAACAAGGACTCACATTTATACTATAGCAGAGTGGTTAGCATTATGGTGTTTTAAGTTCCTGGCTATTAAAATGAATACCTTAGAACAGGTTGGCTTAAACAATGGAAATTTGAGGATATGAGAGGTGAAAACCTGAAGGGTAAGGAAGGTGATGCTTTCTCCTTGAAGACTGTGGCATTCTGGGACTGGCTGCCGGCGATCCTTGGTCCTTGGCTTTTCTATTACATGGCAACATGGTGGTGTCTTCTCCTTTCTCTTCTGGGTTCTGTTGACTTCCACCTTCTTGCTTCCCATGTCTTCTCCCTATGTTGACTTCTCTTAAGGCCTCCAATAATAAGTTTAAGACCCATCCTAATTCAGTTGGGCCACACCTTAACTGAAGTAACCCATCAAAAGGGCCTATTTACAATGGGTTTATACCTACAAGAATGGATTAGGATTAAGAACATTTTTCTGGGGTTCATAACTCCAAGCTACCACATATGGTCAAAGAAAAGAATGGAATCACTTGACTTAGTCATGTGCCAACCAAAACCTAGATTTATTAGCTTTCTGCTAAAAAAAAAAAAAGACTTCTCAGACATATCTTTAAGGTCATGTTCAAAAATAGAAACATGAAATTTGCTATATTAAAAGCATATACTGGACTTCCAGGATGATGACAGACTAGAAAGACATAGGACTCTCTCCTTCCCCAGGAAATTAGCTAAAGGACAGGCAGAAATGGCCTGGAAGAAAAATCTTCCAGAGGACACCAGAGGAAGGCGGGAAACCACCCAAAAGAAAGAGGGGCAAAGGAAAAGAATTGTGATGGCAAAACTCTGAGTTGAAAACCGCAGCTGCAACAGCCGGCATCCTCCCCCATCCATATAGACACTTTTGAATTCTCAGGCCTCTGGGGCTGGTGGCTATAGACAAAGGGGGCCCCAAGGATCTACCTCCCCAGGAAAGGGGAGAGAGAAGGGCACAGCCTAAGGCTGAGACTCATCTTTTGACCCACAAATTTGTTCTGCTGTGTCCCATGAGCCCTTCCAGGCCAGGGGGGCACCATTGTTTAACTTGGGAGACAGCAAGGGGCTAAAGAGATTCGATCCTCTTAATCTCCCTCTACTGACTGAGACTGGTTGTTGAGGATGCAGAGGGAAGTGGAATTATTTCCTATCCAGGAAAAGGGAGGGGGCTGCCAGTGAAGGTTGGAGAACTGCCTCTGAGAAAGTTTGAATTACAAAGCTCTTAGCCTCTAGGCAAAATCCTCTATCACACTGATCTGGTCTGTGTTGCAGCAAATACACTCCAACCAGGCATTGAACTGAGAAGGCTGCCAATGGCTTAAAAAAGATTAAAATTAAATAAGTAAATAAGTAATTTTAAAAATTAAAAGTAAATAAGACAGGCTTTTTCTGGCCTTTACAGCCTCCCTCCCCAAGGCCCTAAGAAGCAGGTCTGTAACCCATTACTGGGTCCAGGCCCGGAATTGAGCAACTAACAGGGACAATCCCAAAGACCCAGAACAGGTTGAACCAAGAATCAAAGAAGAGCAGTAACATATAGCCTCCTGCCACTAAATCCCTATGAAAGAGACAGAAATTGAGCATCTGAGTAATCTCATCATCCTAATCAGATGCCTAGACGTCAACAAAAAATTACAAGCCATACTAAGAAAATGGAAGAAATTGCCCAAGAAAAGGAATATATCAAAGCCACAGAAGACACAGGATTTGAGATAACTAATCAATGAGATGCACACAAATTTCCAAAGTCAAATTAATGAATTGAAAGACAATATGGCTAAAGAAATAAAGGACATCAAGAAGACAATGAGTGAGTACAAAGAAGAATTTGAAACCCTGAATAGAAAAGTAACAGAGCTCATGGGAATGAAAGACATGATAGATGAGATAAAAAACACATTAGAGGCATACAACAGCAGACCCGAAATGATAGAAGAAAGAATAAGTGATAATGAAGACAGAATAGCTGAAATAGAAGAGAGAAAAGAACAGAGAGAGAAAAGAATGGAAAAAAATTGAGCAGGGGCTCAAAGAGTTGAATGACAACACAAAATGCAACAACCTACGTGTCATGGGAGTTCCAGAAGGAGAAGATAAGGGATAAGGGGCAGAAAGAAATAATAGCTGAAAATTTCTCAACTCTCATGAAAGAAATGAACTTACATGTCCAAGAAATGCAGCATATCCCAATCAGAATAAATCCAAATAGACCTACTCCAAGGCACATACTATTCAAAATGTCAAAGTCAAAGATAAAGAGAAAATTCTGAGAGCAGCAAGGGAGAAGCAAACCATCACAAACAAGGGATGCCCAGTAAGACTTAGTCCGGATTTCTCATTAGAAACTATGGAGACAAGGAGACAGTGGTATGATACAATTAGGATACTGAAAGAGAAAAGCATATACCACAAAATGATTGAACTGACTTTTGTATGTTTACTATGAAGAGGCTGTGTATATGTGGGTTTAGGGGTGAGGGGTTAAAAATTTAGAGTTATAGAAGGATAAACATAATACCAACAAGCCAAATCTGCATTATGAATAGAGGAAGCAACTTCACTGATTCTAAATTAAATTTTGTCATATGTGTATATCTTCCAGATATCCAGATATGGAATCAAAGGATTGACTGGGATGTGACCTTAGTGATTATCTACAATAGTCCCATTTTATGAATGAGGCAACTGAAGCAGAGAAGATGTTAAATGGCTTTCCCAAGGTAACACGGCAAAATAATGGTGAGCTTAAGTTTGTACTTAAGGCCTCCTAATACTCACTCCAATGCTCTTTTTACTGTATCACACTATCTCCTTACACATACTTCCCTGCACTTATAACCAAGGCCTTATCATTTTAAAGAATGGATAAAAGATAAGCTATTATAGGGTGGTATATGGGAACTCTTTTTTTTTTTTTTTGCATGGTTTTTCCGTAAGCGTACAAATTCTCTAATAGAAAAGCTATTAATATTTTTCATATTTTACATCTAAACAACTAGTGCAACTAGAATGGATCACTTAGCATGGAATTGTTTTTGTTTCCTATCAGTCACAATCACTTGGCCTTGTTTATAAATTTACACTCCACTATCAGAAATCTTGTACCTCGCTCTGAACACAGCTGTGTCACTCAGCTCTTTAAAATAAGTTTTTAAAGATATAGCTCGAGAATGCTTGAATGGAGCAAATGTGGCCATTGTTTTTTTTGGACATTTATTACTTTTATTTATGATTAAAATGGAAAAACATACTTCAGATGAAACTAATAAGATTTTAATAGTACTCAACCACTATGGAGCAAACTGACATAGAAAAGCATATAATTGCTTAACTATATTGCCTTGTCTTAGTCAATACCACTTATAACAATCTATCATACAAATATTTCAAGACTATCTATCACAACAAGAATTAAATTATATGAGATCTCAAGAGGCCTTGAATTCGAACTTGTTTTTATTAAAGATCTAGCATTTCTTTAACAGGCCTTTCAATCACACCCCTAAATGGGCTGTTGATAGGCTAAATAATCTGCTTTATCATTTTTTCCCTCATTAAAACATTGAAAGTAAAAATTTTTAAACCCAATTTCCTCTCTGTCTTCAGAAGCACATAATCTACATCTGATGAAATTGGAGGGGAGAAAAGGATTCTCTAATTCTATGGTTAAACCAGTTTTAGGGAGACAAACACTCAACTGGAGGAAACCTCTGCGATGGACAAGCCGACCAGTGGCTACACTCTTAGAAGTCAACAAACCCCTGGCGTTTCTGGTGTTACCTTGAAATGGGGTTGTGCTTCCACTGGGGTGTAACACAGTGTCCTACACACAGGGAACAGGTAGCCACACCTCCTCCACCACCTCCGCCACATTTTCCTGAGTACTATGAGCCAGGCACTGTACTAAGAACTCTACATGACTCATCTCATTTAACATTACAGCAACCTTGTTACAAATGAGGAAACTGACACACAGGTTAAGTGAGCTAAAGGCCACTCAGTTTGTAAGTCAGATTCCAAAACTTGTGTGTTATAACAACAATTATAATTGCAATAACACCAAGAGCTAGCATGGACAGAGTGTTTGCTGTTGCAGGTACTGTGCCAAGCATGTTCATTGTATTTTTACTTATTTCATCCTAACAATGAGCTGATGTTATAGAGACTTATATTATTCCCATCCCCCCCCCTTTTTTTCAGATGAAAAATTGAGATTCAAACAAGTTAAATAACCTAATCAAGGTCCCACAGCTAGTAAGCGTGACCTTGAGCACAGTTAATAGTCTCTGTATTTCTTATGCAAGCCTATAAAAAGCTTCCATGTGTGGGCTTGTGAGAGGATGTTCTGTTTTCAAAAGATTTTAGAATGAGTCTACAGACTTTTGTTTAAATTGGGATTCCAAAGGAAAAGAAGGTTTTAGGAATCCAAGCAACAATAGTACAAAGTAACTGTATGCCAGTAATTCAGTTCTTCCACTGATTCAGCTTTATTTTCCAGGTTTATTGCAAAATATACTAAAGTCTGAGTTTTAGCCATTTACAGAAATTAATATTAGTGGGTTGGAACACAATTATATAGGGTCTTATCAAATAGTATAAAATATCTTACCCTTACAAAGTATTATTATGAACAACAAATGAAGAAATTACATTTATTGTTCGATACAAACGAGTACTATCTGTATTGTAAGAAGGAGAGACAATGCTCCTAATGTGCCTACCTGTAGAAGCTTCCATCTGGTGTTCAGGTCTTCCAGAGTGTTGAGGTTATATGGTGAGAGCTGAATGCCCAATGTAGTGAGCTGGCGAGCAAGGTCATTGACGTGGCTTACATTCTCTTTAAGAGGCGCGATTTCTCCTCGAAGCGTCTGTGAAATAATCAAGGGCAAATTGGAAGATGAGAATATTTAGAGCAAAGAAACATAGACACAAGGGAACTATAAGATATCTTATTCTGTTTGGAGTACAGTGTCAGTGATGTTTGCTCTAAAATGGTTGTACTACAACAACAAACATACATTAGTGGATGAATAACAATAATATTTACTGAGCAGTTCCTTGGTGCCTAATGCTGTGATGAATTCTATCTACACTTAATTCTATTTTTTTTTTAAGGTTTTATTTATTTATTCATTTATCCCCCCCTTGCTGCTTGTGCTCGCTGGGTCAGCTAACCACGCCGTGCGGGTGGGCTTGCCTTCACCAGGAGGCCCCGGGAACTGAACTCGGGGCCTCCCATATGGTAAATGGGAGCCCTACTGATTGAGCCACAGCCGCTTCCCTACTTAATTCTATTTTAGTGCTACCCAACAATGCTATGAGGTTAGCAGTTGGCGAATTCCCATTTCACACCTGAGAAAACTAACTTGCAGGGGTTAAAGTTTGCCCAAGGTCCTACAGGTAATAACTGATGAACTTGGGATCCACACCCAAGTTTGTAAGCCTCCAGAGTGTACATTCTTAACTGCCATATTATACACCTCTCCAAAGAAATTCTGTTTGGCAAAGTAATGGTGAAAAATATACTCCTGCTAGATTGTAAATTCTACTCATTTCACAGCCAGAAATTGATCTTTATTTTTTATAATAAAAAGCTCTTCTCGGGGGACGGATGTGGCTCAAACGGTTGGGCGTCCGTCTCCCATATGGAGCGAGGGTTCAATCCCCGGGACCTACCAGTAAAAAAAAAAAAAAAAAAAAAAAAGGCCATTCTCAACCATAAAATATTGCATTCAAACTTTGCATCCACCGCATAAATAGTTTCATTTAGGAATTAGGGTATTTTGTCAAGTCCCAAGAATGACTTTCTAGTCTCCTGGTATTTTAGTCCTTGTAGCAATGACTTAAGAAGGCTCTCATGGGGCTTCTTGGCTGTCTCAGAAGCACCAGAGCAGGATTCTCTGATGCGATGCATCATGACAATCTGTTGAGAAGTAGAACCCTATGCAGATATGGGGAGGATATTACCATACATCATATCTTTGCTATTGAGATGACATTTATGGATCTTTAACATGATGCATGATGTCCAAATGTTCCAACGAGCAATTTCTAAGGGACAAATTCACTCACTTAGGAGAACAGTTTGTGTAATATAATATCTATGCACAAGGACGGCATCACTTACTTGGCTATACGTGCTGTTTTGGCTTGCTTGATCTATGCAGGTGTTACTTCTCTGTCTGGCTCATTATGTTGATAAAATCACTGTTTACATTGACCTCATCTCTACCCTCCCAATCTCTCCTACTTCAAATGGAAGGAGCCAGATCAAACTGAATATCTCAGCACTAAACTGTGGCATTGTATGGAGTATAAGACTCATATAGGGAAGCGGCTGTGGCTCAATCAGTGGGGCTCCCGTTTACCATGTGGGAGGCCCTGGGTTCGGTTCCTGGGGCCTCCTGGTGAAGGCAGGCCCGCCCGCACGGCGTGGTTGGCTGACCCAGCGAGCACAAGCAGCAAGGGGGGGATAAATGAATAAATAAATAAAAATCTTTAAAAAAAAAAAAAAAAAAAAGACTCATATAGTTCTTAGATATTACAAGACATTTTGATATTTGCACCCTTGAATTTCCAGTTCTAAAAAGAGGTAATTAAAAACATTATTTAAAAAAACACTGGGTTTCTTTTGGGGGTGATGAAAATGTTCTGGAATATTTCAGTGGTGTAGGTTGCACAATCTTGTAAATATACTACAACCCACTTAATTATGCACTTTTAAAGTGTGAATTTTATGGTATATGAATGACATTAAATAAATAAAAATAAAATAAATGAAGACACCCTTCTGACCACACACACACACACAAATTTTTATTCAACTTCATGTTAGTGGAATGTCATTGAAATCTATATGAAAGTAAGAAAGGTTTTCATAGGACTTAGTAAATATTATTGTTACATCTTCTTAAAAGTAAATACATAGATTAAAAGAGTAAGAATAACTGTCCATAGAGAAAGTTGGCTAAAATCCATTTATACAAATTCATATCTCTAAAAGGAAATGATCCACAATCATTTTGTTTTACATAATAGAAAGATTAGGAAAAGGATTTCTTAAATGTCAATAGGAAAACATGGCAATCTGGACAAGGATGCTGGTTACTAAATGGAACCAGTCTCTTCCGGATAAGAACATGCTTTTCTATTAACCACAAATAAATATTATGTGAGTGGGAATCATAAACAGAGTCCCACCGCAGAGATGGCAGAACAACCAAGCAGAATGTGCCAATACTGCAGATTAGCCCCCTCTGTGCTGATCATCTCCCTTCACTGGCACAGCTATCAGTCATGAACCTGGGGAGCCATCCCAGTTAAGCCATATCTAGGTTTCAGCTTCCTTCAGATCTGATCATGTACATGTTCAAATGTCCTTTATTAGAATATTTTGATGTTCATTTCCTCCCTCAAAGTCCTGGGCACAAGATTTAATCCTGCATCAGCATTTTAGAGGGTAAAGGGGATTAAAATATAAGCTCCAGTACTTGTAAGTAATCCCAACATTCTCCCTTTCCCACCTTCTTTTTCTTTGTTTCTTTCTTTTTTTAAAAACTTTTCTCCCTCTTTCAACTCTACACTATACTGGGATCTTACAGCTTCTTTTTATTGCTCATATGTAGCAAATATAGTAGAAGTTCTTTTAACTGATCTCCACTTAATATTCACCATATTAGCCAGAGTCTTCATTCCCTTTGTGAAACACACTGACCGGAACCTCTAACAGGCTCGAAATAAAATGTTGGTGGCATTAGTTGGCATGCACTGCCCTTCTGCTCTCATTAGTTGAGTTGTGTGCTTACCACTGTCACTCGTGTGCATGTTCTCAAACTTTTTTTGCCAGATATATTTATTGCAATTAAATAATTTAATTAAATATTTCCTAAACCAAAGAAACAGGTCTAAAAGAAAAAAAAAGTTATTATTTTCATGAAAACCAAGTGAAATACCCTGGAAACTTGCTTTAAAAAGAGCAAGAAATATTGTTACATCAGGTGTGGACAAGTCAACAATCCTAAAGATTTAGAAGAATTCTGTGTTCAGGCTGCTTTTCATGTTTCCCAATGTGTTGTCTCTACATCACAGAAACCTGAACTGGAAATAAAAAAGTTTATATTATCGCTGTTATTTATAGAGAACTCCAGTCAGTGAATCTACACTCAAAGAAAAAGCCTTCATACAACATGAAAATATTGGTGACTATTTTAAGTTAATATAAAGTGACAAAATTTTTTTTATGATTCTCTAATTTTATTGACTTTTTCAATTAACTTTTGAACTGTAGGTACTAAGGGAGTTGGACTCAAGAGCATCTACTATACATTCTTACCACTACTATTAAAAGTACCACTGAGACTGCTATTACTACTCCCACTGATTAAGAAAAAAATGTGCATAGAGTTTAATCTCAATGCCTAAATCTCTGCTAAGACATTTGCTGGCGGGAGTTTTTCTTGGGGAGAGGTCAGTGGATGAAGAGATGATCTGGGGGAAGGAACCCTTTGGCGAGGTATCTGGATGGTCTTGATGGGCACACTGAGGGGCTTTAGCCAGTAGAAATCATCGTGAGGGCACTACGCACATGGGGCTGGAGGAAGGGAGGCAACTGATGGCAGAAAAGAGAAAGAGAAAATCATCATCCAAGTCAATGTTTGCTATTTTAGCTAAAGTTACTACCCAGGGAGGGCTTCCTGCTGTAGGTTGTCAATGTCTAGAACTGCACCTAATGAGAAGTATGACCCCATAAATGCAAAGCACGGACACACTATGTAAAGAGGGAATGCAGGTACCATGTCATTTAAATGCATATAACATTGGTTTTTTTTGTTTTTTGTTTTTTTTTAATTTTTTATTTTACCGGGAGGTCCCGGGGAACGAACCCAGGTCCCTCCATATGGGAGACAGACGCCCAACCAGTTGAGCCACATCCGCCCCCTATAACATTGGGTTTGACTAGACTTCAAATAGAGCTTTATAAATGTACATATACATTTAGGTTTACATTATTAAACACTGTATATAAAATATCAAGAAGTACTGTTAACTTTGAACAATATGATGTGCTATTTTAAATGATAGCAGGATTTCAGTAGGTTTTATTCTAGTTTGGAAACAAGTGAGAAAACATCAAAGGGAGCCTAAAACTGTGGGTTTTCTTTGACTCACTTAAACATCTGGAGTATGTTCTCCATGAAAGAGCAAACGAAGCCTAATTTTGTTATGACTAGTTTTCAGGCAGGCAGAATTTTCACTTCATTAAATGTCGTCTGATTATAGATATACAAGTACTGACTTAGAACAATATATAAGTCTGATATGTCAAGTTTCTTCTTTCTATGGAATTAAATTGCATGTCAGTTCTTTGCTTCTCTTTATGAAGTAAGGGTTTATTCACATATATATTTAGAATTATAGTCACCATTTTTGCAACAAAAGAAAGGAACTATCTAGTAACAAGGGCTCACTACTTTTGAGGGAGTAATTCTCACTTGACAGTTAAGTGCAAGGCACAGGTCAGTTTGAAGGTTCAGAAACAGGTAGTTGAGAGAATTCTAGCTTGTGAGTCCCCATCTCCTTTAAGTAGGAGGCCAGAGACCTGGTACAGAATGGGTGTGCCATGAGTATTTGTTGAATGAAAACATGAACTAAGGGCAAGTGGGAAAGTTTGGATTAGTGTGACAGAGACAGTGAGAGGGAGTTGACCTAAGAAATGTAGTGAGGTTGCTAGACAGAGTTGTGAACGCATTTGGGACTGGGGATCAAAAAATTTTAGCAGAACCATCTGCCCAGTTTCCTCACTTTCTCCAACAGTGCTTCAAGCAGGTACGGCGAAAGTGGTTGATCCAGGTTCTGGGTTTTGTCAGATGGTTGTGGTACAAACACCTAGGGGCAAGAGAGTTTAAATTTTATCCAAATTGTAATGGAAAAATAGACCATGGAGCCCAAACTAGAATGAGGAGAGAGGTGAAGCAAGAGAAGGCTTATTCGATGGAAAGAAAGTAGAGGGGTGAGTGATGAAGGCCCAGGCCAATCCCAGGAAGGCCACAAGAGGAGTAGCTGCATAAGCAAGTGAGAAAGGAGGGGAGACGCTGGGATGCTTGAATTGAATTAACTCTGCCAGATTCACCATTTATGAGGATAAATGGTACCACTGAGTCTGAAAAATTTCCCCTCTTAGGGATATTAAACAACCCTTCCAAATTATGAGCCTACTAATTCATGGAGGTCCTGTCTCACTAACCAGGAATTCAAAATTAGTGGGGTACGACAATGTAGTGTCATTCCATGGCTACAGACACTGTACAGAGAAATTTACATTATAACTACTACCTACAAAAATATTTCTCTCTCTAATGAAACCTTATTGAACGAATGTCTGTGAACAAAGACCCTTTTAAAAAATAGCCTAAAAATGGGAGGTGTAAGGAAAAGACCCAGGGTTCTTCATGCTGGATTAGTACTGAGAATTTGAGGAGGTAGAAAAGGAAATCATGTCCTGTAAAAACTGGCCTTTAGGGTGTGGGTGTAGCTCAGTGGTTGGGTACCTGCTTCCCATGTATGAGGTCCTGGGTTCAATCCTTGGCACCTCCTAAAAACAAAACAAAACAAAACAAAACAAAAAAAACAAAGAAACAACCGGTCTTTAGTATTGCATTGGAGCTCAGGGACAGCCTCACAGAACCCAGTTACCTAGGAATTGGGGCAGGTACAGCGCCGGGTGTGTTTTGCAGCTTCGGAGTTTCTGGGTGGGTAAATCATCCTGATGGAAGTGAGTGCCTGCTACTAGGACTAGGAGAGTTGGGGTCCATACCTTGCTTTGCCCAGAGGATCAGAGGCCAACTACAGTCTCTAGAATACCTGGGAGAAATGCACTGCTCAAATGTGGCTGGACCGATTAAAAAGGAACACAAGATGAGATGTGAAGTAGCTTTTCATGAGGCTTAGAGACCTCCATTGTTACCTGTAATTCTTGGCTCTTTACTCTGGTTCCCTGCCTGGTGTGGTGCCCAGGATGTAGGTTCGGCTTTTGTCTCAGATAACTCTTGACTTAAGCTGGGTGCCGGGGGAGAATTAGAATCTGATATGGGACTTATTGCACTAGTGATTTATTGAGGGAATGCTCTTAAGAGAAGGGGAGTGAGAGAAGCAGGAGGACAGGGCAAGAAGGCCAGGCAAAGATGTGGAGACCACCAGCAGGCAGCCTGGGTACCTGTGCAGCTCGGAAGCACGAATTACATCAGAGGCTGGTCTCACCTTGAGGCACCCCTGTGTCATCAGTTATTGGCTGCTGGCTATGCCCAAGGGGTCTTGAGGGAGAAAGGGTGGTTTAACTTCCAAGACAAGGTGGCTTCCTTTTGGCTGAGTAGGCTCTCTGGGAAAGGTTCAACCATGAACCTTTAGCAACCAGCACTCAGAGTTGCTGGGAGATAGGTGCACCGACTCAGGGAAGGTATCTGGGTGAGGTACCAATAGCATCCCCATACCTACTTACTTCATCTGCTTCCCCAATCTCCTTTACCCTTGGGCTTTAGATGTCAGACTCTCTTTTTTTTTGCAAGAGGCTTCTGAGGCTTCTTATGTGAAGCCTCACTCTGGTGCTATCCCACAAATCTCTAACAAAACTGGGATATGCTCCCCTTTCCATAATGTAGAGTCCCTGATTTCTGCCAAATATGGAAGGATTATGTGCAGCTAAGACATAGCGGGGTGTTTACAGACTGAATGAGTACTTCTCTCTGCTTTTAGTATCACTTTTGCCTCTGGTAGAGACGTTTTTCACAATAAATTATCCCACTGCAACATGTACTCCTTTTTTAATAGAGATGCGACTGCATTCCATTCCAGTATCTGCTTTTACTGTGGTAGCCTGAAGGCAAACTATTACGCTGTTTCTTTTCATAGTTCTCCTTGCTTTCAGTTTTCAAGGCAAGCAATTCTTGTACACTTTCATATTTGGGCATGATCATGTATGATGAGCGAACCGAATAAGGACATAAATAATGAAGCAGACTCAGTACTAATGACATAGATGTAGCATAAGCAAGATGACTTGGGGTAGGTTAATAAAAAAAAAAAAAAGATTTGGGAGAAACAAAATCTGTAGGCACGAAGAAATCTGGAGGACTTTTATTTTACAAGCAATTATCACAATTTATATTTCAGCTATAGTTTGCTCCTCAAACTCTCCATACTTTTAAATTTGTGGCACTAAAAGAATAGCAATTAACTGCTTTCTTTTTCCTGTAAAGAACCCTCACGTTTTTATGAAAAATGATTTCTAATTTCTCTACATATTATGGAAAAAGAATGCATACCCAAACATAAAAATATAAGTTCTTTTTTAAAGTTTCCCACTCTACGTTGATCATAACTCTTCATATTTACACACAAGACATAGCTTCACTATTAGGCTTCTAAACCCAATGTTCTTAAAATAACAGCTGAATTATATCTTTACCATAATAATAGTATCCACCTTCTTTCTTTTCTATGCATGTTCATTTTGTCATCACAGACATAATTTGGAAAAAGAATAGGAAGGAGAATTGATCACAAAGGAAAAGTTTTTTATTTATAAGAACAAGTTATATAAATCTTAGTTACTTTCATTTCCTTGGTAACATTTCTAAAATCCTAGCTCTGAGCTACTGCTAATTGTTTTCTCTTTATGTATAAAAATAGCACCCCCCCACCCTCTCAAAAAATATTTCAAGCTTTCCATAGCTTTCTAACAACACAATTACAACTAAAAAGGTATTTTTTTACAAAGGCTAAATGCGAACTATGCACGATTAAAATAAAAGGTCTCTAATGAGTATAAATAACTCATTTATGCAGGCCATGTTTTTAATCTGCTAAGGAAACAGAAGAAATACCAATATTTTCTTTCTGAGATATTTTAATTATATGTGAAAAATCACAAAGTAAAATGGCAGTTAATGAAATTGATTTGCCTATTTAAAAATGAGAAATGACCCATAAACCATTAGAAAGATCAACCACAAGGAGAGTGATCTTTAATCTTTGGAGTTATTTTAGATGGATAAAGTTTTACATTTAATAGGTTTTTGTTGTTGTTGTTGTTTTGCATTTGCAAACATTTCTGCCAGTCTAAAATGTTCATGGCCTGTGCCCACATTTGCTACTACCAAAGCCTTACAGGGGTCAAAACCTAAGTCTAATGCAGTGGTTCTCAAACTTAAATGTGTCTCAAGATCATCTGGAAGGCTTGTTAAAACACAGATGATTAAGGTATGATGGTTAGGCTCATGTGTCAATGTGGCCAGGTAATGGTGCCTAGTTGGTCAAGCAAGCACTGGCTTAATTGTTACTGTAAGAACATTTTGTGGACTTAAAGCATTAGTACATTGATTGCATCTATGGCTGATTATATCTACAATCAACTGAGGAGATTGTGAGCAATGAGTGACATCTCATCCAATAAGCTGAAGTCCTTAAAAGGAGAAGTGATTTCAGCATTCAGAGAGAATTTCCATTTCTACTTCAGACAGCCAGCATCTCCTGGGGAACTCATCAAGGACCTTCATCGGCATTCCTGGCTTGCAGCCTGCCCTTCGGAATTTGGACTTATGCATCTCTACAGTCGTGTGAGACAATCTTATAAAATCTCATAACATTTACAGATATCCCTTGCCCCTCCTGTTTCCCTAGAGAACCCTGACTAATACACTAGGTCTGAGAATTTTGGCCATTTCTAATAAGAACTCAGAAAATTCTGAGTTCCTAGAACTTTACCAAGCTGACTCTTGACTTGGAAACTTCACGCATGCTGTTCCCTCTGCATGGGGCTTTACATTTTCCCTCTCTGTCTGGTTGGCTCCTATTCATATACTGTAGATCTCAGTTAAATGTGACCTTTAAAGAGAGTCCATCCCTGCTTGCCCTATTTGATATAAGTTCCTTCTATTATTTGCACTCTCAGCATCCTATTATCATTCTTAGCACTGATTGCTATTTTAAGTGTATATTTATTTGCCTGTTTATTCATTCATTGTTTCTTCCTAAGACCCGAAACTTCATGAGGGCAATTCTGTTATTTTGTTCCATACGATATGCCTACACCTAATACATGATGATAATCTTTTTTATACATTCTTATTAAATATTAAGTGGTCAAGTGAATTAAGCTCTTTTGCATTAATTAGTAATACTTTGGACAAAAAACTATTCTCAAATTGCTTCATAAACAGTTTCATACAGAAACTTGACACCAAGTTCCTAAATAAAAGATGTCAAATGTGCTCATTTCCTTTAGGTTCCATATCTGAATTCTTTCATTCTATCACTTGACTTCATTTTGGGATGGAACATGTTCTAGTTTTTGAAATCGCTTTAACCATCAGAGCAAAAATACATTCCAGTTTTTGATACCAACCTGGGACTTTTCATAAAAGTGGAGTGAGTGAATAAAAAGTGGGGAAGTAACTATTTAGGGGAACTACAGTTTTGCTGGTGGGAGTACAACTTGGTATAACCTTGTATAGGGCATTTTGGCGAGACTGAATAAAAGCCTTAAAAATATCTATATATGAAAAGATTAGAAGGTGACATACCAAGGCCACCATGTCTCTCTCTCTCTGCTTTTCTTTCTCTGTGTGTGTCTCTAACTCCTCCTTCTCTCTCATTTTTGAGGTTTTCCACTAAAGAAAAGATACTTAAATTATGGCATGGCATGAGCCAAGAGATGAAATACTAGACTATAAGGGGGTTTATTCACAAATATTTGCCATGAGTTTCCTATTGTATAGAAAGGGGATGGATAGAAACGTGACTACATCAGGGCTGTTGTAAAGACTAATGGGATGGATGGGCCTATTTATTCTCCCTTTTCTCTACCTCTAACCAGTTAAGCATTGTGTCAGGCAAAATTGAGAACATAATGTTACATAAGGCCTTGTTTAATCACGTTCAGGGAGACTGCAAAGCAGTGTGTAACAAATTCATCCCTGAGCGAGCCAAGGACTAAGATCCTTCCTCAGATAGCTTCCTCTTTCGAGCCGACTTCTGACACCACCCCAGGGGGGACCTTTCTCCTCACTCCTCTATGACATAAGCTTTGTAAGGTCTCCTTGAACTAGACTTTGGGATGTGGGGGCATGAAAACCAATAAAGGAAGAGGAAGCATTGGGGATGGGAGGGAAGGATATTTGTTCAAAGCATGAACAAAGGGTAAAGCTTAATGTGTGTTTGACCAAGAGCAGATGGTCATTAATAAGTGGAAGCATTAAGTAAAGCATTAAAGGAGTTATGGAAGATGAATCCTGGGAGTTTTCTTGGGGCATATTGTGATTGGCCTTTGCAATGTAGACGATGAAGGTTTTTGCAAAGGGGAATGACATATTTTCAACATCTCTTTTAGTTAGATTTAATTACCACTCACTCGAAAACACCTATTTTACATCTATTATGTATTATGCATAAGTGTACTATGCACTACTATGCATTGGAAAATGGAACTCTTGACAGGCTCATTGTCATTGGCAGAGATGGAGAATTTAGTGGGTTATTAAAAAACAATGTAATTTCACGCTATGAGAGAGTTGTGCCTCAGAGTTTGGAAGGTGCAGAGAAGGATGGCAAGGCAGGTCCGGGGAAACCTCCTGAGTAGATAAGGTGGCTGCAGTCATCCACAAAGGGAATGACACAGTAAAGGCACTGGGAGAGTGTGGTGTGTTTTTCTGAAAAATTGCATGTAGCTCAGTCTGTGATTGTGGGAAGGAGAAGGGAGTGGCAATGAGATTCGGGCAAGAACTAACAATGTCATGAAATAGGATGGTAGCAAGTGGGAGTATATTATTTGTATGATAATTTTTAAGTATCATATGTATCTAAAAGAGCATTTTGTCCTGTTCTTTTGTGCATGTTTGTTCATTTATTCAAAAAACATTTATTGAGCACCTATTATATGCCAGGTACTATTCTAAGCACTGGAGATACAGCGGTGCACAAAAGAGACAAAATCCCTTGTGCTCGTACATCTGAACTCCAATGGTATAATTTCATTTAAATGATGACTGATTGATTATACAGGCTTCTAAAGAAATAAATTCCAAGCCAAACAGTATCCACAGCTATAAAATGCAACATTTTAAAACTAAAACAAACAAGTAAAAAAAGCAGGACAAAGTATAATATGGTATATAGCAGTTCCCAACAAATCCTTTTTTCCATTAAAACAAATTAAGCTACATCTGCCTTGCATAAATTAGGATTATTAGAGGAATCTAAGGTGGTGAGTTACCTATGTAATATGTCACACTGAGTTCCCTTTTTACTGGGCCATTTATTTAATTTTAGTTCTTGAGGAAGGCATTCACTATTGAAACAAAATGGATTCATGCTGATTTGGTTTTCCATTTAATATATTATCAACTTAGAAATACTAAAGCAGAAATGAACCAAAGATGAATATAAATTTTCTAAGAGCTGAGACAAAAATAATTAAATGGAAGAGGGTTGAAAAGGATTGCAAAATGCCCTGCAATATCTACATTTACTTGCAGATTATTGTAGCTCCTGAATTAAATAAATGTTTTGTCTTTCCAAAATGCCTTCCTTTCTTACAAATGAAACAAATAAACAAGATATCCGACTATTTAAAGTCAATGAAAAGAACATAAAATGGATTTCCTTCATTAAAATCTATGCAACAACATGTATAAAAATTAGACTGGTAATTTTAAAATAATGGTTCATCTTTATTTCATCATATTCAGAGACTGAAAAGAAAGTCTGATGCACTCATTTCCAAGCAACCTTGGCCATTCAGATGTATTAATGGTTTTATTTTTATCTCTGTGTATGTATGTATGTGTATGTGAAAGATCTAGCTTCTAAAATCGAGTCACTAGTTTACTCAGTTTTTCATTCTTCTCATCAAATATTGAGAACTTTTACTTTCAAGATAGTACTCTGATTTGTCTGATCAAATCTTAAGGTAATAGCTAAATTCATATCCTGTTATATTCTGTTATGACAACTGCTATCATGATAATGTCCAGCTAAATACATGCAAATGATGAATAAATTACTACTTACACAAATGTGTCTTAAGCATCAAGCTGTCTAATCAATGTACTCAAGTGTCATTTACGAAAAAATTCAAAGTCATAGGCAAAATCTACCCTTCAAAAAAAGTGATTGATATTCAACAAATATGTCATATTTAAGTAGTAATAGTATTTTTTTTTTCTTTTTCAGAAAAGGAGTATGACTTAGTGTCTTCAAAATCTTTGGGAGTGATACAATATTGGTTATCTAAAGGAGAATACTATTTCAGAAAAGTTTTAAACAACTTAAAAATAATCTTTTCACTGAGACTTCAAGATTTTTTTGGAAATCAAAGTGGGTCAAATTTCACTAAGTTGCATCTTGCATACAACGCTCAACCAATCCCCAGGTAATTTTAACACCGAGACAACCTTGAAAACTTCTTCCTTCAACCTTTATAACAAAATGTCAGGGTGGTTCCAAAGGTAATATTTTATGCACTGCATAAGCCAAAGGATCAATAGAACTTATGCTCATTTGTTTAGTTTATACTTCCCTTAACCTTATACTTTATTGGATGCACAAAAGTCAGTATTATATTGGATAACCCTTATGGCAATTCTAGTATTGGCTTTGTATAGGCCAAAAACAATGAAGCATTCTTTTGCTCTAGCCCTGTCTCTATTGGAAATGTGTGGAGGCCAACAGCCGGCTGGCTAGTAGTGGGTGAAGCAGGTGAAATATTGTTGCATGTAGCCTACTTGTCCTGGGGACAAATAAGGAACTTAATCCATGGAGCAATTGAATGGGTATTATTTAATGAGACCTAAAAGGGTTTAGATTCTCAGCATGTATATTGGGTTAAAATTTGTTAAAGAGTAGGAACAAATAAATAAATGGAAACTCAGCAGTGGGTTGTCGCTGGTTTTAAAAACCAAATCAGGGAAGTGGACGTGGCTCAAGAGACTGAGCTCCTGCCTACCACATGGGAGGTCTTGGGTTCGGTTCCCAGTGCCTCCTGGAGAAGATGAGCTGGCGCGATGGGCAGGCACAGAGAGTTGACTCAACAAGATGATGCAAAAAAGAGACACAAAGAGGAAAGACAATTAGAAACACAACAAACCAGGGAGCTGAGGTGGCTCAAGTGATTGAGCACCTCTCTCCCACAAGGGAGGTCCCAGGTTCGGTTCCTGGTTCCTCCTAAAGAGGAGATGAGCAGACACATAGAGAACACAACAAATGGACACAGAGAGCAGACAGTGAGTGCAAACATGGGTGGGGGGAGATAAATAAATAAAATAAATCTTAAAATAACCAAATCAATGCATTATGTCCCTCATTCACTTAAGTTTCTATTTAGATATGGTAATTTGGCTTATATTGCCAATACATTGGCTTTATTTTGTTCACTGACTTGCTTGTGCAATGTTAAGTTCATGATAGAATTTAAATATTTGATAGGGAAAAATTTTAAATGAGCCCACTGAGTCTATAATAATGCAGAGTGCAAGAGAATAAGAGTTCTAAAAACAAGTATGCTTTGTAACAGGACTGGCAGGCTCTTTAGATGAAGAAAAAATATTCACCATTAAATCAATTTTTTAAAAGAAAATAGAAATCTTAGTGTTAGATTCACCAGCCTCATTCTAGCTAAGAGAGTTTGACATTTCAGGGCCGAACACCCTGTGGAAACTTAATAAATATTGAAGTTTACAAACAAAAAGCATAACAATGATATGTGGACCAATTTTCAAAACTATTGAAAATCAATGTGCCCTTACTCTGCCAAATTCAGTTAACTCAATTATTTAATGTAAATTTGATTTGAGTGGCTTTGAACATAGCTATTTCAATTTTATATAGACATCAATCAAATTACTTTGAATGAAAAATTTCCTTTTTCAAATCCCCCTCCTATAATTCCAGTATAAGGGGGGGAGTTTGTTTTAAATGTTTCTTGTTTAATGTTAAAGCGAATTTTAAGCCATTTGTTTCTGGTATATTTATCTCATAATTCTCGTTACATACACCACTGGCTCTATATCATGTTTCCACAGGTACGTCATACTTTAAATTTGCTCCACCTTTGGGAAACAAACTTCCCCAACTACTTCCTTTCTCCTAGTTGCTCTCCCAGTTTCACCACACACCCATCTCCACTTCTGTACACATATATACACCTCCTTCCCCACCCAACACAAACTCATTCAGGGATACTGTGTATTCCTGCCATTAGTTCTTTTTTACAATAGAGCCACAAAAGAGTGGCAGGATATGTTATAAAGTGTAGGCATGCTCCCATAAGCTAACAGCTATTTACATTCAGCAAGCAAGTCCTAACTAAAACGAGTTGCATGGCTGCAACTATTCTCAATGTCCTGGATTTCAGAAATTCTGTAAAGTACTTGTTCATGATCAGAAGGCTTGGCAGAAAATTATGACGATCACTTTAAAATTTAACTATTGTTGGTAAATGTGATAACCTTTCCACAAAGTGAAAAATATGGTGACTAAATATTTTAAAATGTTAATCCTGGGCAGGCAGATTCGCCTCCAGGTTACTAGAGGCAACCCCAAAATTGTTTCAGCGCCATTAAAATACCAAGAATATTGAGATAAATAACTGTGAATGTCTTCCAAAAGAGAGATTGAGAAAAGAAGAGGCCATTATTCATGTCAAGGTTCCTGAGTGAAACTATGCTCCCTGCCTAACCCATCAACCACTCTAAGAGGAGGCCATGTGCCTGCATCCATTTTAAATGGAATGTTCTGGGTATATATAAAAGAAATAATAAATGATATAATTTTTACTTATAATTGAACAATTAGATACTACAGTAGTTTTACTAAAGAAGAGTGGTTCTCAGAGTGTAGTCCCTGGGCCAGCAGCTTCAACACCACCTGGTTTGGCAACTCTGGGGGAGAGGCCTACTGATGCTAGTTTCTACAAGCCCTGTAGGTATTCTAATGCAGGCTAAAGTTTGAGAACCACTGCCATAGAAAATACTTGACATTCTCCAGAGCTATGTCTGGATAACTTGAACTGCCAGAATTCACAAATATCTGATTAATTCGGACTCTCAAAGCTTCTATATGTATAAAACCAACATCACTTACAAAGCCATTTGCTCACTAATAATCATCACTTTCTTAGACCTTTTTATTATCTCTTCTCTTCCATCACCAATTACAACAGGTGGCTTGGAGATGTTGCAGAGGGGACTTTATGGAGGTGGGGAGGGAACTTTCCATAAATAAAATTTTCATTGCTTCTAAAGAATCATTGCATCTGCAAGAACCAAACAGATTCGGAATCATCTTCTGGTATTGCACTATATTCAAGAATGTTTTTTCTATCACATCATGGTAAGAAAGATTCATGGCAAGTTTTGGGTATGGTGCCTGTAGTGGTTTGAAGCTATATGTACCCCCAGAAAACATGTTCTTAAATATAATTCATTCCTGTGGGTGTGAACTCATTGTAAGCAGGACCTTTTGATGAGGTTACATCAGTTAAGGTGTGGCCCAGCCCAATCAGGATGGGTCTTAATCCTATTACTGGGGTCCTTAACAAGTAGAATGAAATTTATAAAGAGAGAGAAAGCTACAGGAAGCAAGAAGCTGGACCTCAACAGAACCCAGAAGAGAAGGGCGAGACCAGGAGATGCCGTCATGTGCCTTGCCATGTGACACAGGAACCAAGGATTGCCAGCAGCCAGCCCTAGAATGCCACAGTCTTCAGGAAGAAAGCATCATCTTGATGCCTTGATTTGGACTTTATTTCAGACTCAAGCCCATAAGCTAGTAAATTCCCATTGTTCAAGCTGGCCCATTACATGGTATTTGCTTGAGCAGCCTAGAAACTGAAACAGTGACTTAGAAGTTTTGTTTTTTCCTAATTTGTTTACTTTTAAAGGCAAGCTCTAAATATGAATGCTAATGACCTGCTGCATGGAACTACATTCCTATCTCCATTTCTGAAAGATCTAACCCGGAGGTCAGAAATCAGTTGCATTTCTAACTATCCAATTCTTGGTTGGAGTTTTGAAGGAAAATTTTTAAGAGTAGTTTGTGATTTAAATTGCATGTTCCCTCTGAAGTTTGGTTCAGGCCATTTGATAATACAAAAGTATATGTGTGTGTGTGGGGGGGGCGGATGTGGCTCAAATGTTTGGGCATCCATCTGCCATATGGAGGGACCTGGGTTCGATCCCCGGGACCTCCCGGTAAAATAAAAAATATATATATAGAAGGCACATGAGCTGCCAGGCTCTGTGTGCCGGTGAACCGCCAGGCCCCGGGAGCCATGCAGCAAGATGATGATGTAACAGGAGAGAGACACAGGGGAGAGACAAGACGAGATGCTCCGAAAGCTCCGAAAAAACCAGGAACCGAGGTTGCGCAGATGGCAGAACACCTCTCTCCTACATCGGAGGTCTCCAGAATCGAATCCTGGTGAAGGCTGGAGGAGGAGGATGAGAAGAGATGACAGGAAACAGACACAGAGAATTGCCCAGTGAATGGACACAAAAAAACAGCAAATGGTGAAGGTGGGGGTTTAAAATGGATAAAGTAAATAAATAGAAACATATATAAAAAAAAGTATATGTGTGTAACAATAGCCTTTATATAATGCATAATATATAGAGTGCAAATAACTCTCTATAAGGCAGCTCACCAAATTAAAGATGCAATAGGCATGTAATAGGCTTTGAATAAATATCTGAAGAATGAGTGAATAAAAGAAAAAACAAGCAAACAAATAAAAACAGCATTGGAAAAACTATATTGAGATATGGAGGTTGAGTGAATTACTAGGTTCACCTATCAGTTGTGGGGTACACTGTTGGTACTCTGCCCAGATCCAATTTACCTGGCCTGGGCATCTGTGATGGTTAGGCTAATGTGTCAACTTGGCCAGGTAACAGTGCCCAGTTGTTTGGTCAAGCAAGCACTGGGCTAATTGTAATACAAGGACATTTATGGACTTTAGTCACCAATGAGTTTATTTGCATAGATGGCTGATTACATCTACAATCAACCGAGGAGATTGCCATCAGCAATGAGTGGCGTTTTATCCAATCAGTTTAAAAGGAGAAGTGATTTCAGCATTCAGAGAGAATTTTCCAGCTTGACTTCAGACAGCCAACGTCTCCTGGGAACTCATCAAGGACCTTTATCAGAGCCCCTGGTTTGCAGCCTGCCTGCAGAATTTGGACTTGTACATCCCCACAGTCATGTGAGAGAATTTTATAAAATCTTATATTATTATTAGTATCTCCTGTTGATTGTTTCCCTAGAGAAACCTGACTAATACAGCATCCATGTCCCAGCTGCTGTGACTGCTGACTACTAATGTCTCACAGCTTCCTTCCTTCTCCAGAGAGGTAGATGGAAGCACCCTGGCCAGGTAAATAAGCCATGCCCCCTGGCCTGGGAGATAACGCAGGCTCCCCAGGAGGTGGCCCATACTACAGCCATTGGTGTACTGTAGTGGAGCCCAAGACTCAACTGAGTACATCTCTTCCCAATTTGGTGTTCAGTGACATCATGTTGGCAGCTTGAAATCAACCATGATGGGGGTATTTATCACAAAAATAGGAAAATGCTAAAAATCAGGGACTCTATCTTGTGCTGGTTTGAGACTTTTTGTGGACCCCAGAAAATCCTGTCTTTTAAAGCCAATCCATTCCGGTGTATGTAAACCTATTGTAGATGGGACCCTTTGATTAGATTCAGTTAAGAGACCTAATTTTGATTAGATCACCTCAGTAGGGCATGATCCAGGGTGGAGCTTAATTCTCTTACTGGAGTCCTTTAGAAATGGAGGAATAAAAGCTGCAGACAAAAAAAAAAAAAAAAAAAATAAATGTAAAAAAAAAAAAAAAAATTTGAAAAAAAAAAAAAAAAAAAAAGCTGCAGACACAGACAAAAAAGCCACAGTGATAGAGAGAAGCCTCCAGAAGTTGAAATCAACAAATCTGGGGTAGAGAAAAGCCATGGACGGAGTAGCCCGAAGCAGAACTAGCAATGAGGCCTAGAAGAGAGGGGAGACAGCCGACACCACCATTATGCCCTGCCATGTGCCTGATGGCTCACAGCTGAGCTTGAGGAGGAAGTGAGCCTGGAGGAGAAAGCAGAGACTGGCAGAGTCGTCATTGTGCCTTGCTACGTGGTAGGAGTCCAGGATCTCCAGGAGCCGACTTTGGGGAGAGAGCTTCACTCGATGCCTTGATTTGGACATTTTTCTCAGCCTCAGAACTGTAAGCTTTTTAATTTTAATTTTAATTTTATATTTCAGGAAGTACCAGAGATTGAACCCAGGACCTCATACATGGGAAGTGGGTGCTCAAACCACTGAGCTATACCCGCTTCCCAAATGTAAGCTTTTAACCTAATAAATTCCCATTGTAAAAGCCAACCCATTTCTGGCATATTGCATTGACAGCCTTTAGCAAACAAAAATACCCCTCCTCAAAGCCAGTTGATAAATATTTACCAGCACATCACTGGCCACAGGCAATGACTGACTGATGGGGAATCAAAGGACAATTATGCTGTGTGGTTTATGCTCCAGAGCTTTCTCCCTAAGTATCAGGCCACAGTGTTAGACTTTGCCTGAGATTGCATGTTTGCGGCTCTTTCTCCTCCCCTATAACTCTCCCCTACTACCTTATGGGTCTCTTCTGAGAACAGACTCTCTAGAAACCCATGTACCCAGAAGCCTGTTCTCAAGTTCTCCTTCTAGGAAACCTGATTTAAGACAACAGTTAAATCATTAGTTAAGTGACTACTGCATAAAAGCCTCAAAGAATATGGATTCAAAATTACAAAGAACTACAGGTCATGGATATTTGGGGTCACAATGATCAGATGAAACTGCAAAAGGTAAATTTAAAATGGCAGGGGTCTACTCTTTGTGTATGTGTCCATAAAAGAAAGAAATTGACAGAAGATGAGGAAGCCTGCACAAATTGGGCAATCCTTAAAATCAGGCTTCTCTAATTATGCTTTCATGCCCAGAGGTGAATGTACCAGAGGATTCATCTTGCTTAAGATTTTGGAGAAAAAAACTTCTTTGTTCATGTTAAAATCCTACAAATACCCACATGCCCACAAAATTGACATGAGATTTAAAAATAAAATAAGAAACACTAAGAAAATTTCATGCTTATGGTAAAACGAGATGAGCAGGTGGAAGAGGAAGAAATCAGTCCTTGGCCATTAGGAGAAGTGAAGTGGAAAGGTGTGAGAAGCACTGCTTTTGGTAAAGGCTTCTGATAGCAATACCCATAGTAAATGTAAAATAAAATGGAAAATATTTTTGGTATGAAAAAAAAATCATATTATGAAAAAGTTCTCTTTTGTTAGGCCCCATGAAAACGAGAGGGTTATATTAGCATTCTAGGCACATCTGTTCCCCTAATACCAAGAAAACTGGCTTACCAAGAACAATTATTCAAGGCCATTGCTTGACTTAGTTAATGTAAGGTTGTGTAAGGCCTAACATTGGTGTCGATGTTAGCTGTACAGTTTTGAAAACTGTAATTGCCGAGCATGACAAGAACACAGCAGGAGCCCACTCCTTGGGCTATTTGCTCTTAAATAATTCCTTGTTGTCCTAATGGTAGGAGAGTAACATAATTGTGAACTTTAAACTTGTTACAACATTGGTTGATGCCAAGGGAGAACTAAAAGTACATATTGGCTGTGCACTACCATTTTCTAAGAAATATGGAATTTCAGCTAAATAAATAACTTTCACATTATAAAACGGTTTCTACTTAATATGGTACATGCACACATACACAGAATAATAAAAATGCTTGCTCCCTCAGCTTGGTGCTAAATAATAATATTCCCAGGAAAACAAAGATGCCATTAATTCAACAGATGAAATAAATTAAATGTTCACACTCCATAATGAGATCAGACCTCTCTAGGTATAGGTTTTAACCATATCAAGAATGAATGAATGAATGAGTTCTTAGATCCTTTAAAGCTGACAGCGTATTACTTAAGTCTTTGTTTTTGAATAGTCTTTGATTACCTACAGTTCTTGTGAAATAGTATTTATAATTACCACCAGCCACAAGCAAAGCTTCTGAACTAAAATCCTCAGTAAATAAGATTGGCATATCAAAGGATCAGTTTTTGATATGGTTGTTTTCAAATAGTAGGAAGGATTATATTCTTTGGAGACATTTTTATTATCTAATTAAATACTTCTTGAGTAGAATAAATGTCATATGAACTCATCAGCTGAACATTTTGATTATCCATGTTCTCCTAAATGACCAGAAGAGGAGCTGTACAACTCTGATTTAATACAATAACAATGGTAACAAGTTCTAGCACCTTCTTTTTATCACAGTCCATCTAAGGAACACAAAGCAGTCCAAATTAAAATAAGTTCAATAATAAAAAGAACATGTTCCTTTTCCAACTGTTCCAAAGCCTTTTCGCATCTTTAAGCAAAGTTCACTCAGTAATTATCTTATTTATGAAAGTAAAAGCAGAAGGATGTTTCTCCTATTAGGTAAATGGCTTTATGCTTTGAATGTGGAAGGCATCTCCAAATAGTCAAAAGGAGCGTGTTGACTGTCAACTCATTTCCTCCCACCCACTGTTTTAAATCGTTTGCTTGGTTCCAATGTATTCTACACTTACATAAGTTGTTTATGAAGAGCCAAATTAATAGGCTTTGCAATTGTTGTAGTTGGAATTTGGAGGGCTGACAAATGAATTAGTAGAAAATGGCAATTCTACATGAATTAGCTTTTAAGTCTCCCTAAGAGGCTGATGCAGAACTTAATAAGAGACTTATTAGGAGAAGTAGGACAACTTAATTCAGATTGATTATAGACTTTGGTGAAGACAGCTGGGGTTCAAATGAAACCGAAAAGGAACTTATATGCACTTCAAAGTATGCTAAGCAGATGTCTGAAACAATTACCCTACTCTGCCTTTTCAGAAGTTTCAAAGGCGGGATGGCAATAGCAATGGTAAAAGAAGGTTCTATTTGCCTAAGTCAAGGCAGCGACTTTTAAAATACACACAGTGCTGTCTAAAATCAGATGCTTTGGGGAAGGAAAGTGATTTGACATTGCTGTCCTAAGTAATTTGCTTTTAGCTTTATAAACAAAGCAGGAAATGAGAGGGAATATATGGGAACTAAGTAATGAGCTCTCCTGGCAATACTAACTTACAATTAGTTTTATATTGAACAAATAATTTGGTCAGGATTTTTAAGATGACTAATTCATACTTTGGTTTCTAAGCTCTATTAAGGTCAACAATGACCATTCTATTTAAAAAAAAATAAATATTATACTTTTAAAGTACATAGTACGACTTTACTATCCCATGACTGCTTATACATATATTCCCAGATATTAAAGGCCAAATCATATGATCTTAAACATCACAATTGCATGCTTTGAAAACCAGCTAAAACCCTGGTTACTCCATGTAACAAGCATTACTTCCATATTTAACCCGGATTTATAAGGATTACATCTTATTTGTTTGTTTCTTCTTCTTGATCAAAGATTTATTTAATGCACATAGCATTTTTAGAAAATGCAAAAACAGCAAAAGCCTCAGAATACAATTCATTTGTAGTTAGCATCAACTAAATATTAGTAAACGTTGCTCTTCCTACCGTGGGCAGTACAGCTCATTAGATAGGAAGTTGTCGTTCCTTTCTTCAGAGTTGGGATACTTTACGTATCTTGAATCATTCTCAGAGCTGCCCTGACTGTGATGGTTCTGTAAACCAATGCATGTCATAACTCTTTATAAAAAAGGATTATAAACTTGCTTTATAAATCTCATATATAAGAGAGGATTTGATGTTGGCTCATATAAGTGACAAATATAAAAGAGTTAATAAAATAAGAAAATATGTTAGGACCAGGGGTAAGAGGAGGAAAGCAGGAAGGGAAGACAGAGCTGTGTGAACATGAATGCAAGTTTTCTGCTTGCCAAAGTGAAATTAAAATTCTAAAATATTACATCACATTTCACATTATCTGTCAGGAGAAAATATACTTGGTTTTCTCAATGTCAAATTCTGAGATGGCAATTCTTTTTCAAATTTCTGAAATAAACCAAGCCATAAGATCTCAGGATGGTGGGCTTGAAGAGATGCATTTGCCAGTTTTCTTCTTAAAGCTTCAGATGTGAAAAGTGAACATAAATCATCATGGTGGTTTCATCAGAGTCTCTGGTCCACTATATACATCAACAAATTAATCTCAATTAGAAATTACAAAAAGGTCCACTCAAAACTGTTTCTTTGTAAGAACTTAAAAGAAAAGCTCACACAATTCCTGCCTTTGACTTTTTACAGCAAAAAAAAAAAAAGTAAATTAAACGTCTGCCAAAAATACGTAAAATGCTCAACTACATGGATGTGGCAAATTTGCATATTCCGATATGTCAGCCTGGGAGAGTTTAACTATAGTGTGCAGAAAACTGTGTTTAAAAGTTCACAGGCAGGGGTTGGATGTGGCTCAACTGGTTGGGCGTCCGTCTCCCATATGGAGGGACCCGGGTTCGATCCCCAGGACCTCCCGGTAAAACAACAACAACAACAACAACAACAACAACAACAACAACAACAACAAAAATGTTCACAGGCAAACTAAAGCAATGAAATACTCCTGGCCCAAGACTGATGTATGACTTTTTGTGTAAAGGAACTAGGGTAGATTAGGACAAAACAAAACATTGAACAACAACCACCACCCACAATCTTTTTCACATCAGATGGTTCTTAAAAACAAAAATGTCATATATAGACTTTAGGTTCAACAGTTATTCTACTGTATTAAAGCCCACAGATATTCCACTTAATGATCTACTTGGAGCACCTAATGATTCAAAGAGTTATTCTTATTTCTCATTACTACAAGGGAAGTAGAATATTTGTGCAGTCAAATAAGCATTGGTGTTATTTCCAGTAAAGCAAGAAATCGTGATTCTGTTTCTAAAACATTTTACAAGCAATATAAATCATGAATTTTAAAAGTAGAGAGGCATTTTAAATTAAAATATTATTCCAGTGGTTACTCCTATGGAAGCTATATTTGGAAGGCCAAGATTCTCTTCTTGAGCTAAATAGTCAATATTAAAATTATGTTACTTCCTCTTGATTTATTGTATTTGCCTTGTCCTGAAGATGATTAGGCAGTGATAACTCAATTTCCATAGAGCCCCCAGACTTACTTGTTTTGTTGTTTTATCCATTCCCCAAGCCTTTCAGAAGCCACATTTGCTAATGAAATGATGTAATGCTAAATCTTAAAGAAGCACGTATTTCATAGTCACCTGAATAACCATTTCTTTAACAAATAAGATAAGGATGCAGATGCTGTTTTGATAGCTTCACTAGAAGTGATGAAAATGAACTGAAGCAGGTATATAAAATATTCTTCTGGCTCATTGCCTAGCTATCAGTTTGGAGTCCCCTCAAGCATGGAGCCTCCAAGGGCTTATATTGCTGGGGAGAAAAGTGGTTTTAAGTACTCTTCTTTTCAAAATAGATTTTAGTTAATCAAATTCATTTCTTGTAAACTACCATCACCAAAGCTTCGGAGTGTCAAACTTGGTGTCATTGAGATGCAATGGAGAGGATCAGGTGTGGCTCAGTTGGGTGAGTGCCTGCTTTGCATGTATGAATGTATGAGGTCCCAGGTTCAATCCCTGGCACCTCCTTTTTTTTAAAAAAAAAGATGTAATGGAGAAAAGTGATTTATTTTATTTCCACTGAAAAATTGAAGAGGAGCTACTGAAGTGAAATAAATATATATGAATTAATATAATCCATAATTTAAAAATATGCACAAAATACTTACATAATACTGGATTAGAAACCAAAATAATCACATCTATTATGACCAGTATATAAATATTCAGATAACTACCATAACTTAAGGGTATTGATGTTTGAGAAAGGTGGAATTGTTGGCATAGATAAGCACTTTTTAAAAGGAATATTTAATGTTTATATGTTTTGCCATTATTGGGATTGGGATGAGAGCCTTACAAATTAATATATGGGAAATGAAGTTGGGATTAATGTATGGGAAATTAAGTTCCTTATCTGCTACTGGTATGTGCTAGGAGCTGGGAATTCAAAGATGTACAGCATGTTCCTTCTCTTAGGCGCCTCACTTTCTGTAGGAGGAAAAATACCTAAGTAACGTGCTACAAGACATGTGAAATTAAAGTGTGACAATCTGAGTATGTTCGGTGAGCTGTGACAGCACTGAATTGAGGACAGTTTCTTCTGTTTGGTGGAAGTTGGGGGTGAGAGAAATTCAGGGGAAACTATAAAGACAGGTGACATTTGAGTTGAGCCTTGAGGGCTGAGTGGGAGTTGACCAGGCAGATAATGAGGGGGTGATGCAGGCAGAGAGAAGAGCATTTACAAAGGCAGGAGTTATGAAAAAAGATGGCATACTTGAGTAGAGGGGTTGATGGGGTCAGGGTGTTTTGAATGCCCTGGAGGATGGGAATTACAGTCTGGAATTTAAGCTAGGGCTAGGAAGAAAAGGGCCACCTATGCTCTTCACTCATTGCACTTCATTCTCTAGGCAAATGGAAGCCATCTGATAAATGAAATTTATGTTTTACAAAGACCCTGGGAGGAGCTTAGATTGGAGTTGGAAGAGGCTGGATCAAACAGAAATATCAGTAAAGAAGCTGTTCATCCCTCCATTCATTAACCAAATATCTAAAATGCAGTATCTACAATATGCCAGGCTCACTGACAGGGGAATGGAATTTAAGGATATATAACACAATAATCTAAGTAAGAGATGCTAAGGGCTAAAACAGGGCATTGGTTGAAAAGAGAGAAAATATACAAAAAGAGATTCTGAGGTAAAATGAGCAATTGAGTACAGTCATTGAAAACACAGAAGGATTCTAGGATGATCCTAAGGCTTCTATCCTGGGAAACTTGTTGGATTGTGATCCATTAATTGAAATAGGAAACCCAGAAAAAAAGGGCAAGTAGAAGTGGATAGAAGTGCGGGAATGGGAAAACAGGAATGAAAGAATTTGGTTTTAGCAGAGCTGTATTTGTGATTCTGGTGGCAAATGTGGAATAAAGATTCAGACTAGAGATTTGGATTTGTCACCATCCATGGCATTTCAAACTGAGAATGTTAATACAATGAAAAAAGAATTGGGCAAAGGTTAGAAATTTGGGCACATCAACATTTGAATAGTGGGTGAAGATTAAGAAAATAGAGGAAGGAGAAGAACATGGACAGAATAGTGCTATGAAAGTTAAGGGGGAAGAGGACTTCCAGAATGAGGGTACTGACAAACACACCCAAGGGTAGGAGAGAATTTCACTTCTTCTGAAGTTGAATCTAGGGCACTTTTATATTCTCGACACTAGATGTATAAACAAAATATATTTAAAGTTGCTGTTTTCAAATGGATATGCCTAAATATGTATATTCTTTCTTTAGGAATATATTTACCCTACTTGTGCTGCAGGGGGATTTAAGTTTGTTCTCATGGGCAACAGTGTTCCAAAAATATAATGATATTTCCTCACAGTTGTAGCAGACGAATGCAACTCAAAATTATATGCTGCTTGCCTTCTGAGGGGGCAGCATTAACAGCCTCATTTCACAGTGACCATAACTTGCACAAATCAAAACATTTAGTTAGCAAAAAGGCCAAAACCTAGACTCTCAGCTCTTGATTAAGTGTTGTGTTCTTCCTAGTCTGATATCAGGTAGCACAAAGAATATGTAGCAATCAGGCCACCTTTGTACGAACTCTTAAAATTAATTTCCAAATAACAAAATCAAAACGATTTTTTTTGCCCTGTAATTTTTCACTATTTCATTTCATCTCACTGAAGACATACAAATGATTAGATCACTAATCTTCTCCTGGAGAAAGTACCAGGTGCAGGAAGACTTTGAATTTGTGAAAGATGGACTTATTTTCTATTTAAGGCCCCTATTTTTAACTTTGTGGGAAGAAAACGCTGTGCCCAAGTTCAGATGAGAACCTCTTTTGTGTCTCTCAAGGAGCCCTGAAGCAAAGCAGTAGAAGGTACCTTGACTTTCTCGAGGTGATCTTGGAGAGAGTCAATGAGGAGATCACCCACAGGCTGCCAGGATCCCTTGATCACCTCAGCTTGGCGCAGCTTGAGGTCTAGCTCATCCAATGCCTCCTGAAGTTCCTGAAGTCTTTCCAGGGCCTCATCGATTTGCCTCTGCCAGTCAGCAGAGTGCAGGTTCAGTTTTTTCCACTCAGCGTTGACCTCCTCAGCCTGCTTTCGTAGGAGCCGGGTGACATTCTGGGCTCTCTCCTCAGGAGGCAGCTCTAAATTGGCAATACAACGACAAGGTTTTAGGCCACATTCATTTTTGTTTTAAAAAAAAAGATAACCTCACTGAAAAGGTCATACTGGAAGAGAGAGAGTACAGCCATAACAAGAGGTCAACCTACTGACTAATGGCTCTTTAAGACTTTGGCATAAATTTTGATATAAAGCACATATAAAGTCTGCCTTGCTGAGTGAATCGGTTCTACCTCCCATCAATCAGCTCATCCAAGATTCATTTAAGCTCCCGAGTAGAAAAATGTTAGGACACACACCACAAGCTCTAATTTACTTCAGTCAGATTTTCAAGCTCTTCAACAGAAAATTAGCTTGTAGTCTTTGTAACAATACAGTTCCTCCTCACAGATAAACTCTTTTGGTGTGTTTTCTAAATGTTTCAATAACTGATCACTAATCTCTTTTAATGTTTATTTATGAATGTACAGACATATTTATACATGGCAGTGTATGGTTCTTTATAGTTCCACATTCAATTACCTCTGGGCTCCTGGTAGAGCTTCTCTAGTCCTTCCAAAGGCTGCTCTGTCAGAAACATGCGTACAGTCTCAAGAGTACTCATGATTACAGGTTCTTTAGCTTTCAATTCCCTCTTGAAGGCCTGTGAAATGAGATGAAAAGAAATACTTATTTGGCTTGTGGTATTCTTCTCAAAATTAATCCTGGGTGCTCTGAACTTGGTTATGAAATACCTAGGTCAATTTCAACCTCCACTATTTACAAGATGATAATCATGAAATGATAAAGAAGGCTATAGGATCTTTCTGCTAATCAGGAAGCCACTGTGTTTTTGTAAAACTCTCCCCTGGAAAGGAGGGAGGAGTTTTAAGACAAGCTAATGCAGTGTCATTTAAGATAAGAATACTTTGTTTATATAATCTTATTACTAAACTTAAAATCTAGAGCTGAAACTGCAAGGTATGTATTGCAAGGCTGGGTAACAAAGACTTAACACACCTACATGAATTAATATCCTGAAGGTAAGGGGAAGCCTTAAGCGCCATTTTGAGTAAACTCTCAGGCTGTATTGATGTATGCAACTAATCCAATTGATAATCACTAGTTAATTTTGTCAAAATGTATGCAAAAAAAAAAATGTATGCCAAAGTGTTAATTAGTGTATTAACAATAAACTAAGTGAAAAATCTTAGTACTTTTGGAAAATTTCCATTATATTATGGATTGTGACTTCTTTGAGAATGGGAGAAGTGTTTTTAAGATACTTTGGAGGTAGGAATGGAGGGAATAAGTTTCTATAAATGAGTGGACCTAGAATAGGTATCCTGAGGTCATCTTAGTTATCAATTTAAAACTAGAATATATAATCTTCCTTGATACAAGGAATTAAAAGAAAAGCAACCTGCCTAGGTTTTGCCCTCAGCAAGTTTCTGGACCAAAAGAAAGGATTAAGTTAACACATTAGAAGCAGAGTGAAAACAATTAGTTCATGTATAATCAAAGGTTCAGAGAGGGCGGTGGGACACACCGTGAAGTTAAAATAAACTAACAGATACTCTGAAACCACCTAAGATAGTTACTGACCCAGATTCTGTCATCTCAGAAGTGAAGAAGTTAATAAGAGTACTGAGTACCACATAAATGCTCATAGATCAGTGTAACAGCAGTAATAATAATTGCCCTGGTCTCGGGCTTAAATATTCACATTCCCTTTGAATTCTGTCTTATATCTAGCAATGTTGCCTGCTGAATTTAAACACTGTTCTGCTACTGGGAGAAAAATTAGCAGTATCTCCCTTATAACGCCAGATTTACCATTATGTTACAGAAGTGCTCCAGAACTGTATTGTATGACATTTATAAAAATAAAAATCCTAATGGTGCTCATCATTCAAAGGAATTCTGAGACTGATACTTTGTAGCTGGTTCATCTTCCATCGTTACATTTCAGTACAGAGAGGCTAGGCAAGTGAACCAAAATAATGGAGTTCTATAAGTGGAATATTAGGATCCAAGAGAGCCAAATGGTTACAGCCCAGACTAGGTTCCTAGGTACAGCCCCAAGGTGTTAGGAAGACTGGATCAGCTATCTCTCTGAGTGTTTACATTTCAAAAAATATGAAACCCAGACCTTAGAAACAGCTCCGGATTGTAAGAGCTGAGACACATGGGGCTAGCTCGCTCCTGCAGAGGTTGGAGCTAGGACTCAGGCTTAAGAAGTTGCCAAGGAAAGCTGCCTCTTTTCCCTTTACAAGCAGAGAAAAATCATTTCCCTTGCATATGGAGTGCCCAGCCACTCATGTAGGAAAACTTTTCATCAGCTCTCATGGCTTCACCCCAGGGTTAAGGCTGGGGACAAGGAGGAGTGGAGCAATGTTATATACTGTAAGGTAATTAAAAGAAATCTGTCTCTTATCCAGAAGACCTCATACATGCATTCAGGATAAAATTAATAAGGATGAATTTTAAAAATCCAACTAAGATTCGGGGGGAGGGGATTCTGTATGAGGAATAGAATAAGAGAGTGTGATATGCTTAGCCTGGATGAGTAACGTTGCTTCCAGAAAGTAATAAAAATTAAAGTCTGATGTTTAGGGGAGAGGAAAAGGAGATGTAGTAGTCATTTTCTTACTAAACTCATATCCACTGAGTGCCTATCATAATGCATATAGGCAAGGACTAAAATTGCATGAGTAGATGAGATTGCTCAGAGAGTGGTGTAGGCTGAGAAGAAAATTTGGGGAACATCAAAACTAAAGAGGTGCATAGAGGAAGAAGTTCCCATGAGATGTTAAAAAGGAATGGATAAGTGGAGAGGTGGGCGGCGCGGGGTGGGGGAAGAGGAGTGCTAAACTACTGAAGTGAAGAAGAAAGTTACCAAGAGTGTCCAATAATGACATGCAGAGGTCAAGCAAGATCAGCACTGAAAAGTGTCCACGGAGTTTAGGAATGAGTCATTGGTGACTTGGTGAGAACAATTTTGGTGGAGAGCAGAAGCCCACAAAGTCCATTTAGTTGGGGAGTGAGTGAGAGAAAATGGAGTGAGCATTTCAAGTGAAAACTATTTGTTCAATTTTTTTTTTTCCTAAAAGAAAAAAAGAAGAAGATAAGACAGGACAGAGAGGATGACGAGGTAAAGGGAAGATACCGGTGTTGTTTTTTATTTCATTGTCGTCATTGTTTTCTTTTCTTTTTTTTAGGAAAGGACTGATTTGAATATAGACTGAAAGGTGGAAGGTAGCAGTAGGGTGACCAACTGTCCTGGATGGCTCAGGACTAAGGAGTTTTTCAGGATGCAAGACTTTCAATGCTAAAACCAGGACAGTCTCAGGCAAAGCAGGGCAGTTGGTCACCCTAGTAGAGAGGAAAATGTGAAAAACCTAGACAGGAGAAACTGGAGGTAATTGTTGGAGCCAGTGGATCTTGAAGACCCTCTCCAACTTAAAGATCCAAGGCATTATTTTATGGTACAATTCCATTGTCAAAAATGAACGGCAAATAATTCCAGGCCAAGGACCATACATGGTGAGAGACCTCTTGTTTGCCCCTCCGATTGTTGCCAAGGGTTTAGCTCCACCACAGGGGCACAGTTCATGTCTTAAATATGAATCACTGAGGATTAAAATGAGTCTAAAGAAAAGACAAAGGAAGTTCTGTCATTACAAGGACATAATCACCATTATTTCCACACCATTGTCTGAAATTAAGTAAAGAAAATGGATGGAAGAGAGGGTTAAGTAATTCTATCTTCAGAATTTAGGAAAATTTAGAGTAAACACAAAAAAACGTTAAAAAAAATGGAAAAAGCAGACATAGTTGGGTCGAGAAGATGAGAGGATGAAGAAAATGGCAATGTTTCTTATTATATGGAGACTATAAATATGAATATGTTATCTTGAATATATGAAATGGTTCTACTCTTTTATGCACTTAACCAATTTTGGGTACCTACTATGTACCAGACACCATTTTAGGCAATGGGCATCAGTGATCCTTATAGACAGCATGGAGCTTAAAAGAGATAAGCCTACGTATTAACTCCTTAAGGACAAAGATCAGGTCTTATATCCTTAAAGAGTTAAGAGTTTGATCAGGTCGGTATGTATGTGGTATACACTTTTATACTATGAATGTTTTACCAATGCAAGTTGAGGTACAGGTAAGTTAGGATTTACCTAAGGTCATCAATTCATTAGAACTTAAAATCCAAATCTTAAAATTTTAAGCCAGTTCTGAAAGTGAGTGAGAGCCCAAAAAGAAAAGATTCCTGAATTATAGCAATCTGGAAGCCATACAAGTAGAAAATCTTAACGGCCATGAAGCACATCAGAAACTTTAAAATTACCCGGAAGGAAGAGAGAAGAACCAAGACACTGACTATTAATTAATTAATTAATTAATTAATATTGTCCCCTCTGCTTCCAGAAAAAAAATCAGGGTAAATACTAACAAAAAATACTCAACGAGACCATAAATACAAGTAGCTCAGAACCAGGTGAGGAGGAGATGAAGGATGAGATATTGATTTGTTTAATGTAGTACAGAGAAGAGAGGGGCAGCATGACAGCTCTGGGTACAGGTATTGGCATCACAGGGAGAAAAGCCATCATGTTTTCATTTAGAGAAGCGGCATGCAGGGTCCTATAACTTTGGATGCAAGTACAAGCCCTTGCTTTTCCAGATACAGCTCTCTTTCAAACACATATGGCTTCCCCAGAGCTGAATTTTACCCATATTCCCATCAAAGTGGCAAAGTCATATTTGTGTTATTTGGAATGAAATCTGATGGAATGACTATGTACTATTAGCAGAACTCTATGGAACCATCTAGGGAGGCAGACTGAGGTGGTGAGAAGAGCATTGCCCTGAGCTGCAGGAGTCCTGGGGTTCAAATCCAGGCTGGGCCAAAACCTGGCTATGTGATCCAGACCATGTCATACAATCTCCCTGAGAGCTCGTGTCCTCATTTTAAAATGAAGAGGTTTGCTAAACACCTTATCTAAGTTCTAACATTCAGTTCCAATATTCTGTAAGTAATATGTTGAGATCATTAATCAGCCATAGGCCTGTTTTATATGGTGGCAGTTTGACTGGAAGAGAGTCTCTTCCAGGCATCATTATTGATGATAAAATCATAGCCATAGCTTGGCACATAGTAGATGCTCAATAAATGTTGAACAAATAACAGAACACCCAGTTAGAACACCAAGGTGTGTGATATAGAGGCCAGGTTGCTTTAGATGTAGAACAGGCTGGCAGGTCAAAGACTGGTCTCGTGAGTTATTAGTGGAAAAATATTATTAATGCCGTCCTTTGGGAAAAAAACCCTAAGAGATCTTATTCTGGGTCTCCTCTTATGTTCCAGGTCCAAAGCCAAGTGTAACCTCTCTGCCTTCCTCAACTAAGTGCTTTCTTCCTTAAAGGAGATGTTTATGTCTGAACATTCAGAAGTTCCATGGCTTGAACTGTCAGTTGGGGCTTTTCCTCTAGTGTGCAGCATTAGCTAGGGGATGAAAGGACACTAGACACATTTTAAAATGAGTGCTCCAACAGTGTTTTTCATTCCACAAATGGTTACTGAGTAAGAAATAGGACAAGGATGCTAACACAGTCACATCTATAATCTGACCAGTATTTAATTGTTTTGTCATCCCATGTTATAGTTATAGTTCCCATATTATTTCTATTTTGTCTTTATGCCTCCTATATTGTTTTTACATCTGATAAGAAAGTTACTGATTCTATCACCATAATGTCCATCCATTTTTTTTTTTTTTTTTAGGTATTGGGGGCCAGGAATTGAACCTGGGACCTTGTATATGAGAAGCCAACGCTCAACCACTGAGCCATGTTGGCTCCCCTGAGTTGGTTTTTTCATTTGTTTTGCTTGTTTTTATTTTTATTTTTTTCTAGGAGGCACCGGGAACCAAACCTGGGACCTCCCCTATGGGGAGCCACATCTGCTCCCCACCATCCACTTTTAAAAAGCCACCATATTTACTGAGTCTCTAGCAAAGGAAAAATAGTTTATCAATTGTTGATCAGGGACAATCAATGCCCGATGAATTCAAAACCAAGATCTTGGAACTAGGCAAGACCAGAAATGTGGTAACTGGAGTAAGATTATGGTAGGGTGGCAGGAATTACTTTTGTCTCCAAGAATCTAAGGCAAATTCATAGGGGTTCATGGCAGAAAGAAACTTGAGGGAAGAGGGAACAGAATAAAAAACAGAAAGAGAGGTTTCCCTTAATCTTCATTTGAGACAGCTAGAATTAGAGAAGTTATAAAAATGGGGCAGATGGGCTATAAAGAGAAGGTCAGAATCATCTCTAAATAAGATTAAAAAGGTTCCACTTTTTTTTCATCACACCATTTCAGGAAAAACGTGAAGACATGGGGTTGTATTATCAGATACATCAAATCTTTGTTTCAGATGATCAACACCATGAACAACAATATTAATTTATAAATGAGATTAAAATCAATTTGAAGCAATGTTAAAAAGTAATCGGACATATTTCAAGCCTGAAATTAAGTTTTAGAAATCTAATTGTCCTGAATGAGAAACCATTTTTTGAGTGTTTAGGGGAAAATGTGTTTAACAAACTCCTTGTAAAGAAATATTTTTCTGGAAGTCTTTTAAAATGAAAGGTGTATTCATGGAACTGAGATCAGAGGCACAAGATAGACTAAGTTTGACCTGCTTGCAGGTCTGTGATACTATGGAGGGATACTTTAGTGCCCACACAGCATCTTGAACAGCTGCTTGACTCTCAATCCTAAGGCTGGGCTGCTTCCAACAACCCAAGGGGAAGTCACTTCCTACTGACAATGATTTTATGTTCTGAGCTGACCTTCAGAAGTCCCTAGTGAAATGGAATCCATTGCCATGGCCATTTAGAGAATTGGGTCTTAGGTCACTGGGCCTAAACCCTAAAATTTGAAGAGTCCTTCTGAAGTAACAGTACAGATGAATGGATTATTAGGAAACCCCATGACAAATTAATTTATATCCATTCTCAAGTGGCTCAGCCAAAATTTCAGCTTGTCAACTGTAAGTGGTGAATAATTTCTGAATCATACCATTTGTCTCTGTCTATCAACATGATCCAAAAACAGAATTCTTGATTCATTCCACATACACAACCTCAAACATGCTCATTTCCAAGTCTTTCCCATCTCCATAAATGGCACCATCATTTACCCATTTGTTCAAGCCCAACACCTCGGTCATCCTTGACTCTTTGCTTTTTCCTACACTCGATCTCCATCTTAAGTCCTATCAGTTCTAACTTCAAAATACATCTTGAATCCAACCACCTTTCACCATATCTATCATTTTCACTCTAGTCTGAGTCATCTTCTCCTTTCTAGAGTTTCAACCTCCTCCTAACTTTCTCTCTCATTTCAGTTAGGCTCCTCATACAGTCATTTCTCCATGAAGCAGCCGGAGTCAATTTTCAAAAACGCAAATCAGATCACATCACCCCTGCTAACAGTTCTCCTATGATGTCTCTTTACACTCAGAATAAAATCGATTTCCTTAACATTGCTTACAAGACATGACCTGGCCTTTGCTTATCTCTACAACCTGCCACCACCTACTGTTCCCATTTCCATTTAGGTACACTGCCGGTCTTGCTGTTCCTTGAACACTCCAAACCTGTTCTTACATCTGGACTTTTGCATTTGCTGCTCCTTCTGAGTAGAACATTCTTCATCCAAAGTCTTTGCTTGGCTTACTCTCTCACTTTACATGAGTCTTGGCTCAAATATAACCTCCAAGAGAGGCCTCTACTCCTTCCTACATCTCTCTCTATCCCTATTTTATTTTGTCTTCCATAGCTCTTACTACTACCTGACATGATTTTATATGTTAATTTATTGGGTTACTGAGTATTCCCCTCACTAAAACTTGAAAGTCTGTGGAGGCAGAGGCTCATTTTGTTCACCACTGTATCCTTAGCCCCCTGGCATAGGGTAGGCACTCAATATATAGTTACTGGATAAATCAATAAATTCTAGGCTTCTGACTTATTGATAGGGTGTTTCCTAAAATAATTTCTTTGGAAAAGGAAAAAAGATCAGGCATTCATTTGTAATTAAATGAATAAAATGTAGAAAAGTGCTTTGTAAAGGCAAAGCACTATACAAATATTTTTAAGAATATTTGTCAAGATAGCAAAATATTTTGACAAAGTTAGAAAGAGTACTTAAGTAGAGAAGTCGATTTGTAAATTACTCACATTCTATTTTCTTACAGTCATTAAAAAAAAAAGCAGCAATTCTTCGATGACTGTTTTCAAGTTTTGATGATGTAGCTAGTTCTCAGAAGACTTCGTCAAATGCCTAGAAATGTAGTTCTAAAAATAATTTTTGTCATTTCTATTCAGCATCCCTAATTATGACTGCAGAGAATATGAAACTCATGCAAAAGTAGTTTATTCTATTATTGATAAAGAACTAATAGCTAAAAAGATATCTATTTTCTCCAACATAGCCAAGTAGGCATCTTAGAGCAGACATAACTAACAGTGAACTTGATAGGGAAGCCAAACTTGTTTAGAAATTCTAAGAGGTCAGGTCAATGAATGTTGGAACGAATCACTCGATCACAGCCTTTCGGTTGTTTTTCAGAGGTGATAGGGAACAATGCATTTTTCTTATGCAGAGCTGACTCGAATCTTAACATTCACAAATGGTACCCAAAGAAATGTTCTAATTCTGTAGAAAAAGAACAAAGGGAACTCACCAAGCTAACACATATACATAAGACCCAAAGTGAGCAGGTCACATTGATAACAGAATTAGCCTAAATGAGTGTATAATCTCCAACGTGATTTCACGATAATTTTTATTGGATTTCTAAACTTCTCCCTCACTTTGTGGTGACTTCCAAGAAAATCGAACATGCATAATATATGACCTGACAAAAGAACAAGTAAACTACTTTATTCAAGCCTTTTCATTTGTCAACAGTACCCAAGCAATAATGGCTTTCTGTCCACTGTTTTAATAATGTATGTATTGATTTCTTCCATCTAAATTTCAACCCAAAATTTTCAGGAAGCTTTGAAGGCATCCTTAATAGTCTCTAGAGAAGGGATTATGGAGATTTTTAAAATTGAAAGATGGAAACCTAATGACAAACAATTTCATTAGTCGAAATGCAAACAAAAAGTCATTATGTACAGTGTTCTTGTAATCAAGACCTAATCTCCATTTGAATTGGGGGTAGGATGAAGGGGATTAGATAAACTCCTGGTTTATTGCAGCTCTCCTTAGAAATTCCCCACTGTGATTTGTTCCTTTAAAATTCTCTCTAGGTTAATCACAGAAGTAGACAAGTAATAAATATCACTTTAGTGACTGCTCAAGTAAAACAAAGGAAGTCAGTTTTTAAAATATATCTGGACCTGAATAATACACCCTAATTGAAAACGAGTCAGTCTAGTGAGGCAAGTAATGAGGAAGCATAAAAACCAGGATAATATATTCAAAAGATATAAAAATTGGTCAGTTTATATCTGCTAAGGCAAATTTGAGCTTTAATTATTTATAACACTTCATTGCATATGGGGCATTCTTTTATTAATTAGTCTTGAGAGCCATTCCAGTTGCAGTTGCTATGCTGCCCAGCTGGTTTGGGGAACATGGATCCCTTCCCACGGGTATGAAGATTGCTTTGGGGAGTGAGACTACAGTCCCCAAGGACCTGTGTGGACTACCTTGGAATTTTACCTGTAGGATAACCTCCATTACAATACCTGAGACTGACTATATATTTTCCTCCTAAGGAAAAAGTACAAGACATATGATATTTTGCTACAAAATTTTAGCATTAATTTGCAATGATATACGAAGGGAATATAAATGATCTGTTTTATAAATATCCTAATTTATAGAAAAGTGAAAATGAACAATATTTGATTATAGTTTCAAATTTTGACATTTTTATGGGATTTGTATTTCCATAAAAAGCAGCAAACAAGGGCATTAATAATTTACAATAGAAAGTAAGCAGGTGATTAAAAAAAGTGACATGCCAAATATATGGGGAACAAGTTTATGATTACAAGTGACCCATCTTGATACCAAACATTCTATATAAACAGTTTTTCAATCAAGAAACCCATAAAGAGCAAGACAATTTATAATCCTGGAAACATGGCAAAGCAAAACAAAAGACTACCAATAAAAAATTCTGTCAGACTTGATCTTGATGGAGTTTTGTAGTGATCATGTTTCCTTTCTCTTTTCCTAAGTCTGTTCAGAACATCCAATAGAGAGAGCCAGTTTCAAGGATTTTCCTTTGTTCTTTTTGTCCACAGGCAACAAGAGCATCACTAACTAGCAAGCCTTTCCATTACAACTATCAAAAGGCTAATAAATGTGACATAAATGTGACAAAACCCTGGGTAAAACAGGGTGCTAAACTGTCCTCTGTCCACACTCAAAAGTGATGACCGTCTTTGAGGAAAGACTGTTTTGCAATGAGGATTTTTCTTAAAGATATGAAGAGAAGCATGTGAAAGCACTGGGCCAGACTACAAGTAAAAAACTGTGCTGCACACATTACAAAAGGATGGGTAGTTGGAGTAAATAGAAAAGTCCTGCAAGTGAGAAAGGATCACTTTCCCCACCCTTGGTCTCAGTAAACCAGAAAAGAATGAAAAAGATTAAGGTTAGTCCATTGGTTGGATTTTTCCTTCCTCCCTCCCTCCTTTCTTTCCTTCCCTGATTCCTTTACCACCCCCTTTATCAATTCGTAGTTTACCATGTACTAGGTATATAAAAATGACAACTCCTCTAAAAGAAAAGGTTCTTGGAGCATGTGGCTTATGAGGGGAATTGACATTAATCAAATAATTACACATATACATGGTGACAAAGAATGTTAACTCATAGAAGAAAGTTATACAAGGAAAAGTAGAGGGTATTTTGAGAGTGCATAAAAGGGAGTCAAATTGGGCATCAGGAAAGAGCTTGCTTGATGTCTAAGCCAAGATATAAAGGATTATTAGATGTTGGCCAGGAAATTATGTAGAGGTAGGTGTGGGGACAAAGGGTTTCAGACAGAGGGACCAGAATGTTCAAAGGCCAGCCTGAGGGGAACATGAAGCTGGAAAAAACAAAAGGAAGGCAGTATGGCTGGTGGCCAGAGAGCAAGGGGAAGAGAAGTAAGAAAAGAGAAAGTAGGGGACAGACCAGTCAGATAAGGTCTTGTGGCCCTTACTGAGGATTTTGGTCTGTATCCAAGAACACTGAGAAGTCACTATGTGCTAAGACAGAATCCAATTTATGTTTTGGAAAGATTACTCCGACTGAAATTTAAAAACGGGATTGGAGGGTGGCAAGCATAGATGGAAAAAGAAGAGTTAGGAGAAATGGTCTCTTGTAACTATGGTGATGTCAGCAGTAGACAGTGTCAAGAAATATTTTGGACAAAAATTGACCTAGTGATGGGTTGGCATTGGGAGGGTACAGGTGGTTCATCATGAAAAGATACTGTATCAATCAGCCCTGTTGCTGTCCGAATATAGGTGAGGAAAAAGTATTTTTAGATTTCCCAAGCTTTTAGGGGTTTGTAGATTGCAGCAACAAAATGATTTTTCAAAAGGCAAAGAATTTTTGGGTTTTAGAAAAGAGTTATGAGTGTGTTCGATGACTGAATCTAAGTTGGACTTGGAGGGAGGTGAAGATGGAGGAGCAGCAGGACTAATGCACAGTACACAGAGTTACCAATGGACTTGGAAGCCCTGATAAAACTAGTCTTGTGGGGGTTAATGAACTTCACTCTGATGCATGTGACCCATAACTCTAGCATAAGGATCTTCCAAATGTGTGTACTGGTTAAGAGAACTTTTTTTTTTTTAAACCACTGTGAGCAAGCAACCAAAGCCAATAACCAGGGATAGCGTGCAAGTATTTTTTTAAAGATTGTTTTAAATTTATTTATTCATTTATCCCCCCCTTGCTGCTTGTGCTCGCTGGGTCAGCTAACCACGCCGTGCGGGCGGGCTTGCCTTCACCAGGAGGCCCCGAGAACGAGAACCGAACCCGGGGCCTCCCATATGGTAAACGGGAGCCCTACTGATTGAGCCACAGCCACTTCCCCGTGCAAGTATTTTTATCAAAATGCTGGTTAGAAGGGACCGTGGCAATTTTTGGTTCAATTTCTTCATCTTACACCTGAAGAACAAAGTAGCAATCACAATCTAACACATGAGGGAATGATGACTAGAACCTTAGTCTCCAGCCTCCTAGTTTACTTCTCAAATGATTCATCTTCTATGGTTTCTGGAACTAGGATAAAAGTTCATCATTTCTAGAGATTCTGTATCATGTCACTGTCATATAATGCATTCATTTTAAAAGGCTCATCAGTTTCAATGAATGCTAGAATGTGTTGACTATTTATTCAAAGTTAAAACATTAAAAAATTTACGATTATGCCACCCTACCCCCCAAGTTTAATTTAATATTCTAAATTATATGAAGGGGGGTGGCTAAATGAGAAATTGGCAGCTTCCTTTGCAAATTTTGCAAAGATCCTGGATCTTCCCGCATCTCTTTCCTATTTATAATGTTCTGCATCTTCTTTTCTGCAATAATATAAACCCTTGACCTTTCTTCAAGATGCCACATTTAACCATATCATCATAGAAGCCTTTCCTTTAAGTGCTGAACATACAAAAACAGTAACATTTTGTCAAGCTTTTGCTGTCTGGTAGTAATTTGACTATTCCTTTCTGTTATGTCCCTTTTTTATTCTTATTTCAACCACACTTGTAAGTATCTACTCTATGCCAGGTATTAGGTATTAGGGTCTTGGAGGTTGAGTAAAACCAAATCTCTGCCTTCTCCACTCAGAACCTAGTAGAGAAGACAGAAATGTAACTAAAAACAAACAAACAAAAAAAGAAACATTTGGTTATTGTTGGAGGACGCTGGAGAACAAATCATTATTTTGGAGAATTGGTGATGAAGAAACATTTATCCTGCCTATCCTAGGCAAATGGCGCCACTGGGCATGCAAACAGTGGAGGAGTGAACATTTTTTTTTTCATAGCAGCATTATAGTTAATAAATGGAGAAGGAATGCTAGAAATAGACAATTACCATATTGCAACCCCTAGCCATTGATCAGGAGCAGCTGCTAAATTCACACATGGAAAAGAAAAAACAAGACATTATGGACTTCCTGATAATGGAAAAATATATTACCACCTATGAAGCAGTCTTTCCAAAACAAACAAACAAACTCAAATATGATCAAACCTCTAGAACTGCATTGTCCAATATAGCAGCCACTAGCCACATCTGGCTCCTGAGCATTTGAAGTGTATCTAGTTTGAATTAAGATGTGCTGTAAGTGTGACTGTTTATATTAATTGCATGTTGAAATGATCATATTTTTAATACCCATGGTTAAATAAAATATATTATTAAAATTAATTTTACCTGTTTTTATTATTTTTTTAATAGGGCTTCCAGAAAAATTTAAATTACATATATGGTTTTCATTAACTTTCCCCTGGGAATTTCTATTGGTCTAGATTCATCAACTGATTTCATAAGAATAGAGAGGACAGAGGAACATGTTTAAAAACTCCACTAGAGTGGAATCTGCAAAATTCAAACTGTTGGACACCCTACAGAAAAAAAAATGACCTGGTTGTTCAAGTAATAAATGACAAGGAAAAAGAAAATAAAAGGAATGAGGGGGAACGTACAGATGACTAGATACTCTCTTGTGAGAGAGAAGGGAAGGGGAGCAACAGCCATTTTGTAGCATAAACACACCTTCTCCCAGCTAGTCAATCAAACACTATGAGGCAAGGATTTTGCAGGGGTATTAAAAATTCCTAACCAGTTGAATTAAAGTTAGGCAGATTTTACTGGGTGGGCCTAACAATCAGTTGGAAGTCCTTAAAAGGGCACTTGGGCCCTTCCTAGAGTCAGAGAATCTATCCTCTGGCCCACAGCTTCAGCCCGGGCCTCAGGGGTTCCAACCTGCTCGGGAGCTTCCCTTCCTGGCTGCCTGCCCTGTGGACGTCAGACTTTCTAGGCCAGCACTCAGGATTGCATAAACCAAATCCTTGGAATAAATCCCTTGGAAAAAGATATCCTACTGGTTCTGCATCTCTGGTTGACTCCTGACTGATACAAGGGCATTGTGTTTAGTGGATAAAGCCAATTTCAAAAGGTCCTATGCAGCACGATTCCATTTATATAACATTCTCCGGATGACAACATTATAGAGATGAACAGTTGAGTGGTTGCCAGGGATTAGGGATGGAGTGGGGGTGAGAGGAATCAGTGTGATGATAAAGGGGCAACACAAAGGAGATCTTTGTGGTGAGGGAATAGTTCTGCACCTTGATTTGGTGGTGGTTACACAAATCTACACACATGATAAAATGGTACAGAACTATACATATAAAGTGTACCAACGTCACTTTCCCGATTTTGGTATTGTATTATAGTTTCATAAAATGTCACCATTAGAACTCACCCAGGACAACTAACAAGGAGGTGAGATGGACAACCACCATACCAAGGAACCAAGAAAGTCTACAGCTCCAAGCAAGAGAGTCCCATCCATCAGCCATATGGCATAGAAGCCTCCTCTCAATTAGAGGTGGAGTGGGCATCACCATCCCAGAATCCTCAGGATTAGGGAATAAAATATGGACTAGAGTGGACTTACTGGTATTCTATTATAGACTTATTGTGATTCTAGCAATGGAAGAAATTATATCATTGTTGTGGAGACAGTGGCCACTGGAGGTGCTGAAGGCAGGGAGAGGGAAAAAGAGGTGTAATATGAGGGCACTTTTGGGTCTTGGAATTGTCTTAAATGACATTGCAATGACAGATACAGGCCATTATACATCCTGCCATTACCTACAGAATTGAGTGGGAGAGAGTGTAAACTACAATGTAAACTATAATCTGTCATTAGTGGCAATGCTCCAAAATGTGTTCATCAATTGCAATGACTGTACCATACTAATAAAAGAAGTTGTTAATGTGGGGAAAAGTGGGAGGTGTGGGGACTGGGGCATATGGGAATCCCTTATATTTTTTGATGTACCATTTTATGTAATCTAAGTATCTTTTGGAAAAAAATTAAGAATATATTAAAAAAAATAAAAGCTCAAAAAAAAAAAAAAAAAGATGTCACCATCAGAGGAAACTGGGTGAAAGGTACAGGGGAACTCTCTATACTACCTTTGCAACTTACTGCGAATTTATAATTATTTCAAAATATAAAGTAAAAAAATTTAAGAAAGAAATTGACCAAAATCAATTTGTGGACCGTTCTTCAATTCTGATTTAAACAAACACAAATAAAACTGTTTTAAAAATTTATGATATATGAGAGAAATGGAAATCTGATTTTGACTGAATAATTTATGACATTTTTTGATATTTTTAAAGAATTATAGTAGTCCTGTGGTTATTTTTAAAAGGTGAATCCTTACCTTTTAGAAATACTTTCTGAAATATTTATGAATGAAATGATACATGCTTGAGATTTGCTTGGAAATAATGGGGGAAGAGTCGAGATATGGAAGAAAAAAGATCGGCCATGAATTGATAATTGTTGAAGTCCTGATGGGTACATGGGGATTTATTATAGCACTCTGTCTACTTTTGTAAATGTTTAATATTTTCCATAATAAAAAGCTGAAAAAATATTGCCAGTAGATATGAGCATAAGAGGATAATGTTAATGCATATGCTTTTGACATTTATTATTATAGTGACTTGGTTTATTTATAACAAATGCTTAGACTACACGAAGTAAAACGGTTTTCTATTCAACTTCAATCAAAACTAATTTAAAAAGAGTCATTGAATGCCTGCTATGTGCAAGGTACTAGGTTTAAAAATGTCCTACCCTGTGTACATCATTCTGCTTCTGAACTGCTGGAAAATCGCCTGCAATGGGTGCCTGCCGGCTTAGCTCATCATCTTTCAGCTGTAGCCACACCAGAAGTTCCTGAAGAGAAAGGTGCAGGCGTTTCCACTGGTCAGAACTGGCTTCCAAATGGGACCTAAAAAAATAATAGGAGTAAACTATGTCAAGAATAACTGGAAGTATCATTGCTGATTCTAACAATCCCTTTAAAGGTATATTAGTTGATTGGTACCATATTGTATAAACCGACTGTGAACTACGTAGTGGTCCTCAATAAAATTTGGGCTACCTGATTTTGAGAGCCACAAAATAGGGATATTTTGATGGCAATTTTGAGGAGAGGCAGTGTTTAGCCATATGTTTATTTTCACATGCAGAGTTCTGAGACTCTGGGCATGAAACATATACTGGATTGGATTACTTTCCCATACTGTTGCAATAAATGATGTTTAATGTTTTCAGTAGGAAAAAATGGACCCAGTGACTAATATAAACCACTCAGTTTACAGGTGACTCATGCTAGGGCTGGAATTTTTTCTGCTTTGAGAAATGGAAAGGTCTCTCCCCATATTTTGACTTTTCCATTTCCACACCATAGGCAGCCTCTTCCATTGACTCCTTCTGTCTGGCGTCTGTTCCTTTCTGTTCTTTTTCCCATATGCATCTCCTTTCCCTCTATCCTTCGTTATTTGTGTGCAACTGGGATTTGTTTTCACCAAGTTCCAACATTTTCCACTTTGTTTCTTTTGTGTAAAATATACTGACACAACAACTCACTTGGAACAGTAAAATCAGACATTTGCCCAAAAGCCTCCCCCAAACATGAATGATTTGGGCAGGAGACCGAGAGCTTTACCAGAAACTGTATTTAGAACAGGTCAATCCTTAGAAGCCATTTAAGAACATACAAATGAATGATCTGTGTTATTAAACCCACATTTCATTTGGGGATGCGAAGCTAAATTAATAAAATAAATCATCATCCCTAAAACAAAGAGGAAACACAATATTAGTCAAAGCTTTATCCACAGGTAAATCAGGCATTATGCTGCATTACTCAACTATAACCAGCAAATACTAATTAATTCATTAAAATTAATGCTGTCTATAATATAAATATAGCATAGTCTCCAACGTTGCAAAAACTGGAACGTAAAGCAAAGCAACCAGGTAGAGAGAAACATTTCCTTTGCCATTTGGTAACTTTGCCTGACATTTCAAATATAATTCTCCTTCAGGTCTTAGTCAAACAATCACCAAAGAGTACTTATCTACTGAAATTAAATTCTTTCAAGCTTGCTGAAGGATGATTTGATGATATATAACTGTCTTTAAAATGTGTAACTTCAATGGTGCACAAATTCGAATACAAGGAATTTATACCAAGGAAGTTAACTGGAAAAGCATGCATAGGTAAAAGAATGTTATTTTTAGCATCATTTAAGATTGAGGCAAAGTAGAAACGACTTAAATATGCAATATCAGGGAATTGGTTCCATATACAATGGTGACATCATATAATGAAATCCTATGCAGATGTTCAGTATAATGGCATTGGCAAATATTTTTGAATATGGAAAGGTCATCATGTCAGCTGCTAAGCGAGAAAGCAGGTTACAAATATGTATAAAGTGTATGTTTCTAAAATGTTTGTGTATATATTTGTGTGCACATGTTTGACCATGCATGAAAAAATTCTGGAATGACAACTAACAACTAGGCTATCCCTCACAGGTGGAGTTACAGGTGATTTATTCCTTCATTTTCATACTTTTCCAAATTGTCAGGATTTTCTTTGTATAATGAGCAATATAAACATTATATTCAGAAAAATTGAAGGTATTTCCATCAAATTAGAGCAATTACTTGTTCAGGACTGTAAGGGTATTATTATGTAATAAATGAATCATGGAATATCATAAATACCTGAATTAAGTATAACAGATCGCATACAGTGTAGCGATTAGTTCTTTTATGTTTCTGTTTCCTCCTACTCTTTCAGTTATCACTTTTCCATGATATGCCTAAGTGAGAATCCCCTCTGCAAGATTTTAGCTGTTTAATGGTGTGTAATGACTACTGGTTACAGCGACTCCCAGGGGTGTCTGGGATTTGCTGCTTGGTCCCCTTGAGGGAGAAGTAAGGGTGCAGGCGCGACATTTTGAAAAGAAGGTAGAAAGAGGCACAGTCAAGACACGGAAAGGCAAGCAATGGTAGGAGACACACCGCTTAAATAATTATTTATTGAGTGCCTGTAACCCAATGAAGCATTGGGAAGTAGGGAAGCTAAGGGAGAATATAAAGATGCCTAATGCTTGGCCTCCTCCTGTCTGGTGGGGGCAAGGGATCTAGAGAAGGATATGCTGAAGGGTGGGCAGGCAAGCTCCCTGCAGTGAGGACTCGGCTGCTGCTTGGTTTACATCAGGAAGTGCTACAACCCTGGTTCTAGGTTAAAGAGTGCTGACTAATTATGGGTCAGTGAACCCCTTTGTGTCCTCTAGAAGAGAAAAAAATCTCTCTGAGACTAACGAATTCAATTCTAAAGGATCTGAGAGAAATTCCCATGGCACGAGATAAGGAGGGTGTTAGAAGCCAATGGATAGAGGACAGTGTGGAGAGTTAACGGGGCAACAGAAGAAAGACCTGGAAGCCCGAAAGATAAAAAAGCTCTCTTGTATCTCCGTGAGGGGACCTTTCCTAAAGTACAAAGTTAGGTAAAATTTCAGTACGTTGGATCACATTAATTATCAAATATCAAGTGACTGTTTCTTCCTTTTCCCTCCTAAAGCAGGGGAGTAAAAGGAAAGATGTGCTATGAGGACCAAAACTTAAAAGGCAAAGGCTTGTAAAGGACAGGGGGCCATGGGTAAGGCCTGGGGAGGAGAAAGTAAGTCAGATAATGGCTTCTGATTTAAAACAATGCATATATACACACAAAGATATTCAACTTGAAGCTGAGGTTCTAACTTGAGTGTGCATAAGAAACATCTGAATAACTTGTTTAAAATCCATATTGCTAGGTCCCACCTCCAGAATTTCTGACTTAGATGGGGCATGTACTTTTAAGAGGAACCTGTACTTTTTTTTTTTTTTTAGGAGGTACCGCGGACCTTGTACAATGGGGAAGCAGGTGCTCAACCACTGAGCTACATCTGCTCCCCAGGAACCTATACTTTTAACAAGAGTTTGAGAAACTTTACAGATGGGCCCCTGCACCATTCTTTGAGAAGTAATTTCATAAAGGATTTCAGATTATGCCTTAAACAGTACTTGGTCTCCATGGGGCAAAAGTGGTATTTCTTTTTTCTTTTTTTCTTACCAAAGGTGGTATTTTTAAGTGACATGATTTTGAAGCTCTAAATGTAATGAAATACCAGGAGCTCAGAAAAAAAATTTTCTTTGATCATGTGAAGCTTGTGATGTGTTTTTAAGGCACATTTATAACACATTTGTGGGAAGCAGCTGCTCTATTTTTATTTTCAAAAACATATACCAAATATTTGTAAAGGATTAACCTGTGCTTGCATCTGCAATGTCTCCTCCTGAAAATGATTCTTTGTATTTGTAATGACCCCCCCCCGCCCCCACTTATATCATAGATTGTTAGGGCTGGAAGGAAATTTAGGGGTTATAGTTCAACCCTCTTGTGTTTCAAATGAAGAAAATGAGATGCAAAGGTAAAGACAGCTTCTTAAGTAAATAACTTGAGCTGTGGTGTTCAGACGTGGGAAATGCAAATTACAAAGCTTTCTTATAAATCTTTAACCTTAGTGATTTTAACTAAATGTTTTTGATCCCTGAGTGAAAATGCATCTTGCTAATTGCCAAATAAACTCTATTTACCTCTACCTACTCAATAGAAAATACAAGAAGAGGTTTGAGGGGCATATTTAGTGTCTATCTATTTTCTATTTATCTTTATTAGCGAGGACAAGGGCTTAGGGACTACTAGCTTACAAGGCAAAGGCTAATCTTCACTAAGAGATCATTTCTACTATTTGTAAGGTTTAGGTAAAATGCAGAACCTTTTGGTGTGTTGGGATATTTCACTTGGTCTTTAAGGAACTCTTCTGTCTCAGGAGTCCAGAATTATAGAGGCTGCTAAAGTGATTATTGTTTCTCTCTGCACACATAGTTCAAGTGAGATTTGGTTGATACTTATTTTTAAATCCTTAATAAAACTTTATGCTGAAAGGCTTGTATTCCTAAAGCAAAATTTTTTATATGGAATCCATGTTTTCACTTTGACTTCCTTTATAAAACTAATGATATATCCCTGTATATCTTTGGTACCCATGTGTAATAAAATAGCACTTAAGCATACAGAAAGAAAAGGTACAAATGTGGAAATAATAAGGAGCCACAGAAATAAAATGAGAGGTATGAGGCTTTAAATAGAAAGAATTAAGCCCAAAGAGAATTAAACTTTTTTTTTTCCTTCCAGATGCCATGAACTCTAACTTCCAAAAATAATTAACATTCCAAGAGTAAGAGAAAGAAGGTCAGAGATACTCAAGGTCCAAATTACATTTTTCTCACAGAAAGATTCTGCCTCCTTTTGCTCTTCCTTTGTTTTCCATTATAGAAAACCTCTAACTATTCTAACTTCTCATACCACGTACTCCCTAAGAGAGTTATTGCCACTGTGGACTGTTTAATGTTGGCGTTCTCGCCTCTCAAATTGACGTTCAAACTTTCATAAATGTGAATATATTTATACAACATTTACAAGTTTTCCCCCCAAGTGTAAGAATTTCACAGAATGTAAATTGTGCTGAAATTATGTTGACAACAAATGATTTGATTCCCATAGTAAATACTACATACCAAAATCTACAAGTTGATGTTCTGGTGGCAGATTAAATTGAAATCTTTGTATTTCTTTTGTGAAAAAAAAATTTGACCACTTCTCAAATTATTAACATTTTAAAATTAAAAATTTAAGGTTTGTGGATATGGAATATTTTAGAGTAAGAAACATTTTCTTTGACTAATCACCACCCTGATGTTAGATTATGTCATCCAGAACTCTCTGTGTGTATATTTATGTGTGTATGTGTGTATGTATGTACATAAAACAAAATCACTTTACTTTTTCGCACTTAAAACTATTTAATCTTTTGTTTTGTTTGCAGGCACTTAACTATCACTGACTATTTACTTTTCATCCTTATACCTCTTAGACAAAATGGAATGTGTTAAAGCATGTGGAATAGATGGTATATGCTTTTCATCAATTAAATTATGAGATACCACTATACAATTTCAACTAGAGTATTCTTTTCTCTCAAAGATATCCTACTTACTTTTTCTTACACTATTTCTTTGAAATTAATCAGCTCCATTTAAATATAAGAAAACCAAGGTAGTAAAGTTCAATAATTGTCCCAGGTTCAGAAAGAGTGATCGCAGAATTAAAGTAATAGAGCTTTAGAATTGCAAGCAAACCTGTAGAGACCACCCATTTCTCAGGTCCAAATTTCTCATTTCAGTGAGGTCCATTTATCCTATTCCATAATCATCTCAAATTACTACATCTCCTGTGCCTCTCTCAACTGAATGCTGCCATTCACCACGGATTGACTGATACTCTTATGTCAACCAAGTGTCAGGGAATAAACTAAATTGCTTTGATGTGCAGAATTACTTCTTTGCTTTTTATAAATGAGTGCTTATAACACATCCTGTATTATTAGAAAGGCCTATTTAAAAGCCAAAACCACTGATATGAATATTTAAATTCTAGAATTTGCAGTACCTACACTAAGGTAACTGTTTTCTACTTGATTAATGACAGCAAGAATTAAACTGCAGTGGCTGGCATAAGGGGAATTGCTGGGAACGAAGAGCCCATATTTTGGCTGACATGCCGCTTGCCACTTTCAATTCTCCTTTTATTTCATCAAGTTCACGTGAAGGAGAGAAAAGGCAGTGAGTGATGTTCTGAACGGTTACAGCGCCTTTCTTTTTCTTTTCTGCAAATAAGAATAACTTTCTTTTCTTTACCAACCAAGATCCTTTCCATTTCACATGTTTCATTCTTTTTTAATGACAGCTGTTTTGAAAGTGGCCTTTGTCTTTATACACACTGACCTCTCTTAAGCATTTAAGCTGTAGACAGCTAATGGAGGCTCCAGGTATCTGAAGGTGTCATTGCCCACTGTTGCCTCCGACTCATCACCAACACATAGATGCAGACTTCATGGACAGGATAGGGAGATTAAAAAATGGGTGTCTTGGAAGCTGGTGTGCAAACTTGGAAAAAACTTTATAAATTAAAAAAAAAAATCCTCTACTCCTAGAAATCTGCTTCTTTGCTCTATCTTTTGGGACTTATTATGTGCTTATTGGTAAAAGTTAGGTGAGTCATGCCCTTTCCTTCTTTCTTTATACTCTATGGTGTAATATGCTCTCTAGAAGCTCCTACTCTGGAGCCAGATGCCCTGCTGAAAGGCAACTATGTGACCTCGGGCAAGTTATTTAACCTCTCTGTGCCTCAGTTTCTTCAAATGTAAAAAGAGGCTTAAAATAGAATCTACCTCTTTGAGTTGCTGAGAGCATTAGATGAGTTAATAAATATAAAGTGCTTATAATATTACATGGTACAAAGATGTACCATGTCTTAGCTGCTATCATTACTATTATTTCATATTAAGTGCCAGATATTTACAGTAATGCTTTTGAATGAATAAAAGTTCAGTTTTATTTTTTCCTCATTATAGAATTTAACATGTTACGTGTTGAAATTTTGGACAATTTCGAAAAAATATAAAGAAGAAAAAAAATCTTCCTTCTGTAATCTTAGTTCCTGATATTTCCTGCACTCCCTCATAAATAGGCTTGTATTCATTTGTCCTCTTCTACCTCCATCCACTACCACCTCTCTATTAGATACAGAAGAAAACTATAAACATATTTTTGTAAAGAGAGGTGATTTAGGAAAAACAACTGATTAGAAAGCAAAAAGTTTGGCGTCCATTCCTAGCACGTCCAAGCTCATTTAGGTAACACTAGGCATTTCACTTGCTATCTGTGCTCTTTTGTCCTACACAACTGTTATAGCCAAAGCGTCACTCCACCCTCCCCACAACGATGCTGAGATGTATCTGTTAACATCTTAAAAGGAAGTTGATACATGGAAAAAAGTAAAGTACAAAGTAGGTGAGCATAGAGCAGCGAAAGGTTTAGTCTACAGAGGATGGATTTTAACAAAATCTGAGAGGATGCAAAAGACAGGAAATTGCTATATCACATCCAGGTCTCCTCTAAACTGTTAATTATAATGTGTTATTAGTATTTAAAGAGGGTCCTCTGTTATGCATTTAGAAGAATGCCAAATAAAGACTTCCACAATAAACATACATTAATTTTACCATTTTTTGTATAACCTTGTGATAAGCCAAGAGAGAACTCTATGAAATTAGTATACTGTGCTCCTCATTTAAATTCACTCTAATGTCTTAATATGCATCTCTCCTGTGGTTATAAAAATCACCATTTTAATCTAATCTGAACCCTCAAGTATCATCTACATACCAAGTAAATGAATGATTCATTTATTCAAAATAAAATGAATCATTCTGAAATTGGGTGATTTACATAAACATATGAGACATTAGCTACTTGTGCTTCAAAAATTTGGCCATTTTAATTCATTTCTGGCTCTTTTGCTCCTGATCTTTTCCTACCTAATATTGAGAGACTTTTTCCGCAGCTCACTCCACTTAAAGTTCATGGTATCCAAACGTCTTTGTAACAGGACTGCATCATCAGAACCTTCGAGGGATCTCAGGATTTTCTGACCATTTTCATCCAGGTTGTGATAGATATCCGTGTGAGCTTCGATTTCTCCTTGGAGGTCCTACAAAACAGCAGGGACACAGAACATATTCAGAATTACCAACCAAAAGCAACCAGTTATGAATGTGAGTCTGGAGTACTGTTAAAATTAAAGTATAAGTTCAAAAAAACATAACAATTGGGCCCACAAACAAGAAGATACGCTCCCAACGAAAATGGGCATCTTCTTAGATACAGAAAATTTATTCTTTGCCATTCTGAAATGGAAAGTAATTTATTTATAATTCTACAAATTTCAGAAGTTATAACTTCTCTTCCATGGATACAATATATTGTTTTAGGGAACCAATCTGCAATAAAACTCCACAATAAAGTGCATTCCCTGTGCCAATCATTTTACCACTCTATGGTCAATTCATATTTTCCATGCACATATTAATCTGTAGCGTTGACTCTGACCATAAAACAGCATGAAGAGGCTAATAAACAAGGTTGTACTTGGTCCACAGCACCACTACATCACGTCAAGAAGTGAATATTCTTGACAACACACATTAAGTTCACCTTGGTGTTAAAGCATCATGTTTTCTACTTAGGAAGAGCCCCCACTGAAAATACCATCATATTGTTAGGCTTGGCAGGTGGAAAATCCATAGGACCTTGGGAAGAGTTATGCGTTCACCCTCATTTGTATATACACCTATCAAGAAAATTATCATAGCAGAAAAATCTGACCTTTACATGGTATGTCTTCCTGTGTAACATTTTCAGCTTGAACCGGGGACTACAGCACTGATCCTGTTGCATAGCAATCTTGAGAAAATCCAGCGACTGAAAGAGCCCTGCTTTAAAATGCCAACTTTGCTTACATTCTGTTGACAGAATGAATTTCGGAGCACAGGCCTCACCAGTCAATAATAATAAACAGCCACTTTGTACTCCTCGCTAAACGGTAGCCAGGCCTGTGGATGTGGGAGGGACCTCAAAGAGAGGAGGCCTGGAATATGCAACTGACAGTTTATATTAAACAGCCAACTTTTCTTATCATTTTGCCATTATAAGCCAGAGACATTATAAATTCATTTTATATATGTGTTTCCCTCCTTGTTCCCAGTAGAACAGTCAAAGCCAAAGGAACATTCCTTAGAGAGCTGCTGGGTACCAGCATTCCTTTCTGCCCACACAATGAATGGAGGCTTTATACATTATCTGACTTGCTCTTAGAGATTTGTATGCTTCTGTTCAACAAGTTTAAAAATTCATTCTGAAGCTCTGGACAATTAGATTGATCTGTGTAACTAGAAGAGTTTTTTTTTTTTTTTCCTCCCTCCCTTTCTCTGTCTTTCTGAAATTGAATTAGATTACTCTTCTAAAGTAAGGGGAAAGTGGCAGCAATAACATGTTAGAAATTCTGAACTGGCTTGTGTTTTCAGTCACAGCCTGTTACCTGCAGAGTTTTGAATATTGCAGAAGTGAGGTAGATGGACAACTAATGTCTCCTATCATCACATCTGGCAGCCAAAGTATCACCGATGAACTCTAAAGAGAGTTCCATCTCCTTCTCTTTGACTAGAAGACAGAAGGGGGAATATGAAGAGAACCACATCCAAAGCTGAAAGAACAGAAATACTAAAACAGATGGAGTAGCGGCTATCTCTAGTCCACCAAAACCAAGCTTGCTCTGAAAGGATATAGTGTGGTTTTGAAACTATCATATGTGGTAGTAAACCAGTATTGAGCTTCTTGAGGAATGGAGTTTGGTCAAATATACATCCATTTGATGTTTAGGCAGCTACATGGATAAACATGCCCTGCCTAATTTGCTATTTCTTCGGTAAAAGAGAAAAGTGGGTTAATTTATCTAAAGAATTCAGGACTAAGGAACAACCAGATTCAAGTTATCCAGATAAATCCCTCATTTCTCTCTTTTACTTTACTTAGTTTTCTTCTTGTTGTATTTGATTTACACATTACATAAAACCATGTCTCAGAGTACATACTTAGGGGATTAAAACCAAATTTTTAGTTGTTCAAGACGATAAACTATTTTGGCTAATATGACCAGCTTTCTTTATTAACCCATGTATAAATGATAGTACATTTGAATTTTTATGTCTTGCATTTATAGCAGAGACCCAGGCTCAATCAACAGTTCCTTAATATTATGTATATTATGAAGACATCAACACTTTCTTTGTTGAATAAATTAGAGTTCTTCCCAAGCATAAATAGGATGTTGGTTCAGATTTTACTAATTTTTCATCCTTACCATGTACATTATACTGCATATAAACATCTTTGTTGCATCATCAAAAAGGAAATAAATATAAAATCATATTTATTGAGGGCCAATGATGTGTCTAATCTTATCACCATGGAAAATATGAGGCATGTAAGAGAGTGCTCTTTAATTTTCCTAAAATCTAGTGCATGCTTTTTATTTAATTCATTAATATTGCCAACTAAATATTGATGACAGTTTCCTGACAAACCTCATAGTTACTGGGATAAAAACTTCTCCCCTTGAAAATCTAGATGTGGCTGAAGTAATGTTTTAGCATTGGCGGAAAGGTAACTCTTAACCCAGTTCTTCTCTATGTCGTGATGGTAGTTTAGAAGCACAGTTGACACATATAAAATGCTTTGCAGTTTACAAAGTACTTACATGTGTACCACTTTAGTTATTCCTCCACCTGGCTCCATGAGCTACATAATATTCTTTCTGTTTTAAAGATGAGAGCACTGGGGCTCAGAGATGTTAAACTGACTAGCCTAAAGTCACATATCGAGTAAATACTAGAGCTAGAAAGTGGATCCACGTTTCTTGATTCTAGATGACTTTGAACTGTCTCCACCTTTCCATTTTCTATAAGCATTGGGCATAATACACAGTAGTTATTGAGGCTGAACAAGGATACTACCAAGAAGAGGAAAAACAAATTTTGAGAGAAAAGCATACTGAAAAACAGCATTGCTGACTTTGATTAAAAAAAATGATCAACATGGGTTGATTTGTTTTAATGGGTCCTAATGAATATCTTTCTCCTGCTCAAATATCTACACAAAGAATGAAATCCTAGCTACCCTTTACATTTATCATTTTGCATTTGAGCATCCAGGACCACCTGTGAGTAAAGATTGCTTCCACTGGAAAGGTCTCCTGACTACAAAATATCCCTGCTGTCAGACCAGAAATTCCTCATTAGTAATTCATCCTTTTGTTGTCAAGAGCCATGTGAACAATTAGTAATGACCTTGACCATCAACACCCACACATCAGCCTAAACATAGTTTGACCGTGTTCCTTTGGGATGGCAAGCTGGAAGGGAGTTCAGTCAAGTTATGGGACTCAGGTAGGTTGCCCTGAAATGGGGGTGAGTATTGGTGAGGAACATAAGGCTCTCTTTCAGAGGCTGGCATATGGGAGTGGAGAGTTTTCAGTATACATAGGTAGCATGAGTCCTAGGTGGGAAGGAGACATCGACAGGGCAAGTGGGAAGGAACACACACTTGCACAGAACTACCACAATGAAAGTGTTGCTCTTAAGACTGAGGCTTAGACTTAGAGCCCACAGAAAAGCAGGAGGTTGGTACTGAGAATCGTTGGGGGGCGATGGGGGGAGGGTTCTCTGAGGATGTTCTAGGTAGCCATCTGGACTGAAGGGTAATTTTCACAGATGTTTTTAGGAAGCTTCATGTCACCTCTGCCTTAACCAGAAAAGTTCATGCTCAAGCCTTAGTCACTGCATTCACTGTATGGTATCAAATTGTTCTCTTCTTCTTGTGATTGTATTTCTTAATGAACAAGAAAAAAAGTTATTTGTTACATAGCAACAAAAACAATAGCAGTAGCAGCAAAAGTGACAACATATATAAGACTTCCTCTACACCAGGCACTATCCAAAACAGTGTATATACAGGAGTTCATTTAATCCTCTCAATGACCCTCTCGACCCCTTTGCCAGTTAGGGAAAAACCACGGACCCCTTACTAAGTCCACACTATACTGTGTATTATTTAATAAATATATATCATACCTGCACCAACACGTCCCCACAAGGATAACATTTTTTTGAATTTTCAATTCAAGCTCATGGATCCCCTGAAATTTTTCCACGGACCCCTTTCCGTGGACCCCTAGTTAAGAACCTCTGCTCTAGGCATTCTTAATATCTTCATTTTACAGATAAGAAAATGGAACTACAGAGAGGTTAAGTAAAATGCCCAAGGGCACACAGCTAATAACCATAACTGATGTAGCCAGATTTCCAGCCTTGGAAGTCAGACTCCAGGGACTCTGCTTTTAACCACTAGGTATAGTACCTACCCCTGAGTTTTAGTTTGCTGGTGGCAGTTTTTCCTATTATAACAATCTTACCTAAATTCCAGCAAATCTAGCACTGCCAATAGAGAATGCAGAATAACATTGTTTTCACCACTCAGAGAGTAAGTTTATGCTTTTATTAACATGGAGACAGTGAAAAAGATTCAAAGTGGGAAACAGAGATATATCCAATATGATAAAAGAACAAAATAATTGAGAAAATGGGTGCAAATGGAAAATCATATGTAATCTCCTTACACCGTTCCTCCCCCCCACAGAGACACATATAGACTAAACTTCTGTACGATTATGGAGCAAACTTCAGCTGTGAGTACCGAGAAAGTTCAGCTATGAGACAAGTGGCATAGTGCAGAGGTTTCAAGAGTAGGGAGTATCAGCCTTCCTGGAGGAAGTCTGACCTGCTTCTCTTATCAGCCCATTTCTTACCCTCTAGGGAGAACCAATGTCAATATGGAGTTAAAGAGACATAGGTTTGAGTATTCCCCTTCTCTTTTCCTTATTAGCTCTGTAACTTTGAAAACTCTTTAATTCCTTTGGCTTCTCTAAATAGTAAAGAATAATACCTACCTGCTGAGTTGTTTTGAGTATTACAGGGAACAATTTGTGTAAAATACTTTGAACAACATCTAGTACACAACAAGCCTTTAATGTAAATATTAGCTGATACAAGCCTTGTTATTGTAAGAGAAATAACGTGGAAAACAAGGGAGAGAAATAGTCTTCACGAAGTCATGGGCCTTGGTTTGTGTCTTGAAGGATGGACAGGTTTGAGAGAAGTGGAGGGAAGAGGGTATTCCAGATGGGAAGAAGTACGTGGCTATGGCATTAAGGCGGAGATGAATTTGGTTTATGAGCAGGGACAAAGAATTGCACAGCCTGATTGGAACGGATGATGAGTGTTAGAAATAGAAGGCAGCCCAGTTCCATACAGTAAGTAAGATAAAAGTCTTCTTTTAGGAAGCCACTGAGAATAAAAGTTTAGAGAAAATGTAAAGTACAGACACAGAATTGTTGAACATGAAATTTATACTACCTCATTTGATAAGTAGAATGATCCTTGGTGTTCGTAAGTAATAAGTCAAACGGGAAGAAGAAATAAAGTTACAAAAGTTTTGCTAGAAGATAAAGAAAGAAGGGAGATACCAGGAATTAGTGCTGCACCCTTATTCCTTCTTTTTATTATCCAAATGAATGGCTATGATACTATTTCATAACAGTATCCCCAAATTTTCTTTCATATGCATATAGAATTATTTGCCACTAAAAAAGAACTGAGCAAACAATAACTTCCCTAGGGTGAATTGAGTAAGTGAAAAAAAAGAAAAAAAGATGTAGGGAGAATCAAAATAGTGAACAAATCTTAAAAATTTCATCACAGAAGCACCATCTCTAATCCTTTCTAGGAGCAGTTAAAAATGTGAATAAAGATAAAGCCATTAGCTCCTATTTACTCATAATTTTTAAACCAAATTCGAAAAAGCTTGTTAAGAATAAAAAGTGATTATCTGATTTCCCAGAACCTAGACGATCAAAACAAAAGATCTGTTTTTATCTAAAATGACTTGTTAAACATCGGAGCATGGACTCTAAATAGTCGAGGTTTTGAACCACGCACACATATACGCACATATTCTACTAGGAGAACAGAAATTGAGAGTAAATCTTTAGAAACTTTTATAGCAATCTAATAATAAAACGGGTTTGCATTTTGTATGCCTGGTTTTTGTAATTTTATTTTTTCTAGTAATTCATTTTTATATTTGGCAAAAGTGTCAGTTATGGATTGGAAATTAAAACAAGAAAACAAAAGTATCTTTCCTTGCGGATTTTTTGTGAAGCACCTACACAAAAGAATTGGACCCACAGTCTTGGCCTTGTAAGTCCTCTAACCTCTTCCGGAGGTTTCTAATGCAGTTAGTTACAGATTCACGGGGGGGGGGGGGGGGGGCTGTTTTTTTCAATTCTATACGCAGTGACTGAAATACTTTTAAAAGCAGCAGAGTTGTCATCCCAAGAGAAACAAGAGTTAATTCGAGGGCTCCTGCTTCACTTGGAGCCCGGTTGTTCTAGGTAGATAAGGAGTGTGTTTTCAGGCCCACTGCATTGCAATGCGTCTTAAACGTGCAGCTATGGATTTAGGAGTCCACAGGCTTTGCTTTAAAAATGGCTGTTATTAAGGTCCTCAGAGACTATTATCCTCCAGGGTTTGTTGTCTTTGCTTTCATATCTCATTCGAAAATTCTCACACTTGAGCACTAGAACAGTGGAGAGAAGGGATAGGCTCTCCTACCTCAGTACATTCCCAGGTGCAAAGCTTTATTTCAAAATCTAATCTTTAAAAATGCCTGGCCTAGGGTGGATTACCCCTGGAGGAAACTGAGCAAAATTCCATTTGTCAGACCGCCCTAAGCAATCCTGAACTCTAGTAACACGTGGTGCTTTCTCTCCTTGTCTGACCCTCTGGTTTATTCTCTTCTTAAAATTACTGTTTAAAATTGAAGTGCTCATTTAAGACACACACTAGGTTGGAAGTAAGATGAGTAGTGTCTTTTCTGCATCTTGTTTTTCCTAGTTTCTTTTTTATTCTGTCACAGTGCAAAAATTCTCTGCACATTTATTCATCACACAAACAGGCATTAAATGCCTGCGGTATGTTCAACATTTCGCTAGAAACTATGGGAACACAGATAATATGGGAAAGATGTAGTCTTGACCCAGGTTTCTCCTTTCCTTCTTCACTTCCTTCTTTCCTTCCTTGCTTCTACTAATTATGTTAGGAGCCAGGTCTACAGTGGCAAAATAAAACAAAAACAAAAATAGGTTTCTGTCCTCTTGGAGTTCACAGCATAATAAGATGGTTGGGGAGAAATATAGTACACAGATAAACCCATGAATTTGCAATAAATTAAGAAAATGCTCTGAAAATAACAAATGGGAGCTTATGATGAAAATAATGGTATGTATGTGGTGGTGATGGGGCACTCTTTGGTTATGGTGGTCAAGTAAGGCCTAAGTGAGAAGGTCCAATGTCAGCTGAGGTTTGAAAGAGGAGAAGAACTCAGCTAAAGGAAGGGTCAAGGGCACAGAATAGTAGGCCCAAGTAAAGAAAGGCCTTTGCAACAGCTCCGTCCTGGGAAAACTCTTAGTCAGAATTTACCAAGTAAGGAGGAAATGTGGCTGGCGATGAGGTAAGAGAGGGCCCACATTAATGTGAAGCCTTGAAGTCCCATGATAAGGAGTTTGAATTTTATTTCAAGTGCAGTGGGAAACAACTGAAGCTTTTTAAGCAGGGTAGTGACATGCTCTGACATTTTAGGTTGTATATATATTACTAAAATAAAAATTTAAAAAGAACATAAGACAACACAAACAGAGAACCCTGTTGTAATGATGGACTACAGTTAATAGTACAATTATAAAAATGTTCTTTCATGAATTGTAATAAATGTGCCATGCTAATGCAAGGTGTTAATAATAGGGTGGTATATGGGAACTCTGTATTTTACGCATGATTTTTTGGTAAACCTCTAACTCCTCTAATAAAAAGAAAAGAAACAAGTCACTCTATTACTATGTGGAGATTAAAGAAGGTAAGAGAGGAATCAGGAAGACCAGTGAAAGGCCAGGACCTCTAATCCAGGCAAGAAATAATGGTGGCCTGGACTAGGGTGATTATAGACGGAGAGAAGTGGATTGATTGGCAATATAATGCAGACGCTGAATTTGCTGCACATACTAATGGGTTGGACGATGGGAGTAAAGCAGAGGACGACCTCAGGAATGACTCCTGGATTTCTAACTTGAACAACAGATGGAGAGTAGTGCCATTTACTGAGATGGTGAAAACTGAGGGAAGAGTCAGTTTAGTATTCTATTTTCAACATGTTAAGTTTAAAATGTCTGCGAGATATTCAAGTAGAGATTTCAAATAGGCAGCTGGATATGCACGTGTGCAACTCAGAGGGGAGCTCTGGGCTGGTTATATCAATTTGGAATTATTCAGCTTATTGATGCTGTCTATCACCATGGGAATGGGTAGCTTACTTAGGGAGACGGAGTGAAGAGGGAAAACAAAGAGAACCCTAGGACCAAATCCTGAGGACCACGGATATAATTCAGCTGTAAGAAGAAATGAAGTCCTGACGCATGTGACATCATGGATGAACCTTGAGGACATTACGGTGAGTGAAATAAGCCAGACACAAAAGGACAATAAATGTAAGGGGAGCGGGTGTAGCTCAGTGGTTGAGTGCCTGCTTCCGATGTGCGAGGTCCCAGTTTCAATCCCCAGTGCCCCCCCCCAAAGGCCAAATATTGGATAATCTCATTAAAATAAACTAACTAAAATGAGCAAACTTGTGGAGTTAATATCTAGTATTAGGAGATGAAATGAGGGTAGAGAATGGGGAGCTGAGGCTTAATTTGGCCAGAATTTTTAATAAAGTTGATTGTAAATGTCTAGACATGGATAGAGGTGATGGTAGCACGTTATCGTGAGTGTAATTAACAGCACTGAATTGTGTGTGTGTTTGTGGTTGAGAGAAGTTTAGGGTTGTGTATGTTGCTATAAGGAAAGCTAGAGGATGAGACATGGGGCTGTATAACATGGTGAACCCTGATGTGGTGATGAATGTATGTAAGAATGTTCTTCCATGAACTAAAACAAATGTATGGCACTATTACAAGGTGTTAACAATGGGGTGGTAAATAGGAAAAAACATACCTAATGCAAACTATGGACTATAGTTAACAGTAATATTTTAATATTCTTTCATTAATTGTAACAAAGGTACTACACCAATGCTAAGTGTCAATAATAGGGGGGTAGGCGGGATGTCTTAGTTTGCCCCAGGGTTGCCAATGCAAAATACCAGAAATGGTTTGGCTTTTATATGGGAAGTTTATTGGGTAAATTGCCTCTTTTTATTTTTTATTTTTTATTTTTAGATTCACCAAATTTGAGCTGTTACAAGAGGTAAGGAGTTTTTCTTTTTGGGGCAATGAAAATGTTCTAAACTTGATTGTGGTGATGAATGCACAATTCGGTGATTAGACTGAAAGTCATTGATTGTATACTTTGCATGGTGTGTGAAAAAAACTGCTTTAAGAAAGGTGGAGCAAGTAACCAACGGTGTCAAACACTGTTGAGAGATTGGTAACATTACAGAAGATTGTCCATTAGATGTGGCAACAAGGAAGGTCACTGGTGACCTTGACAAGAACAGAGAAGTGAAAGTTGATACAAAAGTGAGCAAGACTTAAGGAGGTTTACTGCACACACAGCACCACTGCAAAGTTGGGCTGTGAAGAGTAGATAAGAAATAGGCAGTAGCTGAAGGGGGATGAGGGATCAAAGGGGGATTTGGAAGGTGATTTTTAAAATATTTATTTTATGTTTAGAGCTTATACTCTAGGTGGGGATGCTGATGTGAAGCTGTTGAGGAACAGTTATGAGAGTCCACATAAGAGTACATCAAGGCATGATTATGTCTTTAAAGTCTAGAGAGGGCAGGGGCCATTAACACAGACTGGGATAAAGTATGGCGCAGTGGCAAGAAGCCAGCCTTTGGAGTCATTAGACCTGGTGAGGTTCTAACTTCCCTCACTTACCAACTTTGTGATCCTGGGCAAATTACAAAATATTTCAAAGCTTTTTCCATCCATAAATAGTACTAATACTATCTACCTTATAAGGTTTTGGCAAAGATTAGATATGGTCATGTGGGTAGAGCATCTAAGTACTAACCGAATGCTTGACCAACTGTGGGCTTTTGTTAAAGTTGCTTCCCTCTGCTCAGCCACTCACCTTCCCCCATAACTCCCATCCTGCTAGAAGAGAAGACATGAAGACATTCCAGGGAAAATGAATATCGAATGAAAAGAGATGGGAGCAACAGCTGTGGACAGGAGCTAAGACGTAGTGCTAAGAACGGTCAAAATTGAGATGAGGTTCAAAGAATATGGAGTGGCCATTGAGAGCTTTGAAGGCAACTTGGATATTATAGCTGATCCTAAAAGGATAAGATGCTACTGTAGCTTTCTGTGCAAAGGCATGACATAGTGGAAAAAGGTATTTGAGAATGATTATTTAGGGGTCAGTTTTTAGGGTAAATCGGAGCAGGGAGAAAATGGAGGAGGAAATCTTGCTGCCAGGCAGCCTCAGTCATTCATGAGCTGGCTAAGGTGATGGCTCCAGAAACAGGGAGGAAGTAAGGAGGAGGAGAACTACAATCACTGAGTGCTCTTAAGTTATAGAAATAGCTGCATATGTGACTCAATTTTATGCTTCTCTTGCCCTATCTTTGGAAGGTAGAACATGGGGAAATAACTATTCACAACAGGGTTTTAAAGATAGAAATGCTATTTTAAGTTTTATTTACCCAGGAGTAAGACAAACATTACATATGCTGTGTCTCAAACACCACACACACACACACACACACACTCACACACACACCCTGGTACCAAATAAATCAGAATGATAAGGCAAGGGCATGGAAATCAAAGTTGAATAGAGGCACAGGTGAATCCCACCCCAAATATAGCCTATTAGACACTCTTAACATATATGAACATGAGTTCTAAAGGACATAATCTCCTGAGAAAGTGTGGGTAGAGCCACATGGCACCGGATGTTTTCAGAAAGTCAGGCTGCCACAGACCCAGAGGCGGAACTTACATTAGTATCCTTTTAGCTCAGTTAATAAAGTTTAAAAGAAGAATGGCATGCTTTCATAATGCTGGTGTTGGAAGATAAAACAAACCCTAAAGCGGGCTGAGTTTTCTTTTTAAATAACACATCTAAAATCCACAGAAAAGACCTGTACTGTCTTGCAGTATTATTTCAGATCTTGCCATAACGCTTTGGCGCTCAGAACTGGGCAAGCATTTCCTATATGAGGCATCTTTCTGAAGGTAATCAGAAAGGCCAAAGGTAATCATGAAAGGCCTTCATAATTAATATCTAAATTGTACATTTAAAACACAGAGACAATCCCATGTGGAAAGTGTGCAATGTTGAAGGTACTTTTGGTTTTGTACTATGTTTTGTGTGCAGGAATCAGTCTGTTTGAAAATAACTATCCTTACCTAAGAAAGTCCACATGGACCTTTCTGACACTGAAACATTTATTATTACTGGACTAGTATGGGGGGTGGGAGTGGAGTAAGGAGATGAAACAGGGTAGAAAATGAATACTTATACCGCTTCTAAATCCCTTACACCAATTCTGTGAGGTAGGCCTTCTTATGCCCCCAAATTGAGGAAACTATGATTTAAAGAGATAGAATAACTTGTCCAAATCTTACAGCTAACATGTGGCAGAAGCTGGACTGGAACATAGATATTCCTGAATTTATGTTCTTTTTACTCCCCCATTCCTCCCCACACCCCCAAATACAATCCAAGTAACTTCTAACTTGGGCTAAGTGTGAAACAACAAAAATAATTAGCTCATTAAGACACTTGTGAGATATTTGGTGTGAGAAATTTACTTGTGATGCTTTTAAAGGAGTGGCTAGGCAACTGAATTAGTTTCCAGTTCGGTATGAATTTATTTATTCCTCCTTCATCCAGCCAGAACTAAACCCTTTAATGATTTTAAATGGCTCTAAATGAACAGAATGATTCCTATTCCTAAAAAAGTGTAGGTAGGCAACTGTCTTCCCATGGACCAATACACATCTGGTTATATTTATATGTACAATTTGTCTATATTATTTACAGAGCTAAAAGTTAGAAAAGCTCTTACCGCTTGAATCTCTTTGTCACATAACTATTTTTGCCTCAAGAGAATCACTGCAGTTTGGGATTGCATATTAGAAATAAGTAATTAGTTGATGTCAAGTCTCATCTTATCCCAACAGCAATATGTAAGAAGAAGGCAAGAACATATGGCAAAGTGTCATGATTATTTTTGATAACACACTAGAAATTATAACAGCCATGTAGCTAATTTCCTCTGGCTTGTTTTAATTATGAAGCTTGTAAATGCAAAACCACGACTTTATTCCATCCCCCCACCCCTTAAAAAGCCTCATAAACCTTGCACAACACAAAACAACCCTATACTGAGGCAGCTGTTTAGAAAAGGTGAGTGCTGTGATTAACCTAAGGTATTTCTTTCTTTTTTTTTTTTTTTTCCATTTCAAATAGCAGGACAATTTCTAAAATAATCCACAAGCACATGTTGGATACAAGTATATTTATTTGTGGGTACTTTTTAGCCTAAAGCATAGGGATATGACCTTTAAAATCAATTCTAGGTATTCACAAAGTGTGAATGTTAAAGAAGGTTCCAGTATTCTGATGTTAACTAAAAGCCTGCTGGCACAGTTGGGTATGATCCCCTGGTGTTCTCTGGCAGCTTAATTTCTCTCTACTACCATGTAGAGCAAACTACTTCTTCTGGAGAAGGTAATGTTTTTGTGTGCTTAGGGATTTACTTCACCCTATTTAGCATAATAGGGAAAAAACAAAGTTACTCTTTTTCCAGTATATGAGGAAAAGGAGCAAGGAGGCATATGCATATGGGCACTATAGAAGGGTATGCAACATTGGCAGATCTGCCAAAGGAAACATAATATAGATAAGAAAACTGAAATGGCAAGGGGTGTTTCTTCACTTGTAAAACCTACACTGCTGAGCCCAGAAACCTACTCATAAGTTTTCATTGTATGACTTCTAATCCTACCCAAAGTTTTCAATTCAGTTCAGAACATCCTAGAGAACTATGAACCATCCTGCTAAAGCAGGCCCAGTATATTCTTAGCCTTTGCCCATGTGATGATGCTTCTTTCATCTGGAAACAGATGGATTTGGATATTGCCAGGAGAGCAAGGTTTGGGAAGGCGTAAGTCCTTCCTTGACCATGAGATAAATTATGTACATTTTCATAAGGAACTAGAACAGAGAAGAAGATGTCTTTATAGATTACTTTATATTATAAGAATTTTACCTGGCAGCTAAATTGTAATATCTGTTAGTGGAAACCTGCCTCATAGTGGCCCAAGTAAGAAAGGAAAAACTGTAATTGGATGTCATCTTGTCATTCATCTTGAGTAGAAGTAAGGAAGCTGGGTAACCCAAAGGAAGAGAACTGGTCATGTCCCTAGTGCTTTACCATGGACAAACATTTTTGGTCTACTCTTTTCAGACAGGGGTAGGGGGACTGTTGAGATGTCTTGAATCTCTGCTCAAATTTCTGTTATGGTTTAGAGTTTAAGAGAAAAAAAAAACTTCACCAACAAGGAACTGAGAAACCATTGTGGGTAGTACTTAAATATTAATGTTATCTTGAGGAGAAAATAAAGGGAATTGCTGAAAACCCCATATGCTGGGAGCTGCCAGAATTCTGTTCCTTTTACTCACTGACTTTCTGCTTTATTCTTTTTTTTGGTGGGTAGGCAGAAAGATAAGAGCCTCCTCTCAATGATGATTAGAAACATTCCTTGTGATGGTTTGGGACTGTATGTACCCCAGAAAAACATGTTGTTAAAGTTAATCTGTTCCTGTTGGTATGAACCCATTGTAAGTAGAAACTTTTGGTGAAGCTACTTCAGTTAAGGTATGACCCACTTCAATCGGGATGGGTCTTAATACTATTACTGGGGTCCTTTCTAAGAGAATGAAATTCAGAGAGCAAGAAGGCCACAGGAAGCAAGAAGCTGAGGAGGAACAAGGATGAGAAGGAAGAGAACAGGAGAATCTGCCATGTGCTTTTCCAAGTGATTGAGAAACCAAACATCACTAGCAGCTAGCCCCAGAATGCCACAGTTATTGGGGAAAAAACATTGCGTGTTGATGAGGCTTTGATTTGGACACTTTCCTGGCCTCAACTGTGAACAAATAAATTCCCATTGTTTATTCCAACCCATTTCATGGTATTTGTTTGAACATCCTAGGAAACTATAATACTCTTAAAACCAAAGATGCAAGTTCCTTATGTCAAGTGGCCCACAGCTTTCTGGAAGAGTCTTAAGCAAATACAAAACCCAAATACCATGTGATAATGTTAAAGTGGAACAGAGCCATACAGGAACACAGAGAAATTAGCTTTGCCACCACAATTTGCACAAGTGATGACATTTGAACAAGGTCTTGAGGGATGAGTAGATGCTGACTGCAGGAGAAGCGGGAGAATGAAATTTGAAGCAGAGGGAAGGACCTGTGTAAAGATTAAGAAAAGAATATGCATCAGGTGGGGAGAGGATGTAGTTCAGTGGTTGAGTGCCATATATGAGGTCCAGGGTTCAATCCCCGGTACCTCCTAAAAAAAAAAAAAACAAAAAGAATATGCATCAGGGCTGAGTATCTCTATGTGGCCAGAGGGAAATGTCCACAGGGGTCAGGAGAGGAGGTGATAAAATACACACACACACACACACACATATCCATATGTATATGTATATGTGTATATATATATATATATATATACACATACATACATACACACATACATACATACATATACATATGTACTTATTTATTGCATACGTGGTGGGACAGGAAAGAGTGGCTGGATAGTGAAGGGCCTTGTATGCCTAGCTAAGGATTTGGACTTTATCCTGTGAAGATGTTCAATCTGCTTCAGATTTATCTTTTGGTAAGACCATCTTACTGGCAGTGAAAAGGTACATTAGAAGTGAGCCCGATAGAGTGAGGGAGAACAGTTTAATGAGTAAGAGAAGATGGTGGTTTAAACTAAGGTAATGAACATAGGATGGAGAGAAGGGGATATTTTCAAGTGACCACAAATAAAACTTGAGGACCAGTGAATGCAAGAACAATATATAGGGAGAAAAGATGGCTTTCTGGCTGAGGAGAGAAGAAGGAAGGTGATGTCATTGATCTGTGATTAAAACATTGAACTTCCAAGGAGATAAGAGCATTTAAAAATAGGATTTTTGAAGTCCTCCTGATAATGTGTGGAAAGAAGGACAATGTTCTTTTTTATTATTAACATTATGCATTAATGTATTTTTGTTACAAATGATGAAATATTATTATAATTATACTGTTAACTATAGTTCACAGTTTATATTAGGGCTCACTATGTTGTACAGTCTTATGGTTTTTTTTAACGTTTATTCTAGTAACATATATGCAACCTAAAGTTTCCTCTTTTAACCACATTCAAATGCACAATTCAGTGGTGTTAATTATATTCACAATGTTGCGCTACCATCACCAACATCCATTACTAAAACATTTCCATCACCTCAAACAAAAACTCTGAACCAATTAAGCATTAACTTCTCATTCCCTACCTGCACTGCAGCCCCTAGTAACCTGTATTCTAATTTCTGGCTCTATGTATTTGCTTATTCTATTTATTTCATACCAGTGAGATCATACAATATTTATCCTTTTGTGTCTGGCTTATATCACTCAACACGATGTCTTCACAGTTCACCCATGCTGTCACATGTATCAGAACTTCGTTACTTTTTACAGCTCAGTAAGATTCCATCATATGCATATGCCACATTTTGTTATCCATTCATATGTTGATAGACACTTGGGTTGCTTCCATTTTTGGCAATTGTAAATAATGCTGCCATGAACATCGGTATGCGAGTAATTGTTCAAGCCCCTGCTTTCAATTCTTTGGGGTATATACCTAGAAGTGTGTAATTCCATACTTCACTTTCTGAGGAACTGCCAAACTCTTTGACACAGAGACTGCGCCATTTTACATTCACACCAACAATGAACGAGTGTTCCCATTTCTCCATATCCTCGTCAACACTTGCTATTTTCTGTTTTCTGAATAGTAGCCATCTCACTGTGTTTTTTTTTTTTTTCTTTTTTTTTTTTACCAGGAGGTCCCGGGGATTGAACCCGGGTCCCTCCATATGGAAGACGGACGCCCAACCATTTGAGCCACATCTGTCCCCCTCACTGTGGTTTTGATTTGTATTTCCCTGATGGCTAATGATGTGAGGATCTTTTCATGTGCTCATTGGCCATTTGTGTATCTTCTTTGGAGAAATTTCTATTTCAGTCTTTTGTACATTTTTAATTGGGTTATTTGTCTTCTTTGCTGTAGAGTTGTAGAATTTCTTTATAAATTTGGATATTAAACCCTCACTGTATATCTCACAAAAACTGCTTTTAAATAAATAAATAAATAGGCAAGAGTAGCCAGAAATAGCAGATATATACAGCAGGCGAAGCATAGAGAGATTGAGAGGTGATCAATCTTTATTTGTCTGTTTTTTTGTATTTTATTATTATTATTGAAATAATGAAAATGCTGTAATAATGACTGAAGTGATGAATGCACAACTATGTGATTATACCAAATACCACTAATTGTACACTTTAGATGGACTGTATGCTTTATTAATATGTATCAATAAAATTGTTTTAAAAAAAACAACCCTTATTGGATGTGTGTTTTCCAACTATTTTCTCCCATTCTGTACGCTGTCTTTTTACTTTCATGATGAAGTCTTTTTTTTTTTTTTTTTTTTTTACCGGGAGGTACCAGGGATCGAACCCCGGTCTCTCCATATGGTAGACGGACGCCGAACCTCTTGAGCCACATCTGTTTCCCTCATGATGAAGTCTTTTGATACACAGTTTTAATTTTGATGAAGTCCCATTTATCTATTTTTTTTTCTTTTGTTGCTCATGCTTTTGGTGTAAAGTCTAAGAAATCATTGTCTAACACAATGTCCTGAAGATGCTTCCCTATGTTTTCTTCTAGGAGTTTTATATTTCCAGTTCATATATTTTGGTCTTTAGTCCATTTTGACTTGGTTTTTGTATAAGGTGTGAGGTAGGCGTCCATCTTCATTCTCCCCCCACCCTCCCTTTTTAGGAGTTACTGGGGATTGAACACCCAGGACCTCATACATGGAAAGCAGGCATTCAACCACTGAGCTACATCCACTCCCCAATGAGAGTTTGTTTTGTTCATTTGTTTGTTTGTTTGTTTTTAGGAGGTACTGGGGATCAAAATCAGGACCTTGTAAATGGGAAACAGGTGCTCAACCACTTAAGCTACATCTGCTCCCCCATCTTCATTCTTTTGCATATGGATATTCCGTTTTCTCAGCACAATTGTTTAAGTGACTATTTTTTCCATTGTTCCATTGAGTGGGCTTGACACCCTTGTCAAAAATCAATTGGCGGGAAGCGGCTGTGGCTCAATTGGTTGGGCTCCCGTTTACCATATGGGAGGCCCCGGGTTCAACTCCCAGGGCCTCCTGGTGAAGGCAAGTTGGCCTGCATGGTGTGGTTAGCTGACGACCCGTGCGGCGCAGTGAGCTGGCGCAGCAAGATGACCCAACAAAACGGAGACAAACAGACACAGAAAAATGCAAAGCAAATGGACACAGCAAGGGGGGAATAAATAAATAAATAAATCTTAAAAAAAAAAAAAAAGTCAATTGGCCATGTATGTGAAGGTTTATTTCAGAACTCTCAATTCAATTTCACTGGTCTGTCCCTCTGCCAGAACCATGCTATTTCAATTACTGAAGCTTTGTATATATGTTAAAATTGGGAAGTGTGAGTCCTCCCATTTTGTTCCTCTTTTCAAGATGGTTTTGGCTTTGGTGTGAGGTTGATGGTGGCCTGATAGAATGAGTTAGGGAGTATTCCCTGTCCTTCAATTTTTTGGAAGACTTTGAGGAGGACTGGTGTTAATTCTTCTTGGACTGGGCTGTTTGGTAAAATTCTCTTGTGAAGTCAACTGTTCCTGGGCTTTTCTTTGTTAGAAGTTTTTTGATTATTGATTCAATCTCTTTACTAGTTATTGGTCTGTTGACATTTTCTATATCTTCTTCAGTCAGTTTATGGGTTTGTGTGTTCCTAATAATTTGTTCATTTCATCGAGGTTATCTAATTTGTTGGTGTACAATTATTCATAGTATCCTCTTACCAACTTTATTTCTGTGAGGTTAGCAGTAATGCCTCCCTCTAATTTCTGATTTTAGTTACTTGTGTCCTCATTCTTTTTTTCTTTGTTAGTTTAGCTAAAGGTTTGTCAATTTTACTGATCTTTTCAAAGAACCTACTTTTAGTTTTGTTGGTTTTTTCTACTGTTTTCTAAATTCTCTATTTCTTTTATCTCCACTTTAATATTTGTTACTTCCTTCCTTCTGCTGGCTATGGGTTTAATTTGCTCTTCTTTTGCAAGATCCTGCAATTGTTGTGAAGTTAGGTTTCTTATTTGAGATCTTTTGTATTTTTTAATGTAAGCATTTAGAGGTATAAATTTCCCGGTCAGCACTGCCTTTGCTGCATCCCACAAGTTTTGGTCATTCTGTTTTCGTTTTCATTTGCCTCAAGATATTTCCTAACTCCTCTTGTGATTTCTTCTTTGACCCACTGATTGTTTAAGTGTGTTGCTTAATTTCCACATATTTGTGAATTTTCCGTTCACCTTCTATTATTGATTTCTAGCTTCATTCCATTGTTGCCAGAGAGATAAATTGTATGATTTCAATATTTTTAAATTTATTGAGACTTGTTTTGTGGCCTAACATATAGTCTCTCTTGGAGAATGATCTATGTGCACTACAGAAGAATGTTCACTCCACTACTGTTGTGTGAAGCGTTCTATATATGTCTGTTAAGTTTAGTTGGTTCATAGTATTGTCCAAGTATTGTATTTCCTTAATGATCTTCTATGTCACTGCCCTTTTGTGTGGAGAGGGAAAGGCCATGTCCTCTAACCTCAAGCATGGCAGCCTGGGGTAAGGGTATTTATTAAAGAGGGGCTTACCATGGAGTCAAGAGGTCTATGCTCTTTTCTTTGCTCTCCAGCTGTCTATTTTCTCTGTGTCAGCCACACAAACCTATGAACATGAGCATGCATCATGTATCCATAGTTTATCTAGCTCAGGGGTTCTCAAACTTGAGTGAGCTTGAGAACTACCTGGAGGACTTTTAAAACACAGGGTGCTGAGCTCCAATCCTGCAGTTCATGATTCTGTAGGTCTAGGGTAGAGCTCAAGAATTTGCATTTCTAACCGGTTCTCTGACAATGCCGGGGCCACATGAGAACTGTTGTTTTAGCATGATAGTTCTTAATGTCTTGGGAGTCATAAATGACATTGTGAAAGTTATAAATCCTTTCTTCAGAAACCTGCACAAGTATATATCAATACAAAATACGATCTTCAATTTCATGAGCTTCCATGATACACTAAAAGGAAATGAAGAGTACTAGTTTGCAAGTAGCTACTGCCATCTCCACCTCCCGGAAATACAGTGAATTAAGTACTCAGGAAGAAGAACATATTGGAAAATGTGACTAAAATGTGATTTTGCTTATTTACTCATCTTGGAATTACTCACAGGGATCCTGGGCATAAATTGACCAGATTTGGGGGAGGATGTATATCAATGGACAGTCCTTGGGTGCTACAGGGAAATTCCTGTCTCTCTACCCACGTTCAAGTAATGTGGCTTTTCCCCATTTTGATCTTCCATCTGCTTGAAAAATAACAGATAGACACATGGGTAACAATGGAGTAAAAGGGTACATTTACCCAGGAGTGCTGTAGAAAGAAGTTTGCACCCTGGGGAAAGTGTAGCTATGGCTCTTGATTCTATGACTGGCAGCCAAGTGAAACAGTTCAAGATCGAAGGGGTTGAGAATGTGCTTTAAAGGAAACTTCCAATACGTTGTGCTACTGAGACAACTTCTGTTGTAGAGGAACGAACATTTTGACTCTACCTTTTACCTAAACCTTAAGTGCCTTCTATAACCCAGTGGGGTAGATATTTTTAAATGACCTTGCAAAGAAAGAAGAGGTATTCTTTATTTCATGAAAAGAAAGTAATCTTTTCATTTAAAGAACCTTAGCCCAGCTCTGCATGTATTCATAGAACCTGAAACACGAGGCAAACATTGTATTATTCATTTTGGCAACCATAAATTCAAATCATGGCTCTGAGGTTGGAGAGACAGAGGTCCACTAAGCTGGAGAGCAGAACCCCTTCTTTGGTTTATTGTAGAAGTGATGATGCTAGAGGCGAAAGTGCTTTGTAATAATCTGGGGAAAATATGCCCATGTGTCAATGAAGATTTTCTGTTATTGCATGGGCTATTTTGCCTAAAGCCGGGAAAACCCTGTCTGATGATAATGTTTTAGCTGCTGATTCAACTCCTCTGTCTTCAATTCTTCTCAGCAAACTTTTACTGGGTCTCATCATGAGTACATTTATGGAGCAATTTCCATAATGATAAAATCTCTTCAAATGAGATTTAAAATGTAATTAAAGGGCAGACCTGATGTGGCAAAGGCATTGTTGTGCAATGGCCATACATCATCATGTCACAGAGCCCTCATTCAGCTACCCTATGGGCATGACCCCAATTTTGCTCTGGTAAGATTACATGTCCTTGTTTCATGCTAATGGCTTGACTAGGAAAAAAATAAAAGAAGATAAAACATCCTCTCTGTTGGAGAGATAAGTCCATGAATATGAGTTAGACTTTTGCACCCTTCTCCCTTCACTCCCTATCTTAGACTTCCAAGGCTATAAGAATCTCCTTAAGCATGGCAGCGAAACTGACAGGTGAAAGCTGAAAGGATCTGCTTGCCCCGAGAAGCTGATCTCCATAAATCCAAGGCCTGTTCTCATGATTTTAAGTACAATTGCTAGAAAAGTGGAGACTACAGGTTATAGTTCTCTGAATGGATGAATGCTTGCTCCTAGAACACTGCCTGGTGCCTGAGAAAGCAAGAAAATATTCCTTGGGCAGTCCACTTTTGAAAAATTGAAAATAACTAAGGCAATTCTTCACTATGAAATAAATACAAGAGTTTAAGCATTAGAATTTCCAAAATCCCCAAATATTTTGCCCACCCCATTCCTCAATCATAAGTATCCTCATGTTATTTACCAAATAACATGAAATGATTTTTCACTTGATTGCTGGTTTAAATATTGATAATCATGTCATATGATGGGGAAGATATGTTTTTAATACACAGGGTAAATCAAATACTTCAAAAGATCAGATCTAAGATAATAGGTAGGTAATACGTTCTGAAGCATTTAAAAGAGGACTTGGCACTTTCAAATGATATATATCCATTACCGTCTCTTTTAAACATATCATGATGATATTCACGGTAAAACAGTATGCCATATAAAGTCTGAGTTATATAGATCATCAAGAGTTCCATTTAAAAATTACCTGTTTATCCTTTGGACTCATAATTTATTTCACATATTTTTTCTGTGCTTCTCTCTTTGCCTAACTGAAGTATTTTGCTGAAACAACACTTTGTCCATGGAATCAAACTTATCCTTGTGGTCTTGAGCTACAAAATAACTCACCTGTTTTAAAATATCATTAAATGTATGAAATTAAATTACTAACAGCAATTTGAAGGTCTTTAATTTACTGATGATGACAAATTCTCATCAAATAGCGATCGTTCTTTAAGTCTAATAAATGTTTTTTATAAGCAGAAGTAAGACACTAGGAAAAATAATGTACATTTTTGAAGGGAAAGCCAGTCCATCATATCTTTGAAATAAAAGCAATCTGGAAATCTCCTTTATTCCAAGAAATCACACAAGTTGATCTACAAAATTCACTTCACTCGGCAAAATGCAATGCTATTGTCAGGTTGCTTTAATAGCAAACAATTCAAGGAAAATTTGGTTTCAGTGTAGTAATATCCTCTTTTAGCCAAATAACTCTCCTCAATCCTTTCCTACACTTTTCTGCTAAATAATTCCCCTACTTCCCACTCTCACCACCAGATATAAACAGGATGGAAGAGACTGCACCATTCTCTGTAGGACCGTTTGCTTGCATTCACTCAGTTCGTCAAGCTTCCATTGCTTGATTTCATTGCCATGCAAAGGCCTACAGGATGGACTTGGTGAGCAGCTACCCCTATTACTTCTCCCAACATACCACTGCTTCCAATTACTACTGATTTTCTGTTACAATCAGTAGCCTTGAAACTACTACTACCCAACTGTTTTAAATGCAGAAGAGAAAATCCTAGGGAAAATGGGGTGTAGCCATTTGGCAGTTTGATGTAATTATGAATTCGAAAAAATAGATATTGGATTACGCTTGTTACTGGTCTGTTAATCTGGGCATGATTAAGTTATGATTAGGGCGTTGACTGGACCACGTCACTAGGGTGTTCAGCCCCACCCCTTGGTGGGTGGGGGAATCAAATATAAAAGGCAATGCAAAGGACAGAGGAAGCAGTTCTGATGTTGGAGTTTTGATGCTGGAGCTGGGAAAGCGAGCAGACGGAGGAGCTTAGTCATGAGGAAGGAGAGAAGGCCCTGGGATAGAGACGAGTTGTTCACCTGAGAGTTTACAGCTGGCCTTGTGGAGAGAAGCAAAGCCTAGAGAGCCTCATAGTCTACAGCTGACCTTGTGGAGGAAACAGAGGCGCTGAGCCCGGAGAGAAACGCAGCCCCGGGAAGAGAGGAACCCAAGAAGCCTGGACCCTGGCAAATGTCGGCAGCTGTCTTGCTCCAACATGTGGCAGTGGACTTTGGTAAGGGAAGAAACTTAAGCTTTATGGCCTGGTAACTGTGGACTTCTACCCCAAATAAATACCCTTTATAAAGACCAACCGATTTCTGGTATTTTGCATCAGCAGCCCTTTGGCTAATACATGGGGGAACACAAAAAGTGTTTCTGAAGGGCGGAGTTGTGCTTGCATGATTGTTTTTCTTCTTCTTTTTAAAAGTTTATCTATTTTTTTCACTTTTTTCTCTTTTTTGTTTTTTGTTCCATTATTGCTTTTCATCAGACTTGATTGCTCTGAGATGCAATATTTCTTTTCAGTCTCTAGGCTGACATTTCTTCTCACTAAATAGTTAATTAGCATGGTGCAAATTCCACAATCTTCCTTTTGACATCTTTACTCATGAAATGAGTAAAAGCAGTCCCCAATCAACAAAGAGTTCTGTAACCAAAGATCATTTGTGACTCAATGGTTCAGAACCCAAGACTCATTTTTCCACGGAATTAATAGTCATATACGTCTCAGGCCAGCATACATACACCTACTTGACCTATAGCATGGCTGATCTATGTCATTCTTACAGCATTACTTTGGGCTCTGGAATTTAGGAAGCATGCATCTTTTGGCATACAAACAGAAGAAGAAATAGGAAAAGGAAATATTTCCTTTGAGTCCCTGATCTGCCCAATGAAAACAGTAAGGAAGGGAGATCTGAGTGGGCATCTGTCTGCCCATCTCTTTTCCCTGCTAGTGCTCGATCTTCTCTAGCCCCAAAGTTCCTCATGCTCTGATAAATTTTCTCTCCCATCTATTGAAAACCTTACCCCAGAGTGCAGACTGACCACTCTTACATTCTAGGAGATTTTTACTCTTTACAGAGAGGACCACTGAGTTAAACCAAATGAATCAGGGTGTGCTAGGATTTCAGGGAGTATAAGAATACAGTGAAGATATTCAGATGGTAGCAAAAGTGTGTGGAGCAGAAAGGCTTCAACTAGCTTTGCTAAGAAGTCTGCTTTGGTTAATACTAGGAATTGGCTCCCTCAATCTCCATTCCACTCTCCTAGTTGGACAGGTTGGAAATAATAAATTACATTTACCAGACTCTGAATATGAATCAGGTTTCAATAAATTAGGGTTGAACGGTAAAATACAGGATGCCCACTTAAGTTTGAATTTCAGATAAATAATGAATATGTTTTTAGTATAAGTATGCTGCATGCAATATTTTTATTTGCTAAATCTGGTAACCCTACACCAAGTAGATGTACCTGTGAGAGATTAGGTGGAAGTGAGGTAGAGGCCAGCTCCCAGTCCCTTTGGCTATTTCTGTTTAGTCATGGCAATATGAGATTTTCCACATTATAGCTCCAATGCCCATTCTCCAGCTTCATTGTTAGAGAAAATCAGTTGCTAACAGTGGCAATGAAAGTGGTAGCCTCTTGATTTCAACTTCCTAGCTCCTAGTATATTTTTGCATTCATTGTTTCAGTGGTGTTTCAGAGATGGTAGTTCCCCTATTGGATCCATTCTGTATGGTTAGAAGTCTAAAGCCTGTTCCTTCAGCCTTTACAAAGATTTGGTATGCATCTAATTCCCTGTATTAAATTCTTTTCTGATGAAAATACCTGCTGTGAACTCTGACAGCTAAGTCTGTCTTTAAGGTCAGCGTCCCTATTTGTTTCTACTACTTGTAGTATCTTCCTTTTATCATTTAAAAATCCACAGACTCTATGGTTTTCTCAACATGACTATCACAGCAAGAGATCTCCCATCAAAGAAGGGCAGAAAGTAGGGAAGGCAAAAACAGTTGTACCTATGTATTGATATTTTCTTTGTTTCACTTCTAAAGAAAATACTTTGTAACAATGCATTAAGATACTCAACCATTATATAAGTATTCTTAGAAAAAATTAACTATTATTTTTCTCATCTCTTTTGTGTCTCATATCTAGGTGTCAAATTTTCGTTGACAACACATTTGATGCTTAGGGAAAATATTTGATTCAACAGTTTCATAATATGATGCTCTATTAATTAAAACATGATATTAAAAAAAGAAAGAAGGATAAAAAGAAAAGAAATAGTCTAGAAGCAGTTCACCAAGCTGTGCACATACAAAGTCAGGGGAGGAGTGCGAGGACACCAAGGAAAGACTGTGTGCGGTCAAGACTGGCTGGCTCGTGTACAGTGATCTCTGGAGAACAGAGTTTCCCTCTCTGCTGTCAGCACCGGGTACAATGTTGAGCACACACTAGGCATTCAATAAACTGAGCTGAATCTTTGCATCCTTTAGCTGCATTTGCCCACTCTGTGTGTGTCTCCTGTACAATTTCATCTCCTAAGACTACCAAGTTCTACCATCAAGAGAGATGTTAAGGGAAGCGGCTGTGGCTCAATCAGTAGGGCTCCCGTTTACCATATGGGAGGCCCCAGGTTCGGTTCCTGGGGCCTCCTGGTGAAGGCAAGCCCGCCCGCATGGCGTGGTTAGCTGACCCAGCGAGCACAAGCAGCAAGGGGGGGATAAATGAATAAATAAATAAAAAATCTTTAAAAAAAAAAAAAAAAAAGAGAGAGAGATGTTAATGTCGAGCACTGAGGTGTCCCTGGTGGTTAAGGTTTTCTCCTCTGGGGCACATATAACTAGTGTGACCCTATAACTTACTGTCCAGACCTGAACACTTTCAAGAGTACTAATAATTACACCAGAATAATGGGTATAAACTACACCAGAACAACGGGTCTCTAATGAGACTGTCCTGGGCAAATCAGAATCAGTAAAATGGGGGAAAAGTCCTGATAGTCCTGAGGTTTTCTTGGTATCGGCCAAGAAAGCCTTTCTTCTTACTCATTGTCTCCAAGTAACAAAAGGTTTGCGGCATGGCTTCCTGCCTAGGATTCACTGAGCACAGCAAACTGACCACTGCACCTGTTTCTTATATTCAGGGAATGACAAGCAGGGAAAAGCCAGAGGTTTCTACCACTGTTTGTGTACCAAGGTTCCCCCTCACCATGGGGAGTAAACACCTTCAGGTCTGTTTGCTATGGGAAAGAAAATGAAAAGATGGTCAATGACAAAATGCCCTTCAAAGAAAACATTCTCTGAGTTTGTGTGTAGCGGAGATAAGAACTAGGACACTGTCAAAAGAAAGATCCTAGAATAGCTTCTAGAAGGAAAGATTTTTTTTTTTTTTTTTAAAGAAATGTAAGTGAATGTTGCTAAAAGTCTATGGTGTATCACCTGCCACAATCCCCTCGGCAAATGGAGATCAAAGTTTCTGCATGTGTCAGCAATGCAAACTGGAAAGAATTCACTTTCTTGAAATTTACTTCAAATTCTCCTTTATGGAGAAGTAATTCATTCTATATGTATTTCATACGTGGCATTTAATATACAGTTTGCATCTTACAAAATGGCTTTGTGGGGCTCCTATGCCAACAAAAAGTTTCTTCCAAGACATTTCTATTCAGAACTAAGAAGAACAGGGACATTATGAAAAATAAGAATAAGAACAAGAAAATTCTGGATTTTGGATCGTGAGGCATGAATGAAGAACTGGTGTAAACCCCAGACCCTACTTATAGAACTTTGAAGAGATACGGTAAATTTTACACATTCAGCCTTTTCCTTTTCAAGAAAAGCAGAGGGAAGACACTAGAGTAGAAATCTTCTGCTATCTGGGAGCCCTGAGGGCAGGAATCCTATCTGCCCTGTTTGCTGCTATTATCTCAGGCTTCCAGCTTAGTAAATGGCATGCAGCTGTTTTTGTTTTTGATAAAGAGTTATTGAATAAAGGACTACATATAAATTAATGAATTGATTAGTTATGAAAGAAGTCAAGTAACTGCAGAACATCAAAGAGGGTCAGTAAAGAAAGTCAGGGAGTTGATAACCTTGGTATGGAACTAGATGGTGGCATTGCTCCTGATAGCAGCCCGGTTTACTGATAGCAGCCCGTTTACTGTGTTTACTGTTTTTTTTTTTCCCTCCAAATTTCCAGGTTCTTCCAGTTCTCCTCAGTCCTCCTGGAGTGATGATTGGAGTATCATTTGTCATTGTCCATTCATTCATTCATTCATGCATGCATTCATTCATTCTACAGATATCTAGCACCCACTAGGTGTCAGGCACTGCCCGGCCCAGGAAATGCAGTGACGAACATGGCAGTCATGGTCCCAGATTGGGCTAAGGCTTTATTTTTTAAGATAATGAGATCACAGTTTAGATGAGGTACTCTGAATACAAAGCGCTTTGAAAGTTTGACAGCTCTAACAAAGCAGAGATTCCTGGACATGAACAAGCCCTCTGGGAGAATTTTTTTTTTTTTTGGTGGTAGAATAGAGAAAAGAAAACCTCAATAACCACTGCCATTCAAAAAGAGGAAGTTTTGTAGCTTTTCCATAGCAATATGAAATTCTGGCGGGCAAATCTATACAGATCCTTTTCTACCACGAATAGAGATACTCTTTGATTGGACCCTGGTTCTTCCTAGGAATGGCTCCCAATACCTAGTCCCTTTTTCTCCATTGCTCCTGGCTCTATTTTCTGGGAAGTGTTTCCTTTTCCATCATACTTGGCCACTTCTGAAGAGGGAATTAGTATTTATAGCCCTTCGGGGGCCTGAGCAGCCTTGTGCTATATTATCATATATAACTAATAGAAGTCAGTTTATGTTTTCAATATGCTTACTGGAATCCTTCTGTCTTAAGTCTACAAATGTATAAGGTATACTTTCTTTTTTATTTTTAAGATTTATTTTATTTATTTATTCCCCCCTCCCTTTTTTTTTTTTTTTTTTGTGTGTGTGTGTGTGTGCTCGCTGTGTGTCTGCTTGTATTCTCTTCCTCTCATCTTCTCTTTAGGAGGCACTGGGAACCGATCCTGGGACCTCTGATGTAAGAGAGAGGCACTTAATTGCCTGAGCTACCTCAGCTCCCTAGTTTGTTGTGTCTCTCATTGTCTCTCCTCTTTGTCTCTTTTTGTTGTGCCAACTCTCTGCATGGTCCAGTTCTCCACACAGGCCAGCTTGCTTTCACCAGGAGGCCCTGGGAAATGAACCCGGGACCTCCCATATGGTAGATGGGAGCCCAATCGCTTGAGTCACATCTGCTTCCTAAGGTATACTTTCAATCTTCTAAACTACTGCAGGCCATCATTTTCTCAAAATTGTCACAATTACATAACAGATAAGGTTTTTTTTTAGCCTTCTATAACATTTTAATTTTAATTTTACTAGTCTTCTACAAACATTTCCTCACCTCCCACTACCCAGTCCAAAAGCCAATGCCACTTAATTTAGGTTTGTTACATCAGCACACTACTTCTAAGTACCAGTTCCAGTATCAATTAACTATTACTACAATAATGCCACCTAATAAAATAATTCTAAAATCTATGATGCATACAACAGTAAGCATTTATTTAGGTCACCAATCTCTGGGTAGGCTGGCGATAAACTGATTGAGGCTGGGCCAAGGTGAGAAATGTTGGCTATGGCAATTTTGCTCTATGGGTTTCTCAACCTTTTCCTGAGAACAGTAGTCTAGCCCAGGTATATTTTTTCTCATGGTCATAGCAGAAGCATGACAGCATGAGGGGAAAAGTACAGCTCCTTTCAATGCCTGGGATCTGAATTGGAAAACTGTAATGTCTCACTTTTTGATGGATAAAGCAAGAGCTGGGGAAATATATTCCAAATTTTAAAGGGAAGAACTGCGACATTATACATAGCAAAGGGTCTGGACACAAGAAGGGGTGGGAAAATGGGGATGTTACACCAATCTATCACACACTGTAGTAGGCTTTGTCTTTCAAGTGAAGCTTTTATTTCATTTACATTAAGTGTAATTACTGAGATATGCAGGTTTAAGTCTATCATCTTCTTATTGTTTGCCATTTTCCCCATTCACTCTGAGAAACTTCTTTTAACACTTAGAAAAATCAGCTAAATGGTAAAATACTTTGCAAAGAAAACAAAACAGTGAGTGGATATAGCTCAAGTGGTTGAGCACCTGCTTCCCATGTACATTTAATGTTAAAAAATAGGGAAGGTTTAAATTGTGGAGGTTGAGAGAGAGGTAAATTAGAATAGTTCTTCCTTCTCCCAATCCTGATAATGTACCCCACCTCTCATTTTAGTTTAACCATCCTCCCTCCACCCCTTCTTATCCATCCATCCTTCCTTCCTTCCTTCCTTCCTTCCTTCCTTCCTTCCTTCCTTCCTTCCATCCATCCATCCATCCATCCATCCATCCATCCATCTCTCTAACTAAGGCGTATTAGCTTTGGGAATAAAATTATGTAAAAAATCATGCACCTTCCCTGAAATTAAGAATTTGTTTTGATGTGTAGAAAAGGGTTGGACAAGAAGGGAGCATCGGGAGAAAGAAAGGTAAGGGAGGAAAAGTAAGAGAAAAGAAAAAGAGGTGGAAACAAGATGTGCAAGAAAGATTCTGGAACTGTTTTCATTAACTTAGAAGCAATAAATGGACTTAAAACTACAAACAAAACAAATTCCACTGCTCACTCATTCTGTTGTTAACACTTCTCTAATATACCAGAGCAGCTATTTCCAATCATCACTCTCCTTAAATCTCAGACTACAAAATCATCCCTATCACTCTCTGCACTAAATTGCAGCTTCTACTTCAATAGGAAAAATAAAACCAACAGAAGGACCCTCCCTAACCTTTCACCAAACTTACAAAACTACCAACAACTAAGCCCATCTTTGCCCCTTCCTCTGCAGTTACAATGGGAGATGTGCTTTCATTCAAATCTGAGGATAACTCCTCCATTTCCTTTTTCTGCCTTCTCAAGTACCTGTGCTATTGATTATTCCCCATTTCTCCTGCATCCTCAACCTCTCCCTCTCTACTGGCTCCTTTCCACTGGCATTTAAAGACACTTAAGTCTCTTCCATATTAAGACCACCCTCTTGTAGACCCTGCACCCCTCTTCTGTTACCATGGTCTTCTGTCTCCCCATCACAACCACAAGTCCTGAAAGAATTGTTTCACATTTGCTCCCTCCATTTTCTCAATTCCCAATCATGCCTCAACCCAGGGCAATCTTGGTACTCTAGTTACCACCAGTAATTACTGAGTTCTCCAAATCAACACTGAAATTGCTCGCCTCAAGTTATCAATACACTTCTTGTTGCTAAATTAATGTAATGTTTCTTGGTCTTATCTTCCATGGCACTTTTGTAGTATTCAATACCTCTGGATACTACTTCTTCTTGAAAGCCCCTCTTCCCTTGGATTCTGTGACATTACACACACCTGGTTTGCCTCCTACCTACTGAACCGCTAATTTCCCTAGCTCTACTGCAAACTTGTTTTTCTTTGCTTATTCCTTAAATGGTGTTTTTCAGGGTTCACTTCTATGTCCCCTCTTCCTCTCTCTAAAAACTTTACCCTGAGCCATTTCAAACCCTTGCAAGATTTTCATTATCTCTATACTGACAAATTCCAATGAAATGTCTCTAGCTCAGAACTTTTCCCATATGTACAGCTGACATACCCAGCTATGTACTGGACATATGCTTTTGTATATTCCAAGGGCAACTTCAATTCAACATGTGCAAGACTGAACTCACTATCATCCTCTGTGCTGCCCCACTCTCTACCTCCTGCAGACATGTGCCACATTTTATCTATAGTGTTTGAGTAAATGGCACTGCCATTTACCTGATTGTTCAAATTAGTAATTCTTTTTTTTTTTTTTTTTTTACCTGGAGGTCCCAGGGATCGAACCCAGGTCTCTCCATATGGGAGGCGGACACCCAACCAGTTGAGCCACATCCGTCCCCTGATTGTTCAAATTAGATCTCTGACTTTACTCTCCCCTCCAGGTCACCTAACCATAGCCTATCAATCACAATAGCATCGATTCTACATTCTAAAGGGCTATCAAATCTGATTTCTTTCTACAGCTTTCAATTTCCACTGCCACAACTTAGTCTTCAAGCTGTCTCCTTGTCTCCAATTTGCTGAGCTTCCTTTGGTTCCTTGAACTGCGCTGAAAGTTCTCATCCCCAGGCCTTAACTCCTATGATTCTCTCTGCTGGAAATACTCCTCCTGCAAACTCCCAACCTACTCCAATTCTGGCTATCTTCTGCTTATTCTCAGGTCTCAGCCAAGGTGATACTTCCTTGGGGAGGTTGTTATGGGTTAAATTGTGCCCTCTTCACCCCCCCCCCCCCAAAAGACATCCTGAAGTCCTAACCCCTGGGACCTGTGAATGTGACCTTATTTGGAAATAGGGTCATTGCAGATGGAATTAGTTAAGTTAAAGTATGAGTTCATACTGGAGTAGGCTGGGCCCTGAATGCAATATGATTGGCTTCCTTATAAGAAGGGAGAGGAGACACAGACAGACAGAGGGAAGATGGCCATGTGATGACGGAGAGAGAGATCAAAGTGGTGAAGCCACAAGCCAAGGGATGCCAAGGATTGCCAGGAAACCACCAGAAGCTAGGACAAGGCAAGGAAGGATTCTCCCCTACAGGTGTCACTGGGAGCATAACCCTGATGACAACTTGATTTTGGACTTCCAGTCTCCAGAACTGGGAGACAATACATTTCTGTTGTTTTAAGCAGTGAAGTTTGTGGTACTTTGCTATGGCAGCCCTTGGAGACTAAGACAGGAGCCTTCCCCATCCCACCCAGCCAGGGTCAGGTTACTCTCATGTGCTCTCATAGCATTATCATAGCACTACTTTTCCCATACAGCAATTGCTTAATTTCCCTATTCCCCATTAGACTGCAGATCAAAGAAGATAGGGATCAAACCTGTCTTGTTTATTGGCATATCTCTAGTATCTATTGGTGGAATGCCAATAAATATTCATGAAATAAATAGAAACATAATTGTGTGCTTGCATCAAAGGGCTACTCTACCACACTCTTTTCTAATTACTAGTAGGTTAAATATTTCTGGTTGTTATTGTTTTATATACAAGGACTAATATCTGAGAGTTATCACTATACATGTTCCTGTCTAAAGAAAAGAAAAAAAAATTACATAAAATCCTATTATACCATAAAGCATGGGATATCAAATGTTCCCCTTTGGTGATTGTGGTGGTTGGAAACTTTATGTACTCCAGAAAATCATATTCTTAATGCTAATGCATTCCTATGAGCGTTTAGTAAACATATTTTAAGTAGGGCCTTCTGATGAGGTTACTGTAGTTAAGGTGTGGCTCAGGGTGGGTTTTAATCCTCTTACTGGGGTCATTTATAGGAGAATGTAATTCAGACAAAGGGAGAAAGCCATGGACACAAGAAGCTGAAAGCAACAAAACTGGGAAGAGAAGGGAGAGGCCAGCAGATGCCATTGTGTGCCTTCCCATGTGAAAGAGAAGTCCAGGATCGCCGGCAGCTGTTCTTAGGAAGAAAGCATCATCTTGATGATGCCTGCATCTGGACATTTTCATGGCCTCAAAAACTGTAAGCTTCTAAGCTAATAAATTCTCCTAGTTAAAAGCTAACCCATTTCATGGTATATTGCTTTTGGCAGCCTAGCAAACTAAAACTAAAAAACTAAAACTTAGTTACGAATCATAAATCTTCTAGAAATCATATATTACATTAAATTAATTAGAAGTCAAAGAACTGAGGTACAGCTATTTAGAAAAGAATGTGTGGAAGTAGGAGAACATGAACAGGTCTATAGGTCATGAACTGAACAAACCAAAGAAGCACCATTCACACAGTGCGTTGGATACTTTGCAAACTGAACAATTCTTCTTTGTGGTCTTGAGTAGAAAGAAAAGGAAAAGGAAACAGTCTTCAACATCATAAAAGTATCACATACAATGTCATGACAAGTGCACCCCCCAAAAAAAGGTCAATGTTATGAGGAGTAAGGGCATGGTCAGGCAGGTTAAGCAATGCAGGAAGAGGATAATTATGAATGGGAAAACAGAGCTCTCATCAGGAACAGTAAGAGCCATATTAGACTTGCATCTACAGAAATGGTGACCAAATACTTGCAAAGACTTTTTGTCCCAGTGTGGCTGGATTTGATTAAATGTCTCTCAATGTCCTGATCATGGTGGAGGCCCTGGGGATAGAGCAGTGAACAGGGGAGATGTGGCCCCTGCCTTCATGGCTGTGAGATTTTAGTGGAAGAAGTCACCCATTGAACAACAGTGGGAAGAGTGTTTCAAAAGAGGAATCACGAGGAACCCCTTTGGGGGATATTAACCTGATAACCACAAGTTTAGGGCAATTGCCACCCAGAGACAGACCATAGAGATTGGTCTGCAATAACTCTCTGCAGCCATTCTTTGTCCAAATTATATATCCAAAATTAACACTGGATTGCTATGGAAAATTTAGAAATTTCATATTAGTAAAGTGTTCATTTTTAAATAAGTGAATACAAATAAAAAAGGCAAATGCAAACTGAGTAATAACCTTCTGCATCTCAAAATACACTAGTTCTAAAAATTACAGACCCTTAAATCAATACATCCTCTGATGTCTAAAAGATGCTTTTCACTAAATGCTTTTTTCACTTGCTTTGCAAATCAGTTTAAACGTACCTGGTAATCAGGACTCATTATTTTTATTCACTTGGGAAGTCAAAAGTACCTTTTCCTACTGAGATTTTAAAGGAAAAGTAAAACACCATTCATTTGGAGATTTTATGGGTGTCTTAATGTGTGCTTTTATAAATGGGAAATGATTTATGACTTATCAAGAGGTATGCCTTCCAGTCGCTCACCTAATCTTTAAACCCAGCTGACTTTCCCCATTTCTCTAACACCAAGTGTAGCAAAAGGAGACGCTCTTGATTAGCCAAGAGACACTGCTGCTTATCCACTAACTGGTATTTGACTCAGGGGTTGGGGAATTGTGAAATAACCCAAATGTAACTTCCAGATGAAAATTGCTCTGAGGATTTTCCATCCTGAAATGTAGAAGGAAATGGAGTTCTTATTAAACCACAAAACTCAGAAACCCTTCTTGAGCAATATTATACTGACCTAAAAAATGTCACTTGCACAATTTTTTACATATTAAGAAGCAACAAAAATAAGTAGAAAGGAGTTGTTGGTATAAGTCAGAATACTACTAAAATGCTGAGTCTGGAAAATTTTTAAAAATGCTTGTAATTTCTAAAATTGTCTCTGGCCAGAAAGAAGGGGTAGCATTTAGCAATACAAAACATGGCCTACTTGAGGGTGGGGAATGGAATGGGCAGGGTACTATCAATTCTGACATCATCACTGAAAATTTTCTACATTGAAATGACATAGAAAAGACATACACAGAATGACAACCTGAAAGCTATCCTGGATTAATTTATTCAACAAGCACTGACTGAGCTCCTACTGTCTTCTAGAGTTGTGCTGTCCAATCTGGTGGCCACCAGCCCCAGGTGACTATTGAGCACTTTGAAATGTGGCTAGTGAGGTTGAGAAACTGAATTTTAAATTTAATTAACTTTTAATTAATTCAAATATAAATTTAAAAACTGATACTTGGTTCAGTTATTGAAAAACTTCTTTTCAGTATGTGTGGAACAGTGAGTATGTAAATCTATTTTTTTCAGCTGTGAATTTTACGAAATACAAACACTGATCATGTATTTCCCATGAAAATTTAGTGTCTGAATTGAGACAGGCTGTAATTGTAAAAGGCACATCAGATTTTGAAGACTTAGGGAAAAAATGCAAAAGATCTCATTAATACATTTTTATTGCTTACATATTGAAATAATGAAATCTCGGATATACTGGGTTAAATTAAATATAATTAAAATTAAATTCAAAGACAAAAAATTTAAAAAGCTTCATCCATTTCTTTTTACTTTTTAAAAATGTGGCTACTAGAAAATTTGAAAGTATGTGTGTGGCTCACATCACATTTCTATTGGACCATGCTGTTCTAGACATTGTGTGAGGCAATGGGAATACAAACTGAAAATCCTTGTAAGGATGACATAGAATAGTAGTAAACCCACTGCTATAGCAGACAGATAGACGGATGCACAGGAGATATGGGGGCATAAATGAGGGGACAACTAAATCAGGCTTTGGTCAAAGATGATTTCCTGAAAGAAAGGATACTTGAGATGATTTTTTTTTATTATGTCCCCCCCAAGATGGCTCTCTCATCTGTCTACTCATTGTCTGCTCATTGTGTCTGCTCGTCTTCTTTAGGAGGCACTGGGAACCAAACCTGGGACCTCCCATGTAGAAGGTGGCCCAACCGCTTGAGCCACATCTGCTCCCTGCTTGTTGTGTCTGCTCGTTTTTGTGTGCTCATTGCATTTGCTCATTGTGTCAGCTTGTTGTGTCTGCTGGTCTTCTTTAAGAGGCACAGGGAACCGAACCCAGGACCTCCCATGTGGGAGTTGGGTGCCCAACTGCTTGAGCCACATCTGCTTCCAAGTTGATTCTTGAAGTTTGAGTCAGAGTTAGATGAACAAAAGGGAAGGGCATTCCAGGAAGAGGGAGTGGCATGCAGAAAAACATTAGGAGAAGCAGTGTAATACAGTGCAGGGATTAAAAATCCAGAATCACTAGCCTCTGGGTCATACTGAAGCTGGACCACATGCTAACTGTAGGAGTTCAGGCAAGTTACTTCTCTGTGTCTGTTTCTTCCATGAAATGGAAATAATCCTATAGCCATCCGAATAAGGTTATTGTGAGAACCGAATGAACTAATATACCGGTCAGAATTGCATCCAATATGCTATCAGTTTTTGCCGTTCTTACTGTGAATTAGTAAATGAAATCGTTCCCCTATGGTTGGAGTCTAGGGTTTATGTGAGGGTTTGGCGGGAAACGGGACTACTGAGGCTGACTGCGCACCGTGCATTCAGCTGAGAAGTCTGACTTTTCATCTTTAAAGCTGTGAAGGAATAGTTGCACATCTTTAAAAAAAATCCCAGGCACAAGGGTAACGGAGAGTTTAGAGGGGACTAAAGGCTGTAGGTAAGAGACAGGGCCCATGAGGCAATCTAGTTGAGAAGCAAGGCGGGGCAGTGTGAAGAGGGGGCAGGGCACAAATAATGTGGCAGTGGCTGCTGATTGCCCATGAAGCCTTTCTCCTCTTCTCTCTAGGTACCCAGGTAGAATTCATTTCCCAGTCTCCAGCTCTTACATGTGGCCGCAGGATGCAGTGCCAGCCCGGGGAAGGGAGTGCAAGGGATGTGCACTCCCTCTCATGCACAGTCCTCTTGCACTTTCCCCTTCCTGCTGGCTGTATGTCTTCAGAAGGGCAACTTGGAAACTGGGTACTGAAGATGGAGAAGCCCTGTCGGCCTAGGCTCTCGCATGTCTGTGTGGGCCACCACCCCTCCTTCCCCCCACCACTTCCACATCCAACACCAACTAACATGGCATCATCTTGGACTGGTTACATGAGAAAGAAATCAACTTCTATTTTGTTTAAAACATTTTGCAGCCATACATTTAGAGGAATTTCTGGTTACAGTTAGCTTATCTTAAATATAGATTTGAAAAGTATTTAAAGAGCTAAAAGCATTTTCATGAGGTAAGAGACTTGATGACTGGACTGATAAGATATGGGAGTGAGAAAAACATTGTCATCAAATTCCTTAAGAAGCACATTCTCAAATATTATCTCAAGCACAAATATAAACAGTGAACTCACCAACAAGCATTTTCCTTGTGACCTTGTCAAAGTGTATTTTAGACCAGCAATGAACAAAAGTAAGGCAGAGACAAGGACTAAGAATTTGGTTAGGCTAAAGGAATTAGGCAGATACCTGCATTTAGCAGAAAAGAGGTCAAGTTCCTAAAGAAATCGGAAAGTCTGGATGACACCCAAATGTCTAGACAAGAAGAAGAGAATTGAGAGAAGTCAGCTGGCAAAGGTGGCATGAGTCAAGTAGATTCTACAACTCCAGACAAGCAAGTTTTAGGGTCTCAGAGGACAGAGGGTTGGCAAGAATGGGTCTGAAATACCCAAAGCGGTGCAAATTAAATTCCAATCCCATGGCAACAGAATTTTATAGTTCTCCTGGGTGAACTGGCAAGAATTTCCAAAAGGAAGGTCAGAGATTAGTGTTTCTTCATCTCTAGAAATCTATTATTCTAAGTGTGGCTTGCTCTTAGAATGGAAAAAGGTCGAGCCTTCCTGGGTCTCCAAGGGCTCTTGCTTTTACAGAATGGACAAAGGGCTAAGCCTTCCAAGGGGGTTGAAAATATGGTGGCCCCACAGAATCAAGTTCAAGGCCAAAATCAAAGGCGATTGTCAGACCCTACCTTCCCCAGTCCTATCCAGCATCAGGCCCAGAAGCACTCAGCCTGCAAGCTGATCATCACTGATGCAAGAACCAATGCTGACCGGCCAGGCAATTCAGCAGAAGCTCACTCAGCGCCAGCCTGGGAGAGGCGTGGGGTGAATTTTGCTGCTGCAATTCTGGTAACTCAGGTGAACTCTGTAGACTTAATCATGATGCTGTAATTCCTTCTGCCTTCTGGTATTTTCTTTTGACAATTATTTCAGGTTAAGAATAATATTTCTTCCTACTGGATTTCTCAAATCATTTGCCTTATGCTATTTCTTCACAGGAGTGATACATTTTCCTCATCACAATTTTCGAAAATAAGTTGTGAAAAAAATAAGTAATCTCCAAACAACTTTGCTATCTGCAGTAATTACTCTTTCTCTTGTCTTAAAAAAAGTTTTCTAAGGAAAAAAATGGCAAATTCCACATAAGTTGTGAAAATAGGTACTTATAATTTCTGACAAAGCTTTGTCAGCTCCTGGTTGCTCTGGACTTTACCAGCCACAGCTGCTGAAGACCTTCATCTGAGAGCTCAGCCCTTCCTAGCTCCAAATTAAGGAACTCCTTAAACTAGCCCCAGAATTTTTCTGGAGCTGGACCCCACTAGCAGATTACTGAACACTCACCATGTGCCAGGTACTGTCCTAAATGTGTCCCATATATTAATTCATGTAATCCTCATAACAGCCCTCTGAGGCTGGAACTATTATTAATCTGTATTTTACATGTGAGGAAATAGAGGTATAAAGAGGTCACCCAGTCGTAAGTGGCAGAGTCATGATATGGCACGTTATTGTTCTTTACCTGTTCTTCACAGCTGGTTCCTGAAGTAATGGCTGTGTCTAATCTTGGGTCAACCAAAAACAACCAGCCAAATATTAGAAGCTCTAGTTCCATCAGAAGATGGACTGCTGTATTAGACTATTTGACCGAGTCTTGTAATAAAAACAGCAGCTGCACTACCAGCAAACATTTGCTGAGCACTTACTTATGCTCCGTCACACACCATATTAAGTGTGCATCCCAAGGAAGTGGATGTGGCTCAAGTGACTGAGCTTCCACATACCACATGGGAGGTCCCTGGTTCAGTTCCTGGTGCCCCTAAAGAAGACAGCAAGCTGGTGTGATGGGCAGGCATGGTGAGCTGACACAACAAGATGATGCAACAAGAGACACAAGAAGAAAAACATAATGAGGGATACAATAAAGCAGGGGACAGAGGTGGCTCAAGCGATTAGGTGCCTCCCTCCCACATCGGAGGTCCCAGGTTCGGTTCCCAGTGCCTCCTAAAGAAACAAGGAAAATGAACAGACACAGCGAGTACAAACAATGAGGGGGCGGGGAGAAATAAATAAAATAAATCTTTAAAAAACAGTGTGCATCCCAGTATCCTGTGGGCATGAGCTGCCTTGGGCTGCAGCCCCTGCCATTAGCAACCACCTTAAGTTCTCAGTCATTTTAGCTGGGCTGATTTGGTAGTTGGTAGCTCATACTCCAAGGCCCTGCTTGGAACCCTGGGCACCCACCTATGCTTTGCCAATTTTCTCTCCCTCAGGAGCTGTGCCCTGGTTGTTACCTAAGGATTGCTTCTTTCTGGATAAAACCTATATTGACCCTTCCAAACCACACTGCTGACTCACACCCTCCTCCCCTTCTACCAGTTGACATCCTTTAATTATTCATATCTTAGCCATTAGACCTACGCTTACAGCTCCCCCTTGGCTATTGTCTTTGGTTCACTTCCTTTGGAACTTGCCACACCAACAGCTACGACAATCCCTCTAGCCTCCTTCTCTCTACCAGTTAGATGCTGCAGTGATCATGCCTCTTGTCAGAGCCAACGTGGGTCCCACATCACCTACCGACCAGCAGAATATCTTCCTAACTACAACACAGAAGATGAAATGCTTGCAGGCAGGGAACTGGTTTTATTCATCTTCATCTCTCTAACACTCCCACTGTGCCTAGAGCATGAAACATTCCCAATACATATTTGCGGAATGAATGAATGAATGAATGACTTGAGAAACATCAGTCTTCATTTCCTCATCCCACTATTAAAAACCAAGGAGATAACTCTAGTTATAATAAAAATGGATGATCTGACAGAAAAAATTTACACTGCAGGTTGTATATTTACAGTAAAATGTCCTATCACATAACTGGAATTAATTTATTCCAAGATAGTAGAAATGTATTAGCGCAGTATGAGATGAAGCGGATTTAAAGATCATAATAAAAAGAACTTTACAATCTGGTTAACATAGCCTAACCCTGGGAAGATTAATAGCTTTCAATTCATACAAAGACTGAAATCTACAATTTGATACATACACAGTCTTATTAAAAATGAAAGCTGATTATAATGAAATGCTACTACCATGCAAAGATTAGCATGGTGCATAGACTAGACAAACCAACAGTGTGGCAATGGTTGGAGCAAACCCCTTTAAATGGAATTCCACAGGATATTTTTTTTTTTTTAAAGATTTTATTTATTTATTCATTTATCCCCCCCTTGCTGCTTGTGCTCGCTGGGTCAGCCAACCACGCCGTAAGGGCGGGCTTGTCTTCACCAGGAGGCCCCGGGAACCGAACCCGGGGCCTCCCATATGGTAAACGGGAGCCCTACTGATTGAGCCACAGCTGCTTCCCAACACAGGATATTTTTTCAGTCTCAAAACTATCAAATCACAAATGGTTGGAGATACAATTAAGAATTATGTTCTAAAAAAATTCTGCTATAAAAGATAATATCTATTTAGGGAGGGCTGGATTTTTAATGAATTTTTAAGAGATGCTTGAGGTTCCCCTCTACTCTCAGCAGTTTAGCTAAAAACATGTCAGGCGAGGGGTCTCTTGGTGCATGGGATCAAGTTTTACATTTGTGAGCGCAAAGAAGGCGTTCGCTTCCTATCTTGCAGCACACAAGGGATGCTGGGGAAGGACCAGAGAATTTCTGGGACTGTATATTAAATCGAAAGTGTTCAGTTCTATAATTTTTGAAAGCAATGAGTCATTTTCAGACTTGGGATTTTTCATCTCTTTTAAAATTTTTAGGTCATAAACCTTTTTTAATGAAACCATACTTAGAAGTGGAGTATATATATAAGAGATAAAATATAAAAATGTTCAAGTGGGAGGCCGGGAGCGTTGAACAGAGCCCATTTGACCCTCTTCCCACCCACCCCCTTTATCCTTTGAGGCACCCAGTAGTACTTCTAGAATGCCTAGAAGCATGGTTTAAAAACCACCAAAACTGGAGCAACCTCTTTACTTTTCAGTTGATGTAACTGAGATACAAGAAGTTAAAGGCATTTTTTTTTTTTTTTTTTTTTTTTGCAAAATCACACAGACAACTGAATTGGCAGAGAGAGAAGAAATCAGAAGGTATTTCACACCACCAGATCTTTGACCTCACTTTTCTCATTTCCCTGTGAATGGTTCATGATTTGGCAGCATGGGCATCACCTGGGAGCTCCTTAGAAATGCAAGTCTTGGGCTTTACCACAGACCTGCTAAATCAGAGTCTCTGGGATGGGGCCCAGGAATCTGCATTTCAATAAGCTGGCCTAGTGATTGAATCTCCAGCGCCTGGACACTTGAACATCCCTCTTGCCTTGCCTTTCCTTCTGGCCCTCATTCGCCAACTACCAGGTCCAGAAATAGCGGATGTTTAAATTATTAGGAGTGAAAATTTTGTCATGAAAGAAAAGACAAAGAAGTGAGGAAGGAAAAGGGGGAGAAATTATTCCAGAGCTAGTAATTCCATGCCTCAGGCCCCACTGAAATCATTTTGGAATTTAAGTATCTTTGTTTAATGGTGACACTATGAAAAGGAATAATATTTTCCACTACTCTTTCTTTTTACTTCAGCTTTTTAAAGGGTAGATTAGAAAACCTTTTTTTTTTTTTTTTCCAAACTAAATGTCTTCATGTTTACTACATGACATGTGAATTCAATGTTTAAACAGAAGGACTCTGGGGGATACAGGAATTTGGTGCACAGATACAAACACACACAAATAGTGGAAAATTTTGAAAACATCTATTTTATTACTTTACAAAGGATATGTCAATTAGATTTTCCCAAATAAAATCATATATGAAACAAGCTAAAGAAAGACTATTTCAAAGTCATCTCTGCTAACTTCTTTTGTATCACAAAGGCATACAGAAATGGATTGGGTTTGGATTACTGAAATTCTGTGAATGAAAAAAACTGCAGAGAAACTGCTTTTACATGCATGCCAAGAGGGAGAGAAATTAACTGCAACCTTTTGGGCCCCTCTATCTGATCCTCTTAAAAATTCTATTTTTCACACATTTATATTTTAAGTTAAAGTAGATGATTACCTTACTGTTAGAAAAATATTTGGGGTAAATTAAAGATGATCCGAAGTTTCACAAAATCAGAATGGAGAGTAATTACCCTGAAGGAATGGATTATTTTAGAATATGAAAGGATGGCCAAGGTCTATACAAAGTTATTTTTGCTTTGAGTAGAAAACCTGAGTGCAGTGGGTAGGAATATAAAGCTATTTCCAACATGCAAAAATTCTGTAAACTTCCTGCTACTGAGAGAATTATGTATGTACTCGGTTTGCCAAATGGAATTCTCTATTCCCAGAACAATCTTTTCTAAAGCCACAAAAAAGAAATAGGATTCAAAGTTCTTAAGCCTGATATATTCTATGCTCTCTTTTTACAAAACACATCACCTAGTTTTTACATTCCTCTGCACAATCATTATTGCCACAAAAGATGTATTTCCCCTAACTTAACCTAAAATCCATGATTTTAGAAAACAATCTAAATGAAAATAGCAAACACAAAATACACTGGTAAAGTCATGCCTATAAAATTGTGACCTAAAACAGCATAAATTCCTCTAGATATTTAAAAAAATCATTTATGGGTTTTTGACTTCATGAAACTTTGACAACATTACCTCTGAATGAGAGATTTGTGGGGTTATACACTATTTTCAACTAAAAGTTACAGTAGTTGGCTTAACAAATACAATACACCGTAGGCTACGTTTGAGATTATTTTGAAATCTCTAAACTGCTCAGCAGGTAAAAATAAGCAATGCAACCATCTTATAGCTCATCGGTGCTTAGCTTTGAATCATCTAAGGTATAGCTCCAGGAGGAAGGTGATAAAGAATATTTGCCACTCTCAAGGTGGCGTTTGAACCTCAAGAATCCCCTGGAGATGGAGCTGGTTGATGCTTCAGATCCCCACCCTGCTCTGTCATTGACTCGGCCCCTGGCATGGGAACCGCAATGGAAATGGGCTGCTTTCCATTTCAGTCCTTATATACACCCTCCCTCTTCATAGTCTCCTTGGAACTGAATTAGTTACTGTTTCAAAGAATGGGGTCCTGTGCAAGGGAAGGGTGGGGTTTAATGACAAGCAAGTCCGTTTGTTTGGAATAAAATGGTCAGAAACAGAACAATAAACACAGAATTCTGCTAGAATAGGCCTTCGGTTTATCAACACAAAGAGTTTTCTTCATGACTTACTTGGACATCGGTTGCGTTTTAAAGATAGAGAGCTGATAATAATTTCCTTTCCCCTTTACTTGTTTAATTATCTAATCCGGATATTAAAGCATTGGGGGCAAGCATGAGATAATTTTAACTGTTTCCAGTAAAGACTAGAAATCTTGGTCAGTAAATAATTCAACTATAGCCTGGTTTAATATGACATTGGTCATACACAGATGCACAGTATCTATCACATCTTCAATATGTAACTCTGTCCACTAAAGTCCCAAAGTAATATTATCTGTACCTGTCTTGGTATCTCAGTCTGGGTTCCCTCTAAAACAGCTGAGAATTTGGGTACAAGTAGTTTACTGGGAGGTGATCCCAGGAAATACTGTGGGGAGTAGGAAAGTTGGAAAGGAAAGAGAGGAACCAATCAACACTGCTTTATTGAGCAAATTCACTGCTGTGGGCAACTGGGGCTCAATGCTTCTGGAGAACCTCCGAGAAACCTCGGAACACACCTCAGAATTATCCCATTGAGGGAAGAGCAAGCTGGGATATTTATCCACTGTTAATTTCCCAGCTGCTAAAACAAGTACCATACAAGGGGTTGGCTTAACAACAGAAATTTATTGCATCACAGTTTCAGAGGCTAGAAGGCTTGCTTCCTCCTGGGGTGGGTATCTTCTGGCTGGCTGGGAATCTTTGGGGTTCCTTGGCTTTTCTGTCACATGGCAGTGTACATGGCAGCGTCTTCTCCTTTCTGTTCTGGGTTCCATTGACTTCCAGCTTCTGGCTGCTCTCCATGGCTTCTCTCTTTCCGTGTCCAGTTTCCTTTACTTATAATGACTTCAGTCATACTGGATCAAGGCCCACCCCCATTCAGTTTGGGCAACACCTTCACTAATAACATCTTCAAAGGTCCTATTTACAAATGGGTTCACACCCACAGGACCAGGGGTTGGGTTCTGGACATGCCTTTTGTGGGGGACATGATTCAATCTCCAATACCCATTTATTCCCACACTTCTGATTGGTCAAGATTTGTGCCACTTAATACCCTGGCACTTCCGTCTTGACCCATGAGTCCACCTACCACCCCAAAGCTGAGGGGATATGGGCAGGACACCTACAGCATCAGCTTTATATGGTGTTAGATGCTATTCTCTGTACCAACAAAATGGTATACAGTATCTAGTACTTAAAAGAACAGCAAAGTTAACAGATGTACACACTGTATACACAGGATTTGATAGGGTTTGCAAAACTCCCTACATTTCTTTGCATATAAACTGGATTCATCCTTCGAATTTTAAAGTAAAATCTTACCAACTGCTGAAAAACTGTAGCATATAAGTTCTTTGGAGTTTTGAAAGATGTGCTTTGGGTTTAATTTCACCACCTTCATATATAACCCTTTCAGTTTCAAAGGCTAGATCAGATCTCTTAAAGCTAAAACAGTAAGTCTCAAACAATTTTCATAACTAGACAATCTGTCTTTACATGCATTTGCAGGCAAAAATTGTAAAATAGTTATTAAAATATAATGCATGAACTCAAAAAAGAGGAGAAATTTCCCTAAAGAAAAGTAGCAATCAAATATTAGTGTAAGTGGAAGTATTAAGTGTTAAAGAGTATGATGTATTCAACCTACTCGCAAATGTTTAGAAAACAGATATAGAAGGATTGATGGAAGAATGGATCAATAGAATGTGTTAAAGGAAGTAAAACAAAGTAGAGTTTCTATGACTAAGAGAATTAAAATGATGTCAGAGGTCATTCTGGAGATTACTCTTACTCAGGTCTCAGCCAGATATCACAAACTGCCCAAGTATGCAAAGCTTCAAGCCACAATGTTCTTGAAAACCCTAAGGACATCAGGACACCATAAACAAACCACAAGATAAAGAACTCAGGTAAAACTATCTAAAGGACAATTAGAATTCCCCAAATATCCACCAACTGCAAACAGCTTGTCTAATCGTCTTCTTTTCCTTTAAAAATCCTTGCCTGGAAATGCCAAGACTTGACAAGATTTGGGTTGCTACCAGAGCCTGTGCTCCCCGAATTGCAATTCTAAGACCCCAAACAAATTCCTTCATTGCCTTGCAGCTTAGTTTGTTATTTCTAGGTTGGATCTGAAGCAACCACTGACTTGACTTCTGAGCCACCGTTGGATTCATTTGGTACCAGCCAGAGCTCCCTGAGCACTGTGGTCTTCCCAATGACCCCGGGTGCCTGTCAGAGAGTCCTCTCGGCTCCAAACCTCCCTCCTTTTGGTTGAGGTTCTAGCCTTTCTTTGGATGTCTTTTGGTTCTTTTGGTTTGGGCTTGTGGCAGAAGCCCAACTGTGTTTGCCCTTTTTGGTATACATGGAAAATTTCCTTGTCTCGTGAGCACTCAAAGGGGACCTTAAAATTCCCACTTTGTTAATGAGCTCCTTTGAGTGGAGGGATGCCTCCCTAATAATCAATTTGACCTCTGTTCTGACTGTGAGCAATCAGTTATTTTGGTGGGTATGGGACAGGCATTTTCATGGTATTAGAGTGCTTGCCACTTTTGATGAGAAGCCTTAGCTTCTGAAGAACAAGACTCCCATGAAAGGATAAGGCAGTCATGGATGGGTTAGAGTGTCACAAGGTTGCCTGCCATCCTCAAGGTAATTTCCTAGCAACTAGAAACACCTGGTCATGGGTCAGACAATTAAAGCACAGGCTGTCCACCAGGTCAAACAAGTATCCTGTGAAATTCACACTGTAAAACATCACACTCGGGAAGCAGATGTGGTTCAGGCGACTGGGCTCCCGCCTACCACATGGGAGGTCCGTGATTCAGTTCCCGGTGCCTCCTAAAGAAGACAGTGAGCTGGCACAATGGGCAGGTGCAGCAAGCTGACACAATAAGATGATGCAATAAGAGACACAAGAAGAAAAACATAATGAGAGACACAACAAAGCAGTGAGCAGAGGTTCCTGGTGCCTCCTAAAGAGGACAAGCAGGATGGCGAGCTGGCCTGACCGGCAGGAGCAGCAAGCTGATACGACAAGATGATGCAACAAGAGACATAAGAGGAAAAACATAACTAGAGATACAACAAAGCAGGGATTGGAGGTGGCTCAAGCGATTAGGCGCCTCCCTCCCACATTGGAGGTCCCATGTTCAGTTCCTAGTGCCTCCTAAAGAAACAAAGAAGATGAATAGACACAGCAAGTGCAAACAACTGTGCAAACAACGAGGAGGTGGGGAGAGATAAATAAAACAAAACAAAAAAGATTTTTAAAAATTCGCACTTGTCCCAAACCCAGACAATTCCCCTCAGGCTTAGGTTTTAGGATTCCTCACAATCAGAATTAACTAAAATAATGGGTTCCATCCTTCCATGAAGTCTAATGGTGCACCACCATCTAGCACACCAGCTGATTTCTTGTGCAAAAATTATGGTCTTGCCTCATGTAAAATCTTATCCTGCTGGACCTGGCACACTAGAGAAAATCTTGAATTATAATGGCCATAATGGGGATCTTTTGATATGCCCAAGCTGGTATATTTGGGTGCTCAACGAGAAAATAGAGGATCTAAAACTAGGCAATCTGAATCAGATACTTATTTTAATTGGTACTTGGAAGCTCCCAAATGTATGACTAATTCTAAAATTGCCTCTTCTCAAGAAACAAATACTAAATTAACAAAAACTAACAAACATATCTAAGCACATTATCAAACTTGAAAAATTTATCCAGAACTCCTGACTCTGACTGTTCTAACCCTCCTCTAAACCCCTCCAGTCTTCCTCCTCTGTGTCTCAGCTTAGCCTAACTCCCTTTCTATAGTGATAAGATTTCCCAAATCCTACTGAAGGCTCTCTGGGTTTTGCAAAAGAATTAAATCTTATCATTCAGACTTATAAGCCTGGATACTCAGACATTTCTCAGTTAATTTACATAACTGCTGGTGAAGGTCTTGACAAAATCTGGATAGACAAAGCTAATTGGAAAAATCTTGAAGAGGGGCCAGGGTGGTCCTTGGCTGGGTTCATTCACTCAGCGCGGCAGAAGAGACAGACACACTGAACTAGGCTAGAAAGGAAAAACAGATTTATTCATGGGTAGGAGACCAGAGATGTACAATCTCAAATCAGCCCACCCAAACTGCTGAAATTCTAATATTTTTTACCACTGGGATGCTAAAGAATAAATAGGGTGGAGCTGGACACAGGTTCCCTCATTAATAAACATTAAGGGGCTGAACAGAGTGGGATGGGTACCAAACCAGGGTGAGTTACAGAGTTTCAATCATTATCTGAGATCAGGGTTCTGGGATAGGAAAGTACAGAGTAGAGGTCAGTCACAAGGTTTTCCATATGGATATTAAACAGGAGGGTGGAGTAGTTACCATCACAATGGCAAGTATAAGAGAGACTAGATCTGAAATAACCATAAACAAAGGTAAGTTCAGTGTAGAATTACCATCACAATAGTAATTATACACAAGGGAGAGGCTAAGTTTGGAGTAACCACAAACGGGAGAGACCTGTTTGGAATGATCATGATAATAGCTGGTCTAGGCTAAACCTAGTCAGTTTCAGCAATTTCAGATATTAACCTTTTGCTTTTTTTTTTTTTTTTTTTTAATATAAAGGCATTTATATAATTCTTAACCCTCAGTTACAAAGGTTCAGTACAATGCCTCAGTATTTAAGCTATACTGGGTATTTCTTGTATTACAATCCCTTAAATGGCTTTTCAAAATGAAGTGCTACTGATCAAACTGAAGCATTTAAGCTACCTAAGAAACTTCATAAGGTCAAAGGTCTTACCTGAAGTTTACCCCCCAAATTATTGACTGGAGAAAAATCCAACTATGTACCCCAAAACCTAATGAGCCCATATATGAAAATAAAAGGCTCAAAGAAAAAACTTTTAAACAATTCTCAGGTCTTGACCATATTAACTCCAAAACCTCTACGTTATTTATTTCTACTTTTGTAAATAGCCTCTCAGAAGAAGAAACACCACTTTAAAACGTAAACAACTAAAGTGGGCCACCATGGCACCTAATGATTTAGTAAACTAAATTAGTAAACCAATGATTTAGTAAACTAAATCAATAAACTAATGATTTAGTAAATCTTATAGATCTGAAGGAAACCCTGCAGGGGTTCCTCTGGGTTCTTGCCCAGAGCAGATGGATTAGAATCCACACCTGGATGGTCGTGAGAGAAAGTAGAAGGACAGTAGACCAGGGTGTCTCAAATCTGCCTTCCCCAGACCAGGGGAGGAGGGTAGAGTGGTTACCATCACAATGGCAAGTATACACAAGGGTGAGCCTAGTCCTGAAATCACCATTAACAAAGGCAAGTTCAGTCTAGAATTACCATCACAATAGTAAGTACATACAAGGGTGACATTTCTAAGAAGGGTCTGGAAAAATTAGTTTTTGCTTTTCTCAGTTAATCTTAAAATATGCATGGTACCTGGGGTTGGGCAATCTTGGGGTGACAGGGATGGGGGGGTACCAATGTGATGGACAAAGATACAGATAATGGACAGACACAAATAAAGATGTGTGGGGAAATGCATAGCTATGCATTTTTCATGGAACTAAATCTGGTTAATGTTAAATCTGTAGCTCTACTTGCTTGTGAGCAAGAGTCACATTAAAATTTTCAAACATTATAAGGTACAGTACAGTGCCTTAATTTTTAAGCTATACTTGGTTTTTCATGTACTACAGATCAATTAGACCACACCTTTTAAAAAGCTGAGAAAAATAAATCTTCCCAAGTTAAAAGAGTAGGTAAGTCAGCCTCTAAGTACCAGGGTTCAGGGCTCTGATACTGGTAATTACTATAAATAACCTGGACATTGGAAAAGAGACTGCCCAAAACTTCCTGAAGACAGCAGCAACCCCCCAGTGCTCTTTGCCCTCTAAGAAAACAAAGTGCCAAAGTTCCTTTCAATGTGACTGCTAGGGCTGCCTGGGGATACAGCAGAGGTTTTTCCAATTGTCCATGTCAGGTCTTCAGGCAAAACAGATCTGATAACTGAAAACAACTGCAAAGGAGAGCATACAGGCTCTAAGAGATATTAGGGCCACCTTCTCTGTCTTAAATCCCACCACCTTCATTAACCTTCCTCCCTGGAATACAGAAATAACTCAAATGGTAGGAGTCTCCAACAAGCCCATGACCATCTTTAATTTCCACCAATGCCCTTTCAATGATAGCCTTTACAATGCACTCATCAATTTTTATTAGTTCCCTCTACCCCAATTCACCTTCTGGGAAGAGATCTCCTTAGATTATTCGAAGCACAGGTATCTTTCTCCCAAAAGGGGGAAATTAGTTTGGAACTCTTAAAACCAGATTTCACAGATCAGGATAAGGAAATTAAGTTCCATACATATTCCTGTCTTTTCAGTCACAGAAATAAAATTTAAAGGCCACCCTCTTTTAGATACTATACCAATCCATTTAGCCACATTCTTTCTGTCCCACCTATCCCTGCCCTCAGGGCCTTGTCCTAGACCTTGGTGGCATCCAAAACATTCTAACTTACTTCTTCCCAAGACCAAAATTCTTAGTTAAGAGGATTTTTAGGCTTTGCAGGATATTATAGAAATTGGATTCCTAATTTTTTGTTAATGGCTCAACTTTTCTGTGCCTCATTTAAAGCTAAACAAATTGAGCCCCTTATTTGGGATGAAACTAGTCAAAATTCCTTTAAAGAAATAAAGCAAAATTTGCTCAGCACTCCCGTTCTGGGACACCCTAATTCCAAATTACCCTTTTTGTTCACTTTGTCCTTGAATGAGAAAGAAATGCCTTAGGTTTGCTTACACAAAAGCATAAAAACCAGCCCAGACCTTTAGGATATCACAGCCATCAATTGGACACCATAGCCAGGGGACTTCCTCCTTGCATAAGGTCCATTGCTGCAAGGGTGAAACTTTTATAATCAATTGAAAAATTAGGGGAATTAATTTTTTAATTATATTCAGTTAGATATGCTATTAGCATAAATTAACGATTTATGCCTCTCATTCTGTTAAAACATTCTCTACCAACAGTTTAACTTCTTATGAAATTCTCTTACTTTCCCCTCCCAATGTCTCTTTTGTTCCTTGTCACAACTTTATTTCCTACTGTTTCTAAGGAAATTCCCCATGACTTCATAGCTTTAACTACTTAACTCCCTCGAATAGACTTACAAAAAATTTAATAATGCAGATGTTTTCTGGTATACAGATGGCTCCCACCTTAAAGATAACTCAGGAATATATTCAGTTAGATTTGCTATTACCTGTAACCATGAAACAATCAAAGTAAATTCCTTACCTAATACTAGCTCAGTCCAGCCGGCTAAACTTGTTGACCTCACAAGAACCTGTATACTTGCAGAAGGAAAAACAGCAAATATGTACACTGTTAGTCAATATGCTTTTGAAGTTATTCTTGATTTGGGGATGTTATGAAAACAAAGAGCTTTCAAACTTCCAATAGAGAGAAATAAAATATAAAAAACCAGCTTTTATGCTAGATGTTTTTAAATTGCCAGATGTTATTTTGTTACCAAAGGTTTCAACTATAATAAAATTCCTGGTCATTCTTGGGCAAAAACAGAAGAAAGCACTGGCAATCACATGATGTTTATAGCTGCAAAAAGTACAGTGACAAATTCTAATTCTACTCCTATTTCTATAAAGATTTTTGAACCATACAACTCTATTGGAAATATAAAAAAATAATTACTTCTTGATATTCAACAAAATACTTCTTCTCAGGAGATAAAAAATGGAAAGCTACTGGCTGCTTTTATAAGCCTGCAATTAAATCATGGTTTAGCCTTAATGGTAAACCAATCCTCCTACTTGTCTCCGGAAAAGTGTTTGGAAATTATTTATAATATATTTCATTGGAATACTGATATTTGGTAAACTGAGGAAAGCAATGTTTTTTGAAACCCTCCTCTAAAATAACTATAAAAATATATCGCAATTGTTTAATTTGTACCAAGCATAATCCAGAAAAGACAAGGCTTTGTACTGCTGAGGAATTTGATTACAGAGGAATCTTATTTTAAATATTATCCGTCATTTAAAATCTTAAATAATATTTTTACATATGTCCTTTTGATTTTAAATGATACGTATTTACATAAAACGTAGTTATTTCTCCCACTTCTTCATTGTTGAAATTGCCTTTGCCAATAGTTATGCAGTGTCAAGATGGGATCAGAATGTGTGGGAGCAGACGTTTTTTTTCAGTCAAGCTTTGCTAGCATATTTAAATTACCAATGAAACAATCTATGTATCTAAGAAAAAGCGTGGAAAATGTGGCTGTTAAATTTCTTCCCTTAATTCTTCCCTATACTTGAAGAAGAGTGGGAAGAACTTAGGTTGGGCTCAACTAATTCTAATCACTAACAATGAAAAAAACAACAACTGATATCTGGCCCCACCCAAGAGTCTGGCATGATTGCCTTGGTGTGCGGCTTGTGTTTTTTTTTTTTTTTTTTTTTTATTTCCTAGGTGATTCTAATGTACAGTCATTAGAGCCATTGCTTTAAAGGTCACCTCTAGTCTACCACTTCACATCATCTAAATCTGGCTGCAATCTATACTAGCTGGTAGCTGGTTGAGGGGATCATTTCATGCTGGGTTCTTTCTACTTTGACCCAGCCAGATGTTGGTCCTACTCTCTATAAAAATTTTCTTCAAAGAGCCAGACCAGGCTGTGGCCCTGTGGCCCTTTCCCCATGCATGAGCATATATTAAATGTGTTATCACTGCCTTGCAAAACGAACCATTATTGAATATTCATTTACTTCCTCCATTCAGTTATTGATTTATTCATGCATTGAGAAAATATTTATGATGTGTCTGGTATAGAAAAGTATGAAAAGGTATAAAAAGACCTCAAGGGGCTAACAATCTGGAAGGGAATACAAATTCATGGACAAATAAAATACCATATGACAAGGGACAATTTAGGTGTGCTAAGGTAGCTCACTGAAGAAGCTGGTAACCTAGTTTTTATGCACGAATTGTTACCTGAAAGGGGATTACAAACTAAGCAAAGGGGAGAGAGGACAGATAGAATGTTGCTGAGAGAGGGAGTTAAAGACACTTTCTTTGATTGCAGAGTTCAGCATAGAGGACTAAAGCTTGAACGGTCTCAGGGAGTGAAAGCATGAAGGGCCATGTGAGCAGCGCGGTGCTGCTAAATGTTTAACAGCTGGCTCTGGGGTGGAGAGAAGCCCTGGTTTATTGCATTCCCCGATTTCTGTGGTGTAAATTCTTACCCCATGGTTGATTACAAATCACCAACATGATGTGGCTGGATGAAGAGTTCAGTGGAAAGAGATGTGCACATTTGGCTCTTGGGAGCCTGTATAAACCAGTTCTAGCACACTACTGCAAAGTTATAAACCACCCTTATCCTGAGGGCAGTTGGGAGCTGTGGCATGAAATTCAGAGAGAGAGAAAGCCACAGGAACCCGGAAGAGAAGGGCAAAGCCAGGAGACGCCGTCATGTGTCTTGTCATGTGACACAGGAGCCAAGGATGGTGGGCAGCCAGCTCCAGAATGCCAGTTTTCTGGGAGAAAACACAGCATTGATGATTTGGACTTTTTCCCAGCCTCAAACCGTGACAAATAAATTCCCATTGTTTAACCTGATCCATTTCATGGTATTTACTTGGGCAGCCTAGGAAACCATAACAGGAGCCATTGAAGTTTTTATTCAGGGAGTAAAGAAATAACACATACTTGTTATTGTTTTCTAAGCAGTGGTGCACTCCTCTGGCCCATCCATAGGCTCATACATGTGCCTAAAACAGGTATTTATTAATTCTCTAGCCTAGAGGCAATCTCAAGTGGTCTAAATTAAGTGGAACCACTTATCCCAAAGGCGGATTAAAACTGTGATGAGAAGTTATTAGCTTAACATCCTAACAGAGGGGGGGAAAAAGCAGCATTCTTCATATCCTTAGAAGGGCCTGCTATCAGAGTTGGGTAGGTAGCATTAAATCGGGTCAACTATTATAGCCCTTAAATTTTTAATAACCTAGGTCTTCTGGTCATGAGGAAACATGCAATAGAAACAAAGACTATCTCTTGGGAATAATATGTATTTGCTTTTGCGAATATTTAATTCTATTAGATGAATAAGTTGGAGTTTGTGAAACACTGGCAACACCTTCTACGATGTTTAAGCTACTAAAAAGTAGCTAGCAAGAAAGTTTGTCAGACAGGGGCAGAATTCATGGAACATGTTAAGTAGTTAGCAGGTGGAATATGTAGATGTTAAACATAGATAGCAAAGGAAAGAAGGACCAAAAAGATACCTAATATTCATGAGGCACCTGGGTACTAAATATTCATAATATACTAAATATACATGAGACCAAATATATAAGAGACATTAAATATACAAGAGGTGCTAAATATTCAGGATAAACTAATACAAATTGGGTCTGTGAGCCTTTTTCTTCCATGACCTCTCCGATAGGTCACCTGGTAGTGTACTTAGAGGCCATTATTGCATCAAGGCAATTAATTCCCAACATGACAGGGGATATGTGAAGTTTAAAAAAGAATTAATTTGAATTTGCCAGGGGGAGGAGAAACCTTGGAATTGAGAAAGATCATTCATCTAATTTGCTTAATTATTTGCTGCATTTTTAAGGTACAAATTTTATTTTCTGTAAAGTGAAAAAAGCATAAAAGGAAAACATCTTGAAATGGATTGACTTCTGGAATGATTTGTGAGGTTACATGCAGAAAGGAATTACAGGAGAAAATGTCCCCAGACAGATATGTCCTCAAAGAAATGTTGAATTTTTTTAAAAAAAGCATCTTATTCTGATATCCAGTTGCTTACTTTCACTTACCCATTCCCCAATTACAAAACAAAAACACAAACAAAAACCAGATGAATCACCTGATGACATTCACAACACTGCAACAATAAATTTAGATCTAAAATATTGTTGAAGGACATAACTCAATTGGATTTAAAAGTTTATATTTAAGTAAATAATATCCAGAAGCAGATAGGATCAGACCTTGGAGCTTATTTCAACCAATCTTAACACTGAATGCCACTGTAAAATTATATAAACCATTTGGAGCAATTTAACTTAACATTTGTTGAGTTGTATTTACTGCCCATTTGCTCAAGGCCCTCTGCTAGATACTGCAGGGAGCTACAAAGATGAACAATACATTCTCAATGACTTTACAGTCTAATTATAAGAATGGAGAATGTTCTTCAAAACTTGACAGAATTTAGTACAAATAAAGAACAAATTAAAAGATATAGATGTTTGAAGAAAGAGACATAGCAGGTTGGAGGATCAGGAAAGGCTCACAGTTGGGAGATGTGAGAGACAGTTTTTCCAAGATGATTAGGGTATTGGTGGGCAAAGGGCAGGGAGAAAGCTAAGGAGGCCCAGGGAATTACATGATGCAGAACTTAGATGTGGCCATTATAAAAAGGCAAGACAATGGCCTGAGAATCATTAACGACTTTGTGTAAAGTTACCCAAAGATCTATGAATAATTACTATATAGAAGCAGATTTCTCCAGAGTCCTCTCACCCCAAACATCCTAATTTAACTAATTTGACTTGCCAGCATAGCAACAGAGACACAGTTACCTCCAGCTCCCGCATGGACTCATAGATACAGCTCAGGGCCTTGGGCACCATCCTCTGTTTCACATTGAACATGTTGCTCTTTGACTAATTTTCCCATTTGTTCTCCCCAACTACACTCTAGGCTCCTTGCGGCTGAGAGTTTTCTCACTTTAATTAATCCTTAGATCTAGCATTTAGTACAGTGTTTAACACCTAGCAAGTGCTCAAGAAATGCTTATTGAATGAGTGAATGAATCTATCAAATAATATTGTATAGAAACGATTGTCAAATCTGCTTTTAAAAAACCTAGTGTTTGGGCTGTGGAAGGAGGGGAGGGAGAAAGGGTGGAGTGTAGCACCCCCCCAAAACTGCTTTGAGGTTCACATGTACACATAAAATCAGTACAGATGTGATACTGACAGCCACGTACAGATTAGAAAAAAATCAAATGGGCTAAGAGGGGTGGGGTTTCCCCTACTCCCTGAAACATATACCCTACTAGCTGTCCTTAGGTGACCTATCTTTCTTTTTCAAAGCTGCCTTAGTCATTCCCGAATAAAAATATTGCAGAAATGGGAAGGAGATAGGCATAATGTTTGAATCACTCTCTAGGACAATAATTTTGCTTATAATAATGACAGGAAATATTGGAAGATAACAAAATGTCTTGTGAATCGTCTAAGAAATATTAAGGTGCAATGAAGAGCTCTGAAGGGTGGTAATCTATGGATAATTCATATTATAGAGAGAGTACCTCCTCTTTTTAGGTGAATATCTAATTAAGTAGAATTTTACCTTGCTGGAAGATAGAGTTTACTCTTTCTATGGCTGTGTATGTGGTGTGGAAGCATATATATTATTGATATTATTAGTACTGTAATAGAGGGACCTCTCTTCAGCAAGTCAATTTTTCTTATATCTTACTGCTTCTTTAATTTCTTCTTCCTTCTTCCCTTACAATTGCTTCTCCAGATATCCTTGAAATGGTAAAATAAAGTAGAAAGCCTACGATATATCGAACTGTGGCTGATGACTGGTTTGAGTTCAACGAGAAGACACTCTCAGCAGAAAACCTGTCAAATGAGTTTGTGTGAGTCATTAAAATCAGTTACAGGAGATGACAAATTATCATATCATCTTCATGATAAGAAGAAATCAGTCAAATTAAGAAAAATTAGAGATAAAACTAAAAAGATGACACTAAAGAACATCTCACTACTAGAAGATTTTCATCTAACAATGATCTCTCTGAGAAGCAAAGATATTGGTCAGCTATTATTCAGTACATGAGTCTACAATTTCCTATGATGTGAGTTTTCATTAGTATATAATTTCCTTGTGAAGTCAGAATCTAGCTCTTCCATTGCTATAATGAAAACCCTGTGTGTGGGGGTGGGGGTGGGGAGTAGCTATGTGTATTCCTATATTTCTCTCTTGCTATTGCCACAGTTCTTAATTCCTTTCTTGGCTTCATCTACATCCCTTATGTTCACTTTCCTACTTCTCAACTCATCACCATCAGACTGCATGACTTTGGTTCCACTGTAAATTCTTTGACTCTAGTATCATCTTGAACCTCTTACTTGGTTGCTTGCTTACTTCACAAAGCTGAAAGAGCTTCACAATAGTCACAGCAGTAGGATTCAGTGGGCCCACAAACTCTTTTTCACTTATATCACTGAAATGGGCATATCACAATACACTAGCTCAAGAGACAGTGCCTTGCTTAGTAAGGGTTCAAGAATATATGCAGTCTTGAACTTTATGCTCCTGGGCTGAGCCCAGCATTTGAATAAAAAGCAGCAGCTTTGATTCTACAAACAAAGTATTAAACTGTGAAATCTACTGCGAGAGGGGCCCTACAGATCATCTAGGCAGGCCTCTTAATTTATCTCTGAGGAAACAGAATGGTTGTAGAATTTACTCGAAGTGTCACAACTAATTAATGGCAGAATCAGTAGTGAAATGTGGGTCTCCTTATTCTCATAGTCCGGTACTCCTTCCACAGTATAGAGAAAAGCTCGATTAAAAGAAGAGCGCAACAAAAACAAAAACAAAACAAAATAATACAACAAACAAACAAACAGAGCATGGTGGGGAAGCGGCTGTGGCTCAATCAGTAGGGCTCCCGTTTACCATATGGGAGGCCCCGGGTTCGGTTCCCGGGGCCTCCTGGTGAAGGCAAGCCCGCCCGCACGGCGTGGTTAGCTGACCCAGTGAGCACAAGCAGCAAGGGGGGGATAAATGAATAAATAAATAAAATCTTAAAAAAAAAAAAAAAAAAAGCATGGTGAATATTTCAGGCATCTCTAGCTGGTGTCAATATATTAACCACATGCAGGGTTGACAGGTGGGTAGATTAGGAAGGGCAGGTTAGAATACCCAGGATACTGGGGGGAGAGATGGGAGAGGGACCAGGTCAACACTGAATTTGTCAGTATGAGGTTGAAAGTGCAGGAATGGGAATGCTCTTATGGCAATATGACAAGGTAGTGTCACAGGTTTAAGGTGTAGGTTGGGGTGGGGCATTCAGGATGGAGTGCATCTGGAGTAGGCTTCGGGACAGTGTGTGAGTGGTCATCCTGTCATAATGTGTTGTGTCAGGGAGTGGAGACCCACACGGTGAGTGGGAAGGAGATGGACCCCCATCTTTGGGAGGACTGATTCACTCAGAAACAGACAGGTGGGTGTCTCTTAGGAGCAAGGGTGGATCCTAATAGGGGAGGACAATCACCGTGTCAAGACCTCTTGTTGCGTGTAAATATGAATCTTGTCACCCAATGAGTCAAGACAGGGGGGTGTCATGTGCCCCAGGGGGATGGGGAGGAAGGAACAGAAAAGATCAAACAGGGGTATTTAATGGTCAGGGGAAATGTTTTTCATTACCTTACAGTGATGGACACAGGACATGGTAAATATCATCAAAAATTATTAAACTGTACCGTTTAAATTGTAAACAATACTGTAAGCCATTGACAATGTTTAGTAGCTATGTTTCACTATCTTATAACAGTTATAACAATGCTACCATCCACATAAAAAAGGTTTTAATATGGGGTGAGGAAAGGGGGAGGAGGTTGGGTATATGAGAGTCTCTAGTATTCTATGTGTGACTTTGCTGTGACCTAAAACTTCTTTGAAAATTAAATGAAAATTTGGGAGACAATGGGGAGTGAGAGGGGAAAGGTGCCACGGCACAGACTGGACACCCAATAATGCAGGAATAAAAGGAAAAATGTTAAAAAAAATTTTTTTTAATTTTTTTGTTTTTTCCCATTTTTTGAATATCCCAATCCTTTAATTTAATTTTATTTTTAGTGTTTTTTAAGTTTCTGTTTATTTTATATCTTTTATTTAAACTTATCATTATTATTTCATTTTCCTAGTAATTGTATTTGGTTATTATATGGGCTTCATCTTCAAGGAAGGTTTGGATCACAGAAGGGTTACAACAGGGGCAGGAGAGGATCATTGGTGGGGGGTGTCTGGGATGGGGGTTTCATGGGAGGAAGTTCACCTGAATATACAAGAAAGATATATAAAATTGTTCAAATGATCAAGGGGTGGGGCATGGTCACAGTGGGTGGAGAATCACTCAATAAATGAGAGAATACTGAATTCCCAGCCTGGAGAGCTCTGCCACATTCTCCAAGGGAGCAGCAACAGTCCCCCGAGTGCAGGGGCAGTGTGTGGCAAAGGAGGATGGTCCACTAATGGGTTCTTGTTATTGATGACTACCCTTATGAGTCTTTGCTCTTGTAATAGAAACTAAGCCTTCTGTTATGGGGTGCCTAAAGGTTGCCACCTGAGAGCCTCCTTGTTGCTCATATGTGGCCTCTCTCTAAGCCAAACTCAGCATATGAATGCATTACCTTCCCCCCAGCGTGGGACATGACTCCCAGGGATAAGCCTCCCTGGCAACAAGGGATTAATAACAAGTGCCAACTGGCAATACGACTGGAAAAAGACCTTGAATAAAAGGGGGAAAAGGTAAAGACAAATGAGTTCATATGGCTAAGAGACTTCAAAGAGACTCGGGAGGTCATCCCAGAGGTAACGCTTATGCACACCTCAGTAGGATCTCATAGAACACCAAAGTGGATATCACCCCACACAGAGGGGCTCCTGAGGGCTCTGGAGACACCCAGGTTCTATATAAGGGGGGATAGCTCCAGAGATTGATGCCTTATCAGTGGGCTATACTTTGGAATCTGTGCTCCTGAGTGTGACAGAGTTGGACTCAAATAAGTCCTCCCTGTACATGGTCCATCAGACCCTTCTATTCAAATCTATACTTGGTGCTGGAGTTTGTAGGTACTTCCAGAGACTGGAGCCTTTGGCCTGCCCATGTGCCAGCTGTGCCTGGAGTCTCGGTGGAGCTGCAACTCCTACTCTACAGCTCAATGGACTCACCCAAGTCACCTGGCGTGGAGATGATGATGGACAACGGCCATCCCAGGGAATGGAGAGAGTCTGCAGTTGCAGGCAGGATAATCCCATCCATTTTATCCATGGGATATAAGCCCCCTCTCACTTGGAGGTAGAGTGGACATCACCATCCTAGACTCCTAAGGATTGGGGGAAGAGTTATGGACTAGAGTGGACTTACTGGTATTTTGTTGTAAACATATTGTGATTCAAGCAATGGAAGAAATTACAACATTGAGGGTGGAGCCAGTGGCCACTGGATACTTTCAGGGCAGGGAGAGGGAAAAGCAGTTGTAATATAGGGACTTTTTTGGGACTTGGGAATTAACCTGAGTGACATTACAACGACAGATATAGGCCATTTTACATCAGCATATAACATGCAGAACTGTGTAGGAGAGTGTAGTCTACAATGTGAACTATGGTCCATGCTTAGTGGCAAAGCCCCAGGATGTATATATCCATCGCAAGTGATGTGCCACACTATTGAAGGATGTTTATGTGGGATGTTATGGGAGGTGTGGGAGGTGGGGAACATGGGAATCCCTGTAATTTTTGTGTAACACTTATGTAATCTAAGCATCTTAAAAAAAAAAATTAACCACAAACTTCATTTTTTCCAGGGCTCACTGTAGGTCTGGGTGACTAGTGGGCTTGTTAGGTACTGAGGAAGGAAGAAGATGACTCAGAAAGTACAGCACTTTCCACATGCTTCCCTTGGCCCTGCTCTTCCCCACAGTCCAGCGTGAATTTGCAGCAATCTTGTTAGTAGCCATTTCAGTTTAGCAGGTTGGATGCTAATTATAGGAACCTTTTAGGGGAATGGTCAATGTTCCTACTTCACAAACCAAAGCATCAGCCTCAGGAACTCTATCCAGTATGGAGGGCAAGAATTCCATCTATAGCGAGTGAAATTTGCAGCTGCCAGACTGTCATACAACTTTCAGTTTACCTCAGTGACTGATGTAGAGGAGAAAGTCAGTCTTCATACCCCTTTCCCCTATGGGCAGAAGTTGAATAACTAAAAATGGGGGAGAGGGGCTAGATAAACAGGAAGGGAGGGGCCCTGCTCCTGGCAGAGGTCCTACGGTAGCAGGGCTGGAGTGATAAACTGTGCATTAAGCACCACCCCTCCATGCCTGGGTCAACACACATAATACTTACCAGATGGTCCCCCTTTAAAAGCCCTAGTTAGAGACCCACATTTACAATTAGCTATGTAATAACTATGACATTTGTCCCTAAAATATAAGCTAACTCAGTACTTTCAGGTGTCAATCTAAATATATCAAGGTGAGCAGCGCTGTAGTATACGCTAATAATGATGAATTGCTTCCATTTATTGAGTGCCAACATGTTGGGTACTATGCTTGTCAGACTCCACCCCCCACCCCATATTGCTTTACAGAATAAAACATAATATATTTTTTTTTTTTTAAAGATTTTATTTATTTATTCATTTATCCCCCCCTTGCTGCCTGCGCTCGCCGGGTCAGCTAACCACGCCGCGCGGGCGGCCCGCCCTCACCAGGAAGCCCCGGGAACCGAACCCGGGGCCTCCCATATGGTAAACGGGAGCCCTACTGATTGAGCCACAGCCGCTTCCCTTCCCTAAAACATAATATTTAAATAACAATAATTCAAGACTAAAAATATCCTCAATCCAAGGACCTAATAATATCAACATATTCATTTGTCCACGTTAACCTCTAGTCCTTGTCCATGCACATATTCAATGGTTATACAGTTGTACTAATATTTATATTCTACTTTCCACTTACTATACTATTTGATGCATTTTTTTCTCTTATCTTTCTTTCACTCTCTCTACTCTGAACATGCAAAGGAAACAAATACTAAAAACCTGGTTTATAGCTCTCTGATCCTTCCCCCGTGTTCACATAATTCCATGGTATTAATTTTGTCAGTTTTATTTATTTTTAAATGGGAGCATATGTTTCTTGAAACTTGTTTTGTTTGTTAAGAAGTTATCCTTTCAGGACAGCAGCCACAGATCTAGTGAGACTGCATATAAACTCATTCTATAGATTTTCCATAATTCCATAATGTATTAAATAATTTCTCCATTGATGGGTATTCACTTTATTCCTACTTTTTGACCATACAGACAATGCTGCAATAAATATACTCTACATATAGCCTTTCGCATGACTATTTTTATTTCTATAGAATTGATTCCCCAAAAAGGAGTATCTGATCAAAAGGTAATGATTTAAAACATTCTCTTTCTTCAAACACCATAGCAATTTATGTTCCCACTAGCAATGATTGAGAGTGTCCTTTTTCCTCATTAGAAGTTGTCATACTTAACTACTGTCAATTTGATAAGTGAAAAACGTCTTGTTTCTTTTTCATTACCCTGACTACTATGAAGTAGAGCATCTTTCATAGGTATTTTCTGGCTATTTGCATTTTCTCTTCCATGAATTTCATATTCTTCTTCTTCTTTTTTTTTTTTTTTGCCAAGTATCCTCTTGTGTTTTCTTTTAAAAAATCAATTTATAGGACATATTTGTATATTATGGGTATGCATCTTTTTATGATGATGCAAATATTTCTACTTTATCATTTGTCTTTGACATTATTTTCTAATTTTTATTTAGTAAACAGGTCTATCCTTTCCTTATAGCTTTTGGATTTCCTATCTTATTTAGAAGAGGTCTTCCTCATCTTGAGGAATTTTTTTCACTCAGCATAATTCCCTTGAGATTCATCCAAGTTTTTGAGTGCATCAATATTTTGTTCCCTTTTATTGCTGACTAGTATTGCATGGCATGGATGTACCATGATTATATAACCATCCATCCATTGAAGAACATCTGGGTTTGTTTAATTTTTTTTTTTACCATATCAAGTAAAGCTTGTATGAACATTTGTATATAGGTTTTGGGGTGAAAATTAGTTTTCATTTCTCTGGGATAAACACCCAAGAGTGTGATTGTTGGGTTGTATGGTAGTTGCATTTTTAGTTTTATAAGAAAGTGCCAAACTGCTTTCCAGTGTGGCTTTACCATTTTTCATTTTCACCAGAAATGTATGAATGATCCTGTTTCTCTATGAATGGTGTACTCTTACCACCATTTGATATTGTCACTACTTTTCATTTTAGCCATTCCGATAGGTAGAGGGCTCTCTCTTTGTGGTTTTAATTTGCATTTCCCTAATGGCTAATTATGCTGAATATCCTTTCATGTGTTTATTTGCCAGCTGTATATTCTCTTTGCTGAAATGTCTCATTGGATTATTTGTTTTATTGTTGAGTTTTAGAATTCTTTATATATTCTAGATACGAGTGCTTTGCTGGATATGTGGTTTACAAATATTTTCTCTCAGTCTGTAGCTTGTCTTTTCATCTTCTTAACAAGGTCTTTCACAGAGCAAAATGTTCCTCTCTGACCAGTAGATAATTCTTTAGAAGTGTGTTTTCTAGTTTTCTAGTTTTCTAGTTCCATTATGATCAAGGAACATGCTCTGTATGATTTAAATTCTTTTAAATATATTGAGGTTTATGTTGTGGACCAGAATATGGTATATTTTGGTGAATGTTCCATGGATGCTTGAAAGAATGTGTATTCTGATGCTGTTGGGTGGATTATCCTATATATGTCAATTAGATCCTGTTGGTTGATGATGGTGTTTAGTTCTATATCCTTGATGACTTTCTGTCTAGTAGTTCCATCAGTTGCTAAAAGTGTGGTGTTGAAGTCCCCAACTATAACTGTGGATTTGTCTGTTTCTCCGTTCAGTTCTACCACTTTTTCTTCATGTATTTTGAGGCTCATGTATTTAGGTGCCTACACAATTTTGGTGGATTGTTCCCTTTATCTTTATCTAATATCCTTCTTTGTCTCTGTAATTTTCTTTACTCTGAAGTCTACTTTTTTGATATTAACATTGCATTGCTGCTTTCTTTTGATTAATTTGTCCATGAGTATAACTGTTCCCTTCCTTTTACTTTTGAAGTGAGTTTCTTGTGGATGGCATATTGTTGGATTGATTTTCTTTACCCACCCTGCCAATCTCTGTCTTTTAAATGGTGTATTTAGACCATTTACATTTAAGGTAAGTATTTGATATGTTAGGGAGTAAACCTGCCATTTTACTATTCATTTTCTGTTTCTTTTCTCTGCTTTTCATTTCTCTGCTTCTCTTTCTGTATCTTCCTGTGGGTTATATGAATATTTCTTAGGATTACATCATAATTTATTTATAGAAGTTTTGAGTATATTACTTTGTATATTTTTCTTAGTAGTTGCCCTAGGTATTAAAATATGCAGATTTAACTTATCCCAGTCTAATGGTATTGACTTTGAGTAAAGCATAAAACTTTATTTCTGTTTAGGTCCCTTTACTTTTCCCACTTTTAAAATACAATTTTCTTAAATTTCCTCTATAAACATTGAGCATCTGTCAGTTTGTAAATTCTGTAAATGACAAATTTGGAAATGTATAGATTGTAAGAGATAATATTTATTATGTGAATACTATTTGTCAGGCATTTTTCTAAGTACTTCATATCTATTAAGTCAATTTAATTATCACAATAACAACCATAAAAAATAGGTACTTTCATTAACACCCTTAGTTTACAGATGGGGAAACCGAGGCACAAAGACATTGGTTAACTTTCTCATAGTAACTTGGCTCATAAAAGATAGATCCAAGATTCAAAATCCAGGTACTAGAGAGATACCATTTAGTGAAAAAGCTTAGAAATCATGAATGAGAAAAGAACAATGAGGTTTATAAAAAGCAAACCAGGGTTACAAATGGAAAGTACATAGATTGAATTTATATTTGGTAAATATTTTGACATTGTGATTTTGCTTTTGTTTTATAGTTTCTGAAAAATCTAAAACTGTAGGGTTTGTTGTTGTTGTTGTTCACACTACTGTAAAATTAAGAAAACAAAAACACCAAATTATCCTCTGGTATGTAATTTAATAAAATGTTAGTATTTGGGGAGTGTTCAGCTGGGAATGTATGCAAACCAATGCCCTTCGTGTACATTTTTTGGTTATCAGGTCAAGTTTCTAATACAAACTGTCAAAAGAAATCATGAAAGACTTTGAAATGGTAAAAAGATCATTGGTGTCTTTTCAGTGGAATCCTATACATTCTCTAGCAAAGCTTTCATGGGTCATCTGCTTCTCTAAGGGTCTGCACCGTTGTCTTTCTTGGGTAATTTTGCAACTCTGTGGAGGTAGAAGTTAACTTTTGGAGGGCTGATGGTGATGTGAATTATTCTTGCTCATCAAGATGTGAATGAATTTGTCCCATGGTATGCAACTGATTTCTGCCCTGTAGCAAGTGACTATTTTTGCATCTATATAAAATTCATATCACTATTCCTGATTGCTTATAAGTATATCTGTTATTCAGACTCTCCTTTGAACCAACTGTAACATCTTACTAATTCCCTCATTAATTAATGACTTAATAAAATATTTAACATATATTCACACTATATTTCTATGGAATTCATGATTTTATCTTTTTTGAAAATTAGCCTTTAATGAAACTTAAAGACTATTCAATCATTATTCTGCTTAGAAAAGATTCCTATGAACCTGATGCATTGCTTGGTGCCTAGGACACAGTTATCCCTAAAGATAACATTGTATATACACATGGTATATTTGTCTAACTTAAATAAGCATTGGTATAATACAATGAACTACACCCCAGAATTTATTCATATTTCACTGTTTTTTTCCATTAAAATTCTTTTTCTGTTTCAGGACTCAATCAAGGATCTCAAATACATTTAGTCAGCAGTTTTTCAATTTTTTCTTGTTTTTCATGACCTTGATACTTCTTAAGAGTACTGGTTAGGTTTTTTGTAGAATGCACCTTGACTTTGGGTTTGTCTGAAGCTTTCTCTTGATTAGATTGTGGTTATAGGTTTTGTGAAAGAATACCACAGAGGTGAAGTGTCCTTCTCATCACATCATATCAGGGGGTACATGATATCATCATGACTTATCATGGTGATGTTAACCTTGATCATTTGATTAAGGTGGTGTCTGCCAAGTTTATCCATTGTAAAGTTATTATTTCTCCTTTTCTGTACTCTATTGTTTGCAAGCATGTCATTAAGCCCAGCTCATACCAAAAGGGAAGAGAAGATTAAGTTCCACCTCCTAGGAGGGATGTAGCTACATATATTATTTGGAATTCTTTTATAAGGAAGATATGTCCCTCAAATATGGTTTTTTAGTAAACAGAGAAAAAACATTATTATCTGTCTGGTTGTTGTGTGGCCACTATCATTTTTCTTTCTAAATTCATAAATGGGCTTTGCCTTTTGTAAGCCAGAGTCAATTAATACACTTGTTAATCTGATAATTTTGTTAATTTATTTGTTCAAGTGACAAAGATTCCTTTTGGTAGGTTCTGGCACTCAAGACTAAAAGGTTTTTCCAGATATTTCTGTGGATATACAAACTGTACCAGCACACTGGGAAGGGCAATGAGCTGACAGTATACATGTCACTTTGAAGTACTGGGAAACCTACAGGGAATAGTGAGTTACTTAAGCTTCAAAGAAAGATGTGACAATGGTTAACCATATTTTAGATTCAGACTTTAATGTTCTCACAGCCTCAGTGGCTCATCAATTTTTTATGTTAAGTTTTGTAAGTTCTCCAACAAGTTCTCTAGGCAAGTTTGTTTGTAATGCAAGACTAATTTTAAGCTTGATTAAAATGTTCAAGTGACTGTCATGCCATTTGTATTATCCTTTATGAAAAAAAAATCAATACTTTAATATACTTTCTTGGTAAACTATCTTGAGAAATTCAATAGTATTGTTAAATAAAGCAGAATTCCCCATCAGATTTCCTGACTTCTCCGTATTCTCTAACAAAAGGGCAAAATAAGATGAAGCAATGAGTTACATGACAAAAGATTTAAAGATTATTTTTGGCATAGAAAACGCTTTTACACATTGCAATGTTCTAAACTAAGCATGGAAATTTGCCTTAGAGAACTGTTAATTATCTGTCTGAGTCCTGATGTCTCAAATTTAGCATATTATCCATTCTCTGTTACAACACTTATCACATTCTATTACAATAAGTTATTTTAAAAAATCTGTCTTCTCTAGTAGGCCATGAGCTCTGACTTCAGACTGTATCTTAATCATATTAATTTCCTCAGTATGTAGCGTCATACCTGGCAAGCTACATTTCAAGTGCTCAATAGCCCCATGTGACTAGTGGCTACCATACTGGACAGCACAGATGTGAAATAGTACTATCATCACTGAAAATTCTACTGGATAGTGCTGGCTTAGAACAGAGCTTCTTGGCACTACTGACATATTGGGCCAAATAAATCTTTGTTGTGGGAGGCTGCCCTGTGCATTGTCGGATGTTGAGCAGAATCCTTGACCTACCCACTAGATACCAGTAGCACTCCAAGCCCCCACTTGTGACAACCAAAAATGTCTCCAGACATTGCTAAATGTCTTCTGGGGAGAAAATCAACTGTCTCCCCCACCAGGATGAGAATCTGTGAGTTAGAGCAAGGTTTCTGGAACTAAAGTCTTGGAAACTCTTTAGATGCTAGGGATTATTGAAAAATTATTTTCTTTTAAAAACGATCCATATATAACTTACATATTTTATATCATTGCATAAGGCAATGCTATTAAAAAAATAAAGGAAAATTTATTAGAGTTGTGCCACAGTAATGACAAACAACCCTTTCCCAATTTCTCTTAATTGACACACTGTAGATTCATCAAAATAAAATTCTTTTTTTTTTTTTTTTTTTTTTTTTTAAAGATTTTATTTATTTATTCATTTATCCCCCCCTTGCTGCTTGTGTTTGCTGGGTCAGCTAACCACACCATGCGGGTGCTTGCCTTCACCAGGAGGCCCCGGGAACTGAACCCGGGGCCTCCCATATGGTAAACGGGAGCCCTACTGATTGAGCCACAGCCGCTTCCCTCAAAATAAAATTCTTACCCAGGAGGCATCCATCCTTACACTGGTGTATTTAAATAAAACAAAACATCCTTACCGCTTTTGTGCATTCTGGCCTGGATTCCAACTGTGAGGACCCACATTCTTTTTCCTTGATGACTTTCTCTGGTCATAAAAGTGTTTTTCCTGCTCATGGGGCAGGCTAGAAGTGCTGGGGAATTAACTTCCCCTTGTAACCACTTCCCTAACCAATCACTCTGAGGAGTTGGTGAATAAATACTCCTCCCTTGCAGCATGGGTAAAGTTGCACTTGACCAGTGGTCGTTGGCTTGACAATGCACCTGGTATCAACTGACTTCTCTGTCTCACTTCCCCTCTTACCTACATATATTTTATTTCCCTGAGGCAAGGATTCACTTGTCTCAAGGTCTGCTTTGACTCAATGTTTGTATGGAATTCTTGATTCAGAGTATGATTATGGGGAAACTAAAATCTTATTTTTATTTTATTTGAGAATTACTGAGCCCTTATTGAAGGTAGATTAGGTAGCAATAGCACTCTGTCTTGTTATTAGAACAAGTAAAGATACTAACCCAGGAAAGGTGCCCTTTTATTTTTTAACAGGACTTTTTTTAGCTTTACTCTGCCTTGTCAAAGCATTTGAATCTGCTCTTTTTCAACAACACAGAGTAACTGTACTCCACGTTCTTGACAGATAATGCCCTACAACTTCACACTGTCTATTGCGCATTCTTTTCTAAACCTGAGGTTCAATAAACAGTACTGATGGTGAAGTGCATAAAGGACAGGTGGTCAATCTATTTCTGACATCACCACATCTGCATAGATAGGAATCATTTTGCTTTGGCCCATCGTGAAAATGTTATTTTCTTCATTACAAAATCTTCAGAAGGAATTTTTTACTCTTATTTGAAAAAATATATAGATATTCAGTCCCTTCAAATCTAACAGATTCAATGGGACATTATTATTATTATTTTAAAAAGACAGCAAGCAGAAAAGAAGTAGAAGCAGAAGCAGAAAAGAAGATTTAATCAAAGACATGTCAGTTGAATCTAATACAATCAAAGGGGATCATGCCCAGAGGAACAGACCAGTATACAAACATAATCTCTCTTTTTGGAATTCATAAATAATCTCAAACTGCCACAGCATCCATAGCCTCTGGCCCTTTAGGCTTCTGCTGCCGATGTCTGTTCAACCTCCATGGTGTTTCACAATGGCAGACACAAAGATCATAACTGTTCTTGGCACTTGCTCCTTGAATCACTAGCCATCCAAAGGAACTTCCAGGGGAGTTGCAAGTTCCCCACTCCAGATTGCTCTCCACTGTGTTTTGAACTTTCTACATGCAGACCAGATATGTTTGGGCAATTTTCAAATGGCTTAACAGTCTTCAGCAGGTAGGAACATTCTTCTAATTTAGAGGTCCTACGTGAAATGAGTGGGGCATGAAATGGCCATTTTAACTAGTATTAGATGATTATCAGTTCCAAATATTCCTTGGTTCATATAAGTGGATTCTTCTCTCAGCAGAAATCACCAGACAGTAATTTCATTAGCTTTGAGTATCCTAATCCCTAACTCTTGCTTCTCAAGAAGACTTCAGAAAGTTTCACTAGGATTTGCTTATATGAGGATGGTTTGATGAAGGTGACATTTGTCTGGGACTCATGTGTATCCTAAGTAGCTCAGAAATTCTTATCTCTGTTCTAGTCTTGGCACCTTCAACCTTGCACATAAAGTTTGAAGTTTTTAAAGTATGAAAATCTACATGCTATTATTAAGAGCTCTATTAAGGAAAGAGGATTAAGGAGATGGAAGCGTTTACATAGGCATGTCTGATATTGATAGTGGAGGTCAAAGAACTTTTGGCTACTAAAATACTTAGCAATTTATAAATCTTACAATTTGTGCAGTGCAATAAATAATAAATCAGTATATAGAATTTACTTTCTGATCCTGAGATTGGATTCTAGAATTTGGTTTAAGAATAAACCATTTGTTTTAGAATTAAAAAAAAAAAAAATCAATCCAAGGGTTACATATATTTAGTTCCAGAAGATCAAATAACACTACAAGGCTTATAATGAAAAACAGCATACCTCTACCTAAGTTTTTCTTTACTCTAAACTCTTTTAGTTATCCTTTTCTGGTATTTACATCCATACACCTAAATAATATACTTATAACCCAATGTCTTAATTTACTAATTTTAGGCATTAAGCTAATGATTTCTCATGAAAGATGAGGATTTAGTACTCTTTTACCCACCAACATTCCAACTTCCTCCTCTCATTTATATTTGTGTGTGTCATATATATATATATATATATATACTTTTAAATAAAATTCCAATTTGAAAATGGGCAAAAGACATTTCACTGATGAGGACACACATGTGCAAGTAAGCACATGAGAAATGTTCAACATCACTAGCAAAACTATATTAGGTTGCTGGCTGCTAAAATGTGTACCATAAAATGGGTTGGTTTGGTTTAAACATGGGAGTTTAGTGGCTCACAGTTTTGAGGCTAGGACAAGTCCAAAATCAATGTCTCATCAAGGCAATGCTTTCTCCCTGAAGACTGTGGCATTCTCTGGCTGGCTGTCAGCAATTCTTGCTGCTTGGCTTTTCTGTTACATGGCAAGGCACACAGTGGTGTCTTCTCCTTTCTCTTCGAGGTTCCTTTGACTTCCAGCTTCTGGCTGCCTCCTGTGGCCTTTCTCTTTCTGGGCCCAATTTCCTTTGCTTGCAGGGACTTCAGTCATATTAGATTAAGGCCCACCCTCATTCAGTGTGGGCACACCTTAACTAATATCTTCAAAGATCCTATTTACAAATGAGTTGCACCCACAGGACCAGGTCCTAAACACTTTTATAGAATTGTAAGCCATTCTAATGGTGGTTTTTCATGTGCAAACATAGCAGTTATTCTATTTGTTCCATCCCCTTGTCCCCAGCCTTTCCCAGTTCCCATGGAAAAATCCTTTTGAGAGCCATCTATCGTTCTGCTCCAGTTTTGACTGGTTGCTTTCTGAAAAGAGTTTAATTTTATACTAGTTACTAAATAACACTTTAAAAGGGTATAACATTCTATATAGAAGTTTGAGTCCAGGGCTTTTCTTACTTCCTTTGCTGTTGTTGAAAAATCTGCTATCATACTTTTGTAGGTGATTTCTCCCCTCCCCTCCCCCCCGCAGATTTCTTTAAGATCCTCTCATTGTCTTTAATGGTCAAAAATTACATTGCAACATTCAGACTTTTTGTATAAACCAATACCTTTTATTAAAGCTACTAATATCTAAAAAAAAAAAAAAATTACATTGCATTGTGTCTAGGTGGAATTTTATTTGTATTTATCATAATTGGGATTTCTTGACTTCCAAAGTCTGATGATTCATGTTTTTTTGGCATTTTTGGAACTCTTCCACCTGTAATAGTTTGACTATTGTCTCCTACTGACTTTATTTTTTACTCAAACTTTATTTTAAATACTACCGATTTTATTTTAAAACTCCAATTAGATGTGTTATGTTTATTCTGTCTTCCATATGTCTTAAAATTCTTGTCATATGTTTTATCCCCTTGTCTTTTTGTGCTGCATTTTGGGTAATTTCTTCAAATCATTCAAATTACTTCTGTTTCAACTTGGTCTAAGTTTCAGTTTAAACTGTTCATTGAGTTTTTTATTCCATTGATTATATATTTAATATATAGAAAGAGACAGGTTCTTTTTCAAATTTACCTATTCTTTTTTTTTATAGCACTTTGTTGCTTTCTCATGTTTTTTATTACATTTTTATATCTTTAACAATTTAAGCATACTCATTTAATTTCTGATTTTGATAATTCAATTATCTGCAGATATTGACAGATCTAATTTTTCCCCAGCTGACTCTTACTCATGGCATTTCCAGGTACATTTTATAATTTTAGATTTTGAGCTCATGTTTGATAGAGTGTTCACTGTGGAAACCTTGGGCCTGAGGTGAAGGTGCATTCCTTCACAAAATGTTTGTGTTTGGTCCCCAGGATGCTAAGAACCCAGGACTACTTCACATAAATTTCTGAGTTTGAGATTTCTCAGAACCAAAAAGGTAGCACTAATTTGAACCCCAAACATGTTAAAGGAAGCCCTGAGACTTCAAATTCTTAGAGGAGACATTTCCCTTACTAAGAGCCCAGGCTGATTTGGACAAGTTTCCTTGTCATCTCCTTTTGATGATAGAAAGGTTTTTTTCCCAGACTATGTCCTTTCACTAAGAATGTAGGTCTCTTTGAGGGTTAAAATTCCTTAGGGGATCTCAGTTCTAATTCACCCAAGCCTGGTGTTTCTTGGATTAAAATCCAATCTTCTAAATTATCAGCAAACACTACCAGGGCATTTTTGCTCCTCTTTTTTTTTTTTTTTTTAAGCTCCTGGGTATTTTGCTTACTTTCTCTTGCACTCAGTTAAGCTTTAAGGGAATACGTGTTACATTTCATCCAATATTTCTTGTCAGTTTGTATATGAATAGCTTTGTCCATCATATTGTCAGAAATGGACCTGATGCACAACTGTAATCCTAGGTCTTCTGTAGCAGTTTGGTATTATTTATGAATTCCAAAAATAGATATTGGATTATGTTTGTGAATTGGTCTTTTCCTCAGGGCATATTAGATTATATTGGATTCAGAAGTTTCATTTTTACTTGATTGGGCCACATCAGTAGGATCCTGTCCCCTTAGTGGTGGGGAGGGACTCACAGAGAAACCACACTGCAGAGAAGGGAGTTTGGAGTTTTAATGCTGGAGCCCCGGGAAGTAAGGACACAGAGGAGCAGAGCAGCTGAGCCCAGAGAGAATCGAGCCCTGGGGAGAGAGAGACAGAGCTGGTCGCCTGATAGTCTATAGCTGGCCTTGTGGAGAGAGCACAGCAGCTGAGCCCAGAGAGAAACAAGCCTCAGGAAGAGAGGAACCCAGGAAACCTGAACTCTTGGCAGACATTGGCAGCCATCTTGCTCCAACACATGGCAACAGACTTTGGTGATGGAAGTAACTTATGCTTTATGGCCTGGTAACTGTAAGCTTCTACCCCAAATAAATACCCTTTGTAAACACCAACAGAGTTCTGGTCTTTTGCATCAGCACCCCTTTGGCTGACTAATACACCTTCCCATCACCTCTTTCTTGTCTTGTATCCTAGATCTAATGTTTTCCTCATCTTTGTTTTATTCTTACATCTTTTTTATGGAGCTCAACTTCAAGGACATTCTTCTTTTTTTATTTTTTTTTCTTTAGAAAAGCATGGATGCAGTCCTCCACCAACACAAATTATGCAGTCGAGTTTCCCGCATTTGGGGAAATCGCAGGGTTCAGCAGATCCCCAGTGCAATGGATCAGCCTTGCCCTGGGAAAACCACCTTCGTGATCATGGTATCTCCCCTGCCAGGTAAGTATTCAAGGACATTCTTTTTTTTTTACCGGGAGGTACCGGGGATCGAACCCCGGTCTCTCCATATGGTAGACGGATGCCAAACCTCTTGAGCCACATCCGTTTCCCTCAAGGACATTCTTGAGGAACAGTGCTTGGAAAGTAAATATTTGAGAACACAAATACCTGAAAATATCTTTATTAATTCTAGGTTGAACATTATTTCTCTGAAAACTGTGAAGATATGGATTCATTACCTTCTAAGTATTTAAGTATTGCTGGTAAGAGATCTGCTGCCATTCTGATTTTCAATCCTTCATTAGTGACCTTGTTTCTGTCTGTCTGTCTCTCTGTTTTTAGAATGTTTTCTTTATTGCTGTTCCAAAATGTAACATGATATACCTTCATGGGAGCTTTTTTTTTTTTTTAAATTGTGCTGGGAACTTGGTGGGTACTTTCAATCTTAAAAGTCATGTTCCATTTCTGGGAAATGTTCTTATATATATATATATATATATTTTAAAAGATTTTATTTATTTATTCATTTATCCCCCCCTTGCTGCTTGTGCTCGCTGGGTCAGCTAACCACGCCGTGCGGGCGGGCTTGCCTTCACCAGGAGGCCCCGGGAACCGAACCCGGGGCCTCCCATATGGTAAACGGGAGCCGTACTGATTGAGCCACAGCCGCTTCCCTCTCTAGGGATTTTAATCATAGGTGTCTAGCTCCCCTGAATTTTTTTTTTCTTCTTTCTGGTTTTTATATTTTGGTCCCATTTCAGCATATGTCTGAAATGTTCATATGTAGGATGTAGACACTAAAAATGTAATGATAAGCTTTGTTTGTAGGAGTAGGGCTTCTCAACAGGAGAACTTTGAAGTATAGTTTTTTTTCTCTAGGACCAGTCTATTTCTCTGGAGAAAAACATTTACTCTCCTGTCTAGGAGCATACATGTGTTGCCAATATTCCTGGAGTCAACCAGGACTTGAACCTTGCGGGTACAGGGTGATCTTATTCGGTATGTGTACTTTCACTCATTTCCCATTTTCAGTGTGGGAACTCTCCTCTGCTTTCTTTTATACCTGATGGCTTGAGGTCTTGAGTATTTCTGGTATAATTTCTCCAGAGGATAAACCTGAAGTCTCCTGATTGGATAGGGAAGAAGCAATCACTTTGGTTCCATGGAATGGGCTGAGACCTGGAAATCTAATTACTTTGACACATCTTGACAAATGCCCCTATTCTCAGCACTACACTCATCCCTGTCTTTTGCAGAAGCTGGTGCCTCCAATACCTAAGAGTTTCTGGATTCTAGGTACTTTTTACTCAATTTTCCCAGATATGCTAACTCTTCCTTTCTTTTTACATACTCCCCCAATTTGTCATCTCATAGTCTACTGTTTTTCCTCCCAGACTCCTTCTCCTTTTGTGTAAACATCTTTTTAATTGCCTTATTCCAATTTTAGTGAAGTTTTAAGATCCACCATTTTTAACCAGAAGACCCTATAAGTGATATATGGAAAGAAAAAATTGCTAACACATTTGGCCAGCTGCACTGGCCAGGAGATGAAGTGAAGTAGAAAGTGGGATTTGTAATAATTTAGCTTTGACTAATGGAGGGCTACAAACAAGTACTGCTTAATATATGAGTTAGAATTCTTGATTGTTTGGAGTTTTCCAGGTATACTTTACTAACTGTATTTATTTTCCTCGCTAATTTTTATTGAAAAATATTTGGGAACCATTTGTAACTTTAAGTTACATAATTTTCATTCAGCTATTAGGTTGAAGCATTTGACAAAAAACCTGTAGGTTTTGTAGGTCTAAAACAGTTGAATATTGGCAATATCATATGGTTCAAAGTAATATTTTGTCATACTATTTACAGACTTCCTGGCAATTGTATCTTGTAAGTTAACTTCCACAGAGGGGTCTAGATTACCCCAATTTTTTAACCTATGGAACTTTCCCAGTCTGAATGAATATGTACATACAAGGTTGCACTCTGGTTAGTATTTTGGTCATCAAAAGACAAGTGTATATGAGATATGTGAGATAATTTGAGTCAGCTAAATTGAAAGACCCACTGGGCAAAATACTTACTTCTTCTCTGGTTTGCACTCTTGTAAATTATGGCTTTTAAAATTTGCTTTTGAAATTTTAATAAGATAACATAAAACCACACTTTGTAAACTATAAAGGATCATTAACAAATGTTTTATATTGTTATTAGCGTTCATAATGCAGCACCAGAAAGAAAAGATAAAAGGCCCTTTAAACCTACTTTGACTATAAGACAAGAGGCCAGAACCAATTCTCCTAACAACCAGGGTTCATTGTATTAGTACATATAATGATAATAACAACACAAATAAAGCAACTAACACACACCAAACCTTCGCAATATGCAGGGCACTGTGCTAAGTGCTTTATATAAGTATTTCATTTAATCTTCACAATATTAATCTACTCCTATCCTTATTTTAGAAATGAGGCCTAGAGAGGTTAAGAGGCTTGTAGGGAGACCACATAGCTTGAAAGTGGCATAGCCAATGTTCAGAAAGAGTCCACACTTTCTCTACGATGATGCATTGCAGAATAATTCCGGTGCAAATGTCTGTCTTTAAGGAAACATAGGAGTGTGGGTCTGAAAGGGAGCTTACAAATCCTTAGTCTATCAGCAAGGACTCTAAGGTTGTGCAACGCTAGGTTATTTGTCCAAGAATACCCAGACACCTGCGGGCGGAGCTAGAAAGGTAGCCAGATGGCCAGCAGTTTATTTAACCACTGAAGTGAGATACTCCAAGCTAACAAGGAATGACTTCTCTGGAAACTTAGCACGACTGACTTTCTTCCTTCTAATCATAAAGTGATATATTAACTTGCTACCTTCTGTTTAGCATCTCTCCTCTTGCCAATCTTTAGCAAATTCCACATATTTGGCCACTTCAGACATCAAACTAACTCCAATTCATTTCCAGGAGACAAAAAAAGGACTATGATTTTATTAACAAAGGTGCATTTCACCAAATCTTTTACAAATGTTACTTTCTTTATGAAAATTCCCTGATTAAATGAAATGTAGAATATTTCATGGCTCTTATATAATCACAAAATACACATTCAGCATCAGGATAAATAAGATATATGTTCATAAGTTCATCGATAGTTGCAAAATTTATACTGTTAGAATGTAAGATTCCCAAGGGCTAGAGATAGTCTCTCTACTTTCCTTCCTCATTTAAATGCCTAGTGGTATTGTATACACATGGTGCTTCAGCAACTTTTTGATGATAATGAGGTGGACTTGGCTTATGATGCAACTATTTAAAAAATCTATTCGGCTCCTTTAAATTGTTTTATTTTTTAGATATATAATGATACTAGTTTATGGAACTTCTCTGGCAGGAGATTTAGTTAAATATTTTTCACAAAAAATTTGATGCTATGGAAGTAATATCCAGACTGTCTGTTTTCCCTGTTGTTGAACATCCTATGTTATCTATGAACTACTGAGAGTTAAAAAAAAAAAAAAAAACAACCCACATCCTGAAATGTCAAGTTTAACTCTGCAATTTAATTGTAAAATTAATAAAATAAAAAACAATAATCTTCATAGCAGGAGCCAAAGCATGCTGGTACAACGGTACAACTGCTGGGTTTGTCCTTAGATATTATTAACTCAGAAGGCTGCAGGGATTGTGATGCCACCTTTTCGAAAGGAAGGGCATATCAGGATTTTGAGTACTCAGATTTTTCCTTTGATACTGTAACATATAATGTGGAACACCAAAATCAAAATAAAATGGGCCTGCCTCACATGAAAATCAATTCAAAGGTCATTTTAAAATCTCACGTACCCCTTTATACCTCAGTTAATTTCTTGGCTGTTTGGTTGTGTTCATTTTTATAATTACAGGAAAGTTTCTTAAACAAACACTGTTAAGTGGATCCACTGCAATAGACCAAAAATATTTAGCCCATGCCATTTCATGTTATATATTTTTATATGGCATATGTCCGTACACTTATTCACTTATTAATAAAAAATAATCCAGTTAAATCTCAGTCAGAAATGTACTGTGTTTAACTGTTCCTAACCACCTCTTCATATTGTTTTGGAATGAGCAGTTAGTCAAAGGTTACAGGGATAAAGCTAACTTTTTTTTTTTTTTTTTGAGGTAACCATGCTGGGGATTGAATCTGGTACCTTGTATGTGGGAAGCTGGTGTTCAACCACTGAGCCATTTCAGCTCCCCTGAGTTGGTTTTTTCCTTTGTTGGCTTGTTGTTTGTGTTTTTGTTTTTAGGAGGCAGCAAGAACCAAACTGGGACCTCTCATGTAGGAAACAGGCACCCAACCACTTAAGCCACATCCATTCCCCAAAGCTAACACTTTTTAGAGATACATATTTAGATTTGGTAACATAACTTTTAACTTTGAAATGGCTTATGACTCACAAGAAATCACAAAAATAGTATAAAGAGTTCCCATGTACTCTTCATCCGGCTTCCCCTAATGATAACATATTACATGGCTGTAAGTAAGTTATCAAAACCAGCAAACTGATATTGTTACAATACTATTAACTCAAATGCAGGCCTCATTCAAATGTCACCAGTTTTTACATGTATTCTTTTAAAGACATACTTATTTTAATCTAGTTTAAATGCTAACTCTTATGTTAGACAGATGTGTTTATGGATATTTTAATATCTTTCTAAATTGTACTAAACAATTTTCAGTGTAGTTCAACATAGCAAAATTACAAGAAAGATATTCTGAGAGTTTAAGTAATGCAAAACTCTCTGCTTTCTGATATGGAATTGTTGCTATATGAAATTCCAGAAATTGCATTTAAAAAAAAAAAAAGAAGGAAAGCACCTTGACTGAGAGAGCCTAACTTTTTATCCCCCTTGATATGTGCATGCTCAATTACCCCTTAAAAATTGTATATGAAGAGTTTAGTTCTGCTTCTCTGCTCCCAAATCTCAGCTCTTACTAGGGTATTTCTGAACATCTGGTTCAATATTCACAGCAGATCAGTTTTCCAATACATTTTTTGTACAGAAATTAGTCAATGTTACACCCACAATTTAGAAGCACTTCGGAATATTCTATTAGAATAAGACAAAATGCTGAAAACAAAATGTATATATGTATTAATATATTATATATAGTGCTTAGTATTATTATTCTTTACTGTTCCTATGCTAAAAAGTCACCCCCCCAAAAATAAACCTAAGCAAATATTAAAAAGCTGGCATAGTTTTTATTTCTTAAATATTTTAAATAATGGGTCATTATTAATTTTATAAAATGTATTGCAATTACATTAATCCCAATAGCCTAATATCTGTGTAATGTGGATATAAGTAATTCAATAGATGTTCATTGTGATTTTACTTTAATTAATACTCGTTTATTGTAAAGTATTACTCACCTTTTGATGGTATGCCCTTAATGACTACGCCTCTTTCAGTGAGTGCCAGATCATTATTTAATTCCTTTTGTATTCATTATAACAACATCAATCAGGGAAAGCTCATTTGCTATTAATGTGAATATAACAGGTAATTCCAATCTAATCTAGTAGTGATTAATGTTCACTTGGTAAGTAATTACAATATCACATTTCAAAGTGTTAGCATTGGATAGTGCTTATTTTTTGTGGCCTCTCACAGAGCCATATCAATTTGTCTGGCCTTAGAAATGAAAAAGTTAAAGAGAGGAAATTAGTGTAGAGACAAAGAGTTAGGGGGCCTATGTGGCTGTGAAAAATGGACAACAGTTAAGTGAGGGGTTTGAAAAATTTTGTCACTTTTTCTGGTCAATCAGTACACCTCGCATATACTCAGAAATATCACCACTCCATTTGTAGAACAAAGAAAAATAAAACCGGCAGAGAGATTGAAAAAACTGTTGTTTTAGTTCCAGATGCCAACGAATTTTCCATCTGTATGATTTCCCTGTTCTAAATGACAGATTAGTTTTAATATAAGAGAATCACAACTTATATTTAAAAGAATGGACCCTACACACACACTTGATGCCATCACTGGCTTATTTGCAAAGTAATAAAAATTAGAGCTGTCTACCTAATTTTTCTTATTTAGATCTGAAGAGTTTATTTTTAAGTTTTTAATATTTAAGAAAATATGCAGGAGAACATATATGCACGAGAATACCATTAATGAGTGTGAAATTCTTTAAATTTCTATTATAATTATTTTTAATAAAATTTCAACTACTACTAAAGAATTCAATGTAGAGTAAACATCCCCTAAAATCTTACTCCTCACAACTTAGTATATCTTCCTTCAGTTAGTCCATTTGTTCTCTCTTTCACAAAAATGAGATAGAGATACATCTTTTTAACAAATTTATTTCCCTCTCTCTGTTATGTCTTTTTTTGCAGTTTTTTTGAGACATTTAATCTTCTGATCATCTATATAAGTTTCTAATAGCTGGTCTGAAGTTGGTTTTATGTAAACTCTAAGGTTTTGGTATTCAAGTAAAAGCCTGAAAACAATTTAAGTAATGAATAGGTTAAATAAAGAATGGGTTAAATAAATTTGGCATATTCATATACTCAAATATATAGCTATTAAAATGATGATACAAAAAATATTGAATAACACAGAAAAGTTTACAATGTATTAATGAGGAAAAAGCAGAATAAAAACATTATTTGGTATGTGGTTACATTTTTGTGGGGAAAAAAGTTTACGCACACACACACACACTTATATATACACATACAGAAACACAAAAGGAATAAATAATATAGGACAAAATGTTAACAGAATTTAATTTTCTCTGGATAACAGGATTATGGTAATTTTTCCTTCATTCCCTTATTTTTTTTTTTTTTTTTTCCCAAAGAAGCCACTGTATTTCAACTGCTCGTCCCCTCCCTACCCCAAAAGTGTCAAGTGGCCACTGGCTCCACCTCATTGTTATAATTTCTTGCATTGCTAGAATCACCATATGTGAACAAGAGAATACCATCAAGTCCATTCTAGTCCATAGTTCTTCCCCCAATCCTGAGGGGACTGAGATGGTGATGTCCACTCCAACTCCAAGTGAGAGAGGGCTTATATCCCATGGATATGGTGGGTGGGATGATCCTGCCTGCAGATGCAGGCCCTCACCATTCCCTTCATTCCCTTATTTTTATTTTTTATTACTAATATATGTTGTATCGTATGGAAAATAGTTAGCTTTAAAAGATTGTAGGCCTTTAGTATTCACTTAGTTTGACAAAAAATGGACAGGGGGGCGGATGTGGCTCAGATGGTTGGGCATCCGTCTGCCATATGGAGGGACCTGGGTTCGATCCCCGGGACCTCCCGGTAAAATAAAAAAAATATATAGAAGGCCCATGGGCTGCCAGGCTGTGTGTGCCAGTGAGCTGCCAGGCCCCGGGAGCCATGCAGCAAGATGATGACGTAACAGGAGAGAGACGCAGGGGAGAGACAAGACGAGATGCTCCGAAAGCTCCAAAAGCTCTGAAAACCAGGAACCGAGGTGGTGCAGGTGGTAAAATACCTCTCTCCTACATCGGAGGTCTCCAGGATCGAATGCTGGTGAAGACTGGAGGAGGAGGATGAGAAGAGATGGCAGGAAACAGACACAGAGAATTGCCCAGCAAATGGACACAAAACAGCAAATGGGGAAGGGGGTGTTTAAAATGGATAAAGTAAATAAATAACTCTTTTAAAAAAAAAAATGGACAAGGATTACCCTGACTACTACTTCATTTTCTCTTTTCATTGTCTGACTAAACAATTTAACTGAAAAGCTGGGAAGAGGTAGGGCAAATTTTTACCCTATGGTGTTAATATCTGAGTTAATAATTTTGCCTACTTAATTTTGAACCAAAATCATCTTAATTTTTAAAAAAATCTGCTAAAACATATGTTGATAATACATACTAGTGTTACAGCTTTATCCTAATTTAGGTAAACTAGGCAAACTTCCATTAACATCAATAACCAGAGAGACTCCCATATATATATTAACACTTAATATATCATTTTATTAGATCAGATCAGTGCTGATACTGATTTTTTAAATCCTGGAAATATTAAGCTTACTTTAGAGTACTACAGCTTATCTGTACACATCTGAGATTTATAGGCTATGTGGGGGGAAATGCATTTGAACCTCAAAACAACCTTGAAGACAGGCAAGGCAGGTGTCATTAATCTTATTTTACAGATGAGGAGATCGATGCTGAGGGAAGTTAAGAGACTTGCCCCTAAATCCCACTACAGAGCTTTTACTGGAACCTAGCGCCTCTAACTCTTAGTTTTATGTTCTTTCCACTATAGCCCAGCACCATTCTGCCTCCACTCACTTGTGACAGCTTCTAAAGAACAGATGTGAGAACAATTGGCAATGGTTTAAAGTATCCAAAGAACTAAAACCACGGGACCAATAGGGAGGTCAGGGGAGATGAGGAAGAAGGGATGTCAGGAATGCTGGGACTTTCAAATCATTCTTTTTTTTTTTTTTAAGATTTTATTTATTTATTCATTTATCCCCCCCTTGCTGCTTGTGCTCGCTGGGTCAGCTAACCACGCCGTGCGGGCGGGCTTGCCTTCACCAGGAGGCCCCGGGAACCGAACCTGGGGCCTCCCATATGGTAAACGGGAGCCCTACTGATTGAGCCACAGCCGCTTCCCAAATCATTCTTAATATACTCAACACCAAGGCTGTAAGCCACAGGATTTTAATTACAAATCCTACCCAATAGCAGGCTTAGGTTTCTTGATGTGCTACCAGAACCACTTAGACTAATTCAGAAACTATGGTAGGTCTGGGTGTATGGATGAGGCCTACCTGCAACTACAACTGGCACTGTAGGGTGGCAAACAGGAGGGAGACAAAGTTACAGAAATAAATGTGTGACCCTGGACAAATCATTGGCTAGTCATTTAATTTCATTTCAGCCAACAATTATTGACACCATGTATGAAATATTGTGCTATGAATTATGAATAGAAGAAAGATCAGGACAAAAAAATTGCCTTCAAGTTCACAGGTGATAAATGCTCTAAAACAGGGCTTCCCAATGGGTTTCTAACGCGTATGCTATGATTGGGTTACAGGTATCCCAGATACTAATCCCCCTCAGTCCTGGGACATTTTGGCAGGGACTGGGGACAGCTTGGTGCCCTGACCATGAGCCGCATTATCTATTTACCATGATATCAAAAACATTGAGAAGCACTGAAAAGAGGTTTGGACTTTGTTACAGAAAGGAATGAGTATGTATCTTAGTTTGGGGTGAGTTGGGAATCAGAAGATATTTCCCAGCAGAAGTAGTGATAAACCTAAGCATACAATGGAAGACAGGCGAGAGTCTTGAGGCGCATTTCAGCCAGTGGAAGGTGCAATCCAACAGTATAAATACTCGTCAGGATCAGCAAACTTCAAACAGCTTGATTCAAATGCAAATAGTATGCTAGAGCCATAATTGATCATTTCTTTTTCCCCTACCTTTTTCTTTTTTTTAAAGATTTTATTTTTATTTATTCATTTATCCCCCCCTTGCTGCTTGTGCTCGCTGGGTCAGCCAACCACGCCGTAAGGGCGGGCTTGTCTTCACCAGGAGGCCCCGGGAACCGAACCCGGGGCCTCCCATATGGTAAACGGGAGCCCTACTGATTGAGCCACAGCCGCTTCCCCCCCTACCTTTTTCTGACAAAAGTCTATTTCTAAGGGAAATTCTCATTTATGTACAATCTCTTGGGTCCAAGTTTCCCAAAATGTGATTTGCTTGGCACTGGTGGTGGGAGATATTTGTGGTGATACACAGATGAACAGTTCAAATTTTAATATTCATTTGTTTTCATGTGTATTAAGAAAAGATGAACATTAGAACATCAAACCTATAATTTCATAAGTAGCATTACTTAAGTTTTAAATATTTTAAATACAAACATTAAACTAATAATACAGGTATTACTCAAAAAGACTGAAAAACGGGAGGTGGTGTATTTGTTTCCTTTTGCTGCTGTAACAAATTACCTCACAGTTAATGGCTTAAAACAAGAGTTTTAAGAGGTTTTAGAGATCTGAAGTCTGAAATGGGTCTCATGAGCTAAAATCAAAGTGTCAGCAGAGCCGCATTCCTTCTAGAGGCTCTAGGGGAGAATCTGTACCCATGCCTTTCCTAGCTTTCAGAGGCTGCCAGCACTGTTTAGCTCACGGCCTCTTCCTCCACCTTTAAAGCCAACAGCACAGCATCATCAAATCTCTCTGTCTCTGACCCCCACCCTCCCCCTTCATTCTTTCATTTATAGGGACCCTGTAATTACATTGGGCCCACCCAAATTATCCAGGATAATCTTCCTATCTCAAGGCCACCTGATTAGTAACCTTAATTCCATCTGTAATCTTAATCCCTCCTTGTCATGGAGAATAATATATTCATAGGTTTCTGGGGATTAGGATGGGGTCATCTTTGGGGAGCCATTATTCTGCCTACCACAAGGGGAGTTAAACCATGTTTTGGCCAATGGGGTGTTAGCCAGCTTGTCAAAAGCGGCGGTTTAAAAAACTGCTTACATGTTTCCACTTCTGCTCTTATACTGCTGCCTTGACCATGAGAACATGCCTGAGCTAGGCTGCTGGAGGGATGCGCCAGATATGGGTAGCAGAGCCACGTGTCCCGAGCCATCCCTGCCTTTCAAGACAGACCAGCCAGAGCAGATGAACTACCCAACTTAAATCATCAACCCACAAACAAGTAAACTAAATATTTATTCTTTTAAGCTATTGAGTTTTGAGGTGGTCTGTTACAACAGCATTACTGTGGCAATAAATAACTGGTCCAGTTACCAAATGGTAATTTTCTCAGTTAAACTATTAAAACAAAACCCACCATCTACTGTTCCCATCATATTGGAAGGAAGGGGCATTTTAACAGTTGAAAAATCAGAAGGGCATAATCTCAGAATAAAGGGCAGACTTTCCTAAGAAAGGCAGTTGAGAATTTTACATGATCTCTCTGTCACTCCCTCCCTTGGTCTCTCCTTTTCTCATTGAGGAAATCTTTTTCACAGATCATCTGCATCTGAGAACCTCTGCTTCATAACACTTCATATAAAGTGTTGCACATAGTAAGCTCTCAAGAATGTTGTTGAATGAGTAATCCCAATGGGAATTTAGCCATTCACAATGGTGTGCTCCTAATTCCGGAAATGAATAATGTGATCATTGCAGGGTACTAAGCTTCACAAAAATGTCTGGAAAAGAAATATTTTATATGGAAAACGTTGCTTTCTCCATTATCTTAGCAATACTGCTGCAGTATATAAAGTCATGCCGTGACTGCAGAAAGCTGTGCCTTGCCTTCCTAATTTAAGGACACATTGCTAATTTAAAGGACACATTGACTACACGTTGATCAGCTTCGATGGGGTGCTGATTTGCTTTTGTTTTAAGTCTCACCTGCCAGTCTGAAAATTTTCTTTAAAACGATAATGATATAAATTAATCAATAAGGTGTTATGGGGATTTAATGTAAAAGGAACTAAAACAAATCCAATTTCAAAACTGCCAGATCTATTTAGCACATGTCATCGTGTAGCTCAACCCATGGCACATTAACAAAACATAGGTCAAAGTTATATTTTATAAAGATGGGGAAAAAAAACAGTCCCCATTAAACTTTCCACTGGAATAGAAAGCACAGGGTTTTTCAATATGGGCAAACCCAGACCCTTTAATTATAACAATTCTTCCAAATGGTCTACATCTAATCAGGTGCATTGGAGAATGAATAAAACATGCTTTATTTATATCCTCTGGTATTATTTTTAATGGATACGTCAGTGAACTGAATTTGAAAGCACTACAATTTATACTGTTTTAACAGGAACAAGTATACTTCGCTTTTCCAATATAGACACACCTATGATATCTTTTCCTTTCACAAAAGACAACTTATTATTTATTTAAGGGTAAGATATTAGAATATTGAAAATTAATCATATTGACAGGATGAATAAGATGGGCAGATATGTTATAAAGCAAGTACAGTAAAATCTTGGTGGTAAAAAGTAGGTGGTGGGTATAAAGATGTTCACTATAAAATGCTTTCAACTTTTCAGCGTGATTAAAAAGTTTTATAATAAAACATTGGAAACTTTTTATCTTAGTCTCAAGTAAAGTTATTCTAATATTTCTTCCCCATATTTCATAAAGCTGATTTCCTCTCTCTTTCCTTTTCAGCAATACTGGAGTAACCGCTTCCTAAACCATTTTGCAGCAATGTAAGGGTGTTCGGTTGCGTGCATGTCCATTTTTAGCAACACATCTACCAGCCCTCTGCATGATTGATGTTGGGGAAAAAGAAAAGTAGGAAAACGTTTCCCCAACTCATTGTGTGTTATATGGAGGAAATGTGTATTATCTATGGGGTTTTTAGCTTTTAAATCAAAATAATTACAAATGTACAATTTAGCTTAATGAATCAGAAAAGCCTCTCCAGAGAACTTTGGTTTCTTTGCTGCAAGAAGAATGAGGTTCTGAAACCTTATCCAAGAACTTAGAAGCCATCAGCCAAGTCTCCATATTTCTCTGTGCAAAATTTCATAGCTTATATAAATGTACAATATTCTATATTTGATTGTAATGCATGCCTTCAGTGTAAGTAGCCAGATTTCTCTACGGTGTCATTGGAACATGCTACTTTTTAACTGGCCCTGTACAGTTTGCTTATTTATAAATTCAGAAAACACTACAGGTGTTGAATGGTTAAAATGTAGGCCTCCAGTTCATAACTTCAGTTAGTTTTTGAGTGTGCAGTCAGCTCTTTTGCACTGTATTAAAATGTAACTTATTTAATGAAATCAGAAGCAGTAGACAGATGTTGGTGCAGTACAAAAATTGTGATGCATTTATCTTAAAATGCTAAACATCAATTTACCACAACGCATGTTTGACTTTAGACTGTAAATAGAGATCCATTGTTTATTTCTGTGCTGGTAACAACATGCTGCACAGACATGGTTTCAGGTAAATAAATCTATTCTATGATAAAAAAAAAAAAAAACATTGGAAATTGAAACATTATATCTTTAAGTACTTTATTTTAAAGGTTTATTTATTTATTTATCCCCCCGCCTTTTTCTTTGCACTCACTGTCTGCTCTCTGTGTCTGTTCATTGTGTGCTCTCTGTGTCTCCTCATCTTCTTTTTAAGAGGCACTGGGAACCAAACCTGGAACCTCCCATGTGGGAAGGAGGTACCCAATTGCTTGAGCCACATCTGCTCTCTGCTGGTTGTGTTTCTCATTGTGTCTCCTCGTTGTACATCTCATTGCATCATCTCGTTGCATCAGCTCACCTGTTGCATCAGCTTGCTGTCTCGCTCATCTTCTTTAGGAGGCACCAGGAACCGAACCTGGGCCCTCCTATGTGGTAGGCAGGCGCCCAACTGCTTGAGCCATATCTGCTTCCCTCTTTATATACTTTTATACCAATGCCACCATTTTGTGGTCATTTTGTTTTCTGTAAATTTGATTATTAACCTTTAAACTTAGAAATATCTGAACAACAGTTTTTTGGGCATGCTCACTCATTCTGTACAACTTACTGACTGAGAAATTTGGGGTTCCCTGTGGATCAGAAATCTTTTTTTGGAGTTTGACATCATTTTGAAGAATAAGCATGAACTAGTTTGGGCTGAGAAGGGGAAGTTTAGGTGGAAGTTTTTTTTACCAGCAGACAGAAGTATAGAGGTAGAAAGTGGATAGTGACCAGGTGCCTTGCATTTTCTGCTACTTATTACCACCTCGGGGAAGGTTGAGGAAATGGGGCCATAGAAAGATGACATCATGAATGACCTTGAATGCCATTCCAACATATGGGAGTTTCTCTTAAAGTTCCTTAATAATTTTATTTTATTTTATTTATTTATTTATTTATTTTTTTTACCGGGAGGTACCGGGGATCGAACCCCAGTCTCTCCATATGGTAGACGGACGCCGAACCTTTTGAGCCACATCCGTTTTCCCTCCTTAATAATTTTAAACATAGCTGTAGAGGTGATAGGGTCAGCACACATCTTAGTAGAGGCACTGAAACTAGATGCAGGAAAACCAGTTAAGAAGCTACTGCAGTTTTCTAGGTGAAACTAATAGTCATAGCATCATCAACAACAATCATAGGAACTACGCTTTATTGATTGCCTTCTCTGTACCTGACTCTCTGCATGGTCATTTCATTTAATCCTTTCAGCCACTCTAAAAAGTAGAAAAATTTATGAGGCAACTGAAGCTAGACAAAATTAAGAAATTTGCCCAAAGCCACATGACTAGAGAGTAGCGGTGCCAAGATTCAAACAGGTGTGTTTGACTCAACAGTGGCCTGGCATGGTGGATCACCATAGAGAAAAATCCATCTTATGAGAGACTTTGGAGATGGTATTAGCAAGATTTCATGTCAGTGTAGATGTGTTTATTAAAGAGAGAATTCTGGCTGGAATTAGAGACTTCTGGTTTAGATATTTGGGTAAATAGTGGTGCTATACTCTGAAATAAGGAGTAGAGATGAATGTTCATATTTACCGGAGAGATGATTTCAGTTTGGGACATGCTAATGATGAATGGCACTCAGAGGTAATACTCAAAATAGCAAACAACTGCTATACAGCAGGACAGACAGTCGCCGGCACATCCTACCTGCGCTCATCTGAGAGTACCGTTCCTGGGGCCTAAGTATGGAAGTTGATCAGGGAGTTGGAAATATTGATCTGGAGTGTCAAGAGAGGGAGGTAGGCAGCAGATAATGATTTGAGAGTCACATGCTTACAGGTAATAACTGGAGCTCTGGATGTAGAAGAGATCATGTAAGGGATGAGGGATGACAAATGAGGATGGGCTGAGGATGGGGCCAGAGCAGCATCCATACCTATGGAGGAGGCACAGGATGAGTCACCTGAGGGAGACACTGAAAAGCAGCAGTCAGGCCAGATGACAACCTGGGCAACAGGGTGTCAGGGAACTTGAAAAGAAAAGAATTACACAAAGAGGCCGAGCAAGACAATTTGGCAAGTGGTTGTGGCAGCGGTGGTGGTGGGGGACACACTGATTTTCTTAGCGAGAGCAGTTTGCCTGACATGGTAGCAGTCATAGCCTTATAATGTGGGCTGAAAAGTGATGTGCGGGTAAAGAAGGGGAGAGAGCCAGCCATGCTACTCTTTCACAGAGATTGGCTGGGAAATAAGGGAGAGAGGGTGCAATGCAAGAGAGTGAAAGAGGAGCAAGGGTGAGGTTGATAAGGGCGTTTGTTAAGATGAAGGGTAACAGAGTGGTAAACTGACAGCAAAGAACCAATAAGAAGGTGATTCCAAAGTTATGGAAGAAGGGGATTTCTGACAACAAAGCTCTGAGGAGAAGAAATTCAGAAGAGGGCGTCAACCTTATACTTCATATCATATTAGCCACACAGCAGCCAGAGCGATTATTTTAATAAACATCAATCACAGAATTGTCAACTGTTTTTCCAATTAGAATGTAAACACCAGAGGGTGGGCTCCTTGTCAGCCAAGCACTGGCTGGGAGAATATGGATGTTCAAACAGAAATTGTATAAATAAAGAATGGCACACATTGTGTCTGAAAGGGAGTCCTAGGGTCCCTTTGTGGACATCACACTCTTGTAAGGCATTGGCATGTCTCTCCTTTCCGACTGGTAAGGGACTTGCCTTGCTGAACCAGCCTAAGCAATTTCTAGTCACTTCTTTTCTCTTTTTTCACCCAAGAAACAACTTAATGTTTGGCTTCTTTACCTTTTTATGTATTTCTTCCCACTCATCTTCACCCCCAAAACACTCTATTTTTTTTTTCCCCCAAAACACCCTTTATGCCTGCCACGAACACAAGTTGAACCTCAGCTCTGCTGGTGCCAATTCAGCCTATAAGAAGCTTGGGACCAAGTTAAATCAAAATAAGTGTATAGGCCCCACTATGTAGGAGACTTTGCTGGCCTAAATAGCTCTATTTTAAATGATATTTTAATTAGTGGTTCACCAAGTGTGGTCCTTCCAACCAGTAAGATGGCATCCCCTGGGAATTTGATAGAAATGCAAATTCTCAGGCCTGTTCCAGATGTAATTGATTACACCTTACACCTTATATTACGTAATCTCTTTTTCTCCAACTAAATGACTTCAGTGGCAAAAGTTAATGAAACAAACCTCTGCATCTAGTTCTCCTTTAATTCAAAAGTTCCTAGAGTTTGGTCCACAGATCAATAGCACCAACATCAGTTGGAAACTTGCAAGCAATACAAATTCTCAGGCCCCACCCCACCCCACCTAACTGAATCCTAAATTCCAGGAGTGGGGCCCTTCAATACGTGTTTTAACAAGCCCTAGGGGGGTTCTGATGCATGTTCAAGTTTGCCCTAAAATAGTGGATTTATAGCTTATAGTTTATATCTAAATGGTATCCAGAACATAACTATGTCAAGAGAAAAAGTAGACCCAAGTTTTCTGTTCATCAAAAAAGGAGGAATTCAAGAGCTAAAGAAATCTCAGGACATGGATTAGCTAAAATAAATACCCAAAGGGATGTAAGATAAAAAGTAAAAATGACTGAGAAGAATCGGTAATAGCATATCATGTTTGAAACAGAGTTGTGCCCTAAATTTCAGAACTCTTTTTTTCCCACGAGTTCGTTTGAGAGGCAATTTGTTTCTGGCACAACTGACATCTGCATTTATATTAATATGAAAGGCTTCTTGTCATGAGAAGGTAACACACCTGCATTTAGTAAACTAATTTCCAACGTGAGGAAAATGCTCCATCTGAAAAAGTCACCCTCTGAAAATCTTCCCTTGATTCTACCTGTTCAAGTTCTTGATAGCAGAATAGTTTTGGGGAATCCTCTGAATAGGATCCAGTGCTTCTCCAAAGACAGGCTGACAAGGTTGTCACTGAACAGTACCCCTGTACTATGAATTTTGGAATCATGAAAGTTGTCTTTTTATAAAAAGGAAAGATAACATAGGTGTGTCTATATTGGTAAAGCAAAGTACACTTGTTCCTGCTGAAACAGTATAAATTGTAGTGCTTTCAAATTCAGTTCACTGAAGTATCCATTAAAAATAATACCAGAGGATATAAATAAAGCATGTTTTATTCATACTCCACTGCACCTGATTAGATGTAGACCATTTGGAAGAATTGTTATAATTAAAGGGTCTGGGTTTGCCCATATCAAAAAACCTTACACTTTCTATTCCAGTGGAAAGTTTTGTGAGAACTGTTTTTTCCCATCTTTATAAAATATAACTTCGACCGACCTATATTTTGTTAATGTGCCATGGGTTGAGCTACACCATGACATGTGCTAAATAGATCTGGCAGTTTTCAAATGTTTTACTCAAGACATTTCTCAGAGCCATTCTGAGATATGTATGTTTATATGTATATGTGTCTATATGAGATAGTTATCAGGTAAGACATTTAAAACAAATTGACCAAAAAGTTATACAAGTGAATGTTGTACCTTAATGTGGTGACTGATGTTACAATATGATGCAACAATTTAGGAATTGAACTCTTCTTTTGAAACTGCCTTCAAAGACAGTTTCCAATAACATAAGAAATTGTTTTGGGTATCTACTCTTTTGATTTTAAAAATTGATTGCACCTAGATTTATCATTCATTTATTTTATTCACCACAAGAGGCTTTTAATAACTGACAAAAAATAAAATCTTCTCTCAAAATATGGTAATTTAATGCCTCTGAGGACATTAAAAAAGAAGAACCAAAGCACTGAAATTGATGCCCCCAAAAGGAGTACCAAAATGGTGTGAATAGCAGCAACAGCCTAGGAATAACTCCACAGCCTCCTAAGCTGACTCTTTAGAACCCTAACTTACGTGGTTTTCTTTGTTTGTTTGTTTTCAGTTAGTTTTTTATTTTTAAAGAAGCTTCGGATTACATAAATGTTACATCAAAAATATAGGGGACAAGGCTCCAGGATGTGTAAGTCCATTGAGGGTGGTGGGCCACACTGTGGGAGATGTTTGTGTGGGATGTGGTGGGAGGTGTGGGAGGTGGACAACATGGGAATCCCAGTGGGTTCAGTGTAATATTTTGGGTAATCTAAGCACCTCTTAAAATATATGTGTATATATATATATAAACAACATTTTTGTAAGCAAATACACATATATGCATATATATTTATATATCATTTTGCAAATGTTTGTATGTATTGTGAGAATTTTGATTTTTACCCATAATAATAAAAAAATATATATATAGGGGATTCCCATATACCCACCCTCTCCCCTTCACACACTTTCCCCCTTTAACAACATCCTTCATTAGTGTGTGACGTTTGTTACATTTGATGAACACATATTGAAGCACTGCTACTAACCATGGTCTATAGTTTACATTATGGTTTACACTTTGCACTGCACAGTTTTATAGGTTTTGACAAAATGTATAATGGCCTGTATCCGTCATTGCAATGTCATACAGGACAATTTTCATGTCCCCAACGTACCCCATGTTACACCTATTCTTCCCTCTCCCTCCCCTCAAAACCTCTGGTGACCACTGCCTTTATATCAATCATACAAGTTCTTCCATTGCTAGAATAATCATAAGTCTACATAAGCCCATAGTTGCTTTACTCCCTTATGTTTGTTCATTCCTCAATCTTGAGGATTTGGGGATGGTAATTCCCACCCTGTTTCTGATTGAGAGGGGCCTTAGATCCCATGGGGCAGATGGATGGAACTGTCTTGCTTGCAGTTGTAGATACTCTCTATTTTAGGGGATGGGTGTTGTCCATCATCATCCTTTTGTTAGTTGTCCTGGGTGAGCCTGTTGAACTGGAGAGTAGGTGTTGCAACACTTGCTGAGATTCAGGGCTCAACCAGCATACGAACAGACAGAAGATTTAAGTCTCAGAGACATATATTTAATGAGTAGTGTCAATTATAGGTTCAAAAAAAGGGGGGCAGAAGAGCCTTGTGTAGGGAAATTGTTAGAGTTTAACTCTGTTACATTGGGGAGCATATATTCCAAGGCAAGGCCCACTGACAGGGCATACATGTTTTATTTTAGCAAATTTGTCGCTTTACTTCAGTTGTTTTCTTAAAAAACAAGTGTTTATAACTAAAAGTAATATAAGTAATTATGGAGCCAGCTAATGCAACCAAGCCATTCCCAAGTGCTTCAAATTTTGGCAATGAGTGCCTTCTCTTGGCTTCCTAAGAGTCTTCTGACCTTTTTCTGGGTCTCTTTTGTATTTAGTCCTATCCTCAAGGGTCACTGAGGCTTAGGGCTTAGTCTTTTTTTCACTTTTCTTTACATGTACCTCCTCCCCATATACCTCTGCAAATTCCAGCTGTCATTTGGATGCAGATGATCCCTCCCCCCAGTCTTTACTTCCAGCTTAATATTCTGTCCTGAAATTCAGACCTGCATGACCAACTGCACAAGTATATTTCCTAAACTTATATTCCTACAACCTGCACAAATCCAAGACCAGTTGTTCTCAAAGTGTGGTGCCCTCACCCCCCCACCCCAGCACCATCAGTATCACCTGGGAACTTTTTAGAAATGCAAATTCTCAGGCCCTTCCCCAGATGTCCAGAATCAGAAACTTGGGATGTTAACAAGCTTTCCAGGTGATTCCAATGGAGCTAAAGTTTGAGAACCATTGACCTAAACTATACACAGCATTTACCCTGCCCCTACCAACATAGTCTAAGTCTTGGAGGGGGGACAGGGCGGCGACTATAAATGACTGTTAGGTAATGTATATAGGCATATTATAGATTAAATCAGATAGTTTAGGAGAGTAATTCTAATTTATTATATTTTTCCCTGTGGTAAATTTACTTCAAATCCCAAACATCTGAATTATAAGCTAACTTTTTTTTGGGGGAAAAAGTCTCCTTATAAAGTAGAAGGCACTTGATAATTGATACACACTTACCAAAGAACAAATGAGTTTATTTTGCTGATTCACAATTTCCAAGTAATCTTTAGGGCAGGTTTCTGATTGCTCGTTATTAACTTCAAAGTGTTGATATTCTAATTTTACTTTTTTTTTTTTTCTTTTTTTTTTTTATTATGGGTAAAAATCAAAATTCTCACAATACATACAAACATTTGCAAAATGATATATAAATATATATGCATATATGTGTATTTGCTTACAAAAATGTTATTTATATATATATATACATATATTTTAAGAGGTATATATACATATATTTTAAATTTGCCTAATTTTACTTTGAATGGCTTTAAATGATTGTTCCAATGTAAAAAGGTCCCAGTGGCTTTGCAAAGGTAGGTAAGTTTAACAGAAAATAAATTACTCCACCCACAAGGGTATTTTTTTGTTAAATCACTGAGTCAAGTAACTTTTGGTAACTTAACAAATATAGGATGTATTTTCAGACTAGTTTCCCCAACGTACTCCAATGGCTGACCTAAATCAGGTTTCTATAAAAAAATAATAAAAAAAAAAGATATTAAAAAAAAGAAAGAAAACACTTTCTAGATATCAGTTTTAGTCTGGTATCTTGTTTTCTTATCAAAACGTTCTTAGAATATCACCAATACCAAAATAGACATTCTCAAGACAATATTCTCAGAAGGGATTAATGACCATGGTTTTTGTGCTTCTAAAACAGGCTTCAAAAATGACCTGTACTTTGCATTACATGCATCATAAACTTCTAATTGCTCTTTTAGAGTATTCTGTAAAAAGGATGTCAAACATTCTTTATTAATACTATTGCATTAAAATTGAAGTCCTCAGAGATAGGAAGACAGAATATTTAAAATCTGTGGTCTACCTTTGGAAAGTCTCCCAAGGTTAGCAGTGAAGAATTACTTATCCGTGAAAGGCAAAAAGTCCTTTTCCTTTGGTTTAGTGGGGATCTCTAGAACTGCACTGTCAGATACGGTAACTGCAAGCCACATGTGGCTACTGAACCCTTGAAATGTGACTGGACTGCACTGAGATGTGCTGTCAGAGTAAAACACTCGAGATTTCAAATACTTAATACAGAAAAAAAAATAATTTTTATACTGATTACATGTTCAAACGATAATGTTTTGGGTATATTGGTTAAATAAAACATTAATAAAATTAATTTTAGTAATTAATTTTGTCTCTTTATTTTTACTTTTTTGTGTGGCTATTACAAAAATTTAAATTACATATGTGGCTCACATATTTCTATTGAACAGAGCTGCTCAAGGAAAATGAAGAAAACAAGGATAGCCCTGTAGATATGTTAGTTTTCATTTTATAAGCCAACAATTTCTTAGACAATTTGCTCTGACTTGAAATGACACAATCACAAAGAGATACTGTGGTGGGAGTGTTTGGATTTGGGGATCAAATCAGTTTGGTCAGTTTAACAAATCTGCTACAGTGTAATACAATATAAATTATTTTTGTATTTTGCTTTAAATGCTAGAGTCAGGAAGATTTGTATGATTAATATACTGTGCAATAAAAGGCCTTACCAATTTAGAAGCATAATAATCTGGATTTATATATATATATATATATATATATATATATTTTTTTTTTTTTTAGGTACTGGGGCCAGGGATTGAACCCGGGACCTCATATGTGGGAAGCCAGAGCTCAACAACTGAGCCACATCAGCTCCACTGAGTGGATTTTTTCTTTCGTTTGCTTGTTGTTGTTGTTTTTTGTTTTGTTTTTAGGAGGCACGAGGGACCCAACCAGGGACCTCCCATGTGGGAAGCAGGCACTCAACTGCTTGAGCCATATCCACTCCCCCATAATATATATATATATATATTTAAAGATTTATTTATTTACTTTATCCATTTTAACCCCCCCCCTTCCCCATTTTTGCTGTTTTGTGTCCATTCGCTGGGCAATTATCTGTGTCTGTCTCCTGCCATCTCCTCCCATCCTCCTCTTCCAGTCTTCACCAGGATTTGATCCTGGAGACCTCCAATGTAGGAGAGAGGTGTTCTGCCACCTGCACCACCTCGGTTCCTGACTTTCAGAGCTTTCGGAGCATCTCGTCTTGTCTCTCCCCTGTTACATCATCCTCTTGCTGCATGGCGCCCGGGGCCTGGCGGCTTACCGGCACACAGACTGGCAGCCCATGCGCCTTCTATATATATATTTTTTATTTTACTGGGAGGTCCCTGGGATCGAACCCAGGTCCCTCCATATGGCAGACGGATGCCCAACCATTTGAGCCACATCCACCCCCCCCATAATATATTTTTGGTAGCAAAATAATTAAACAGAAGCAAATGATCAATAGTATTCGCCGCCCCCCTCGCCACACCGCAGGAGATTCTCTTTCATCAAACTCAATTTCCTCCTAGAATTAACTCGTTTTTAGAGACAGTAAAAGAGATTTGTTGTTTTAAATTATATTCCTGGATTTTTTTTTTCTCTGAAGGTGAGAGCAAAGTAAACCGAGTAAATTGATAGATGATAATTATTTCGCACACCATTTATTTCTGGGCTTATGGCAAGTTCTATTGAAGTAATTCTTCCTAAGGAGTTTATTTCAACCAGTGAATTTCTACTCAGTCTTTAAAACATAAGTTAAGTGTCACCTCCTCTAAGATTTGCTCAATCCCACTGGGCAGTTATCCACTCCCAATTCTGCTAGAGCACTGTGCCTGCGCATGATGTTCAGCTTCGTCCTTTCTCTCCCCAACTAGAGTGTGAGCTTCCTGAAAACATGGCTGACATCACCCAAGTCTTTCTCATCTCAGTATGATCCATGACAAGTTCATTGCTTGGCACATCCCAGATACCTAAAATGTATGTATATTTCACGTTACTCAGTGAGGTGGTATTAATACTGCCAAGTTATTAGGGACAGTGAGTTTGATGTCTATCTAGTTTAAACATGTATACATGGAACTTGGAAATATCCCAAGGAAGAATTTGGTTACTGCCTCTTCTCAATGCTTTAATAATCTAGTTAATTTTAAATTAGAGATGATTGATTAAAAAAAACCAAAAACTAATTTTGAAAGATGGCATGCACACACAAATACATGATGTAATATACGAGTGGAGCACTGCTCAACTGATCTTCCACGAAATCCTCCAGGGATTTGCAAAAATGTTACTGGGTGTTCTTATTAAAGGTGAAATATTTCTTTTTGAAAATTGATAAATATGCTAATGTTAAATATATAATATAATATATATTCATATGTATCTACTTTAAATTCTAATACCAAGTACATGGTGGTGGGTAGGATGAAAGATATGTGCAAATGAGTCAGTCACATGATTGGTTTAATCACTCAAAACTGTTAGCTACAAAGTGATTTTTGACCATTATATCATCTGAAATTGTTTTTCTTCTTATAATCTATATCCATAGCTTTGGTTAAAGACAGGAAACATAAGAAGCACTGATGTTGAAATATATTGAAATTTACTGAGGAGATTATAAATGGCAATAATTCTGCACATTTTCTTTATTTTTTAATTTTTATTTTATTATTATTATTATTTTTTTACCGGGAGATCCCGGGGATCGAACCCTGGTCCCTCCATATGGGAGACGGACGCCCAACCATTTGAGCCACATCCGTGCCCCTGCACATTTTCTTTAAAATGATCGTCAGAGTAATTTGTAAACTGTATATATAAGATCTAAGTAGGGAAGCGGCTGTGGCTCAATCAGTAGGGCTCCCGTTTACCATATGGGAGGCCCCGGGTTCGGTTTCCGGGGCCTCCTGGTGAGGGCAAGCCCGCCCGCACAGCGTGGTTAGCTGACCCAGTGAGCACAAGCAGCAAGGGGGGGATAAATGAATAAATAAATAAAATCTTAAAAAAAAAAAAAAAAAAAGATCCTAAGTAGAAGTCTTTATTGTCCCCATTTTACAGCTGAGAAAACTGTGGCTTGGAGTTTAAGTAATTTGTCCAGGGTCATAGAACTAGCCAGTAAAGAGTTGGTGGGGGATTTGAACCCAGGCAGTTTGGCTCTAGAGCCTTCCAATTGGACAATACACGAAAACAAAGGTTCTCAAAGTTTGCTCACATTAGATTTCAAGTGAGCAGCTTTTAAAAACATTTGATGTTCAGGCCCCATAGCACAATTACATCAATATCGCTGAGAATCAAACTGTGCTCAACTGTTGCTGAAAATGTCATTTGCCAAGATGTGCTTGCAAATGTCAGCTTGAACTGCTCTTACCTCACTGTTTTGAGACACCCCCCCCAAAAAAAAAAGTAAAAACATTTGCTAGTTGTTAATGGGGAAAAAGGCAAGAATTCCAATTATCAGGTCATAAAAACATTTCTTTCCTCGACTTTATAGCACAGTTAAGTTTCAAACCACATTTTGATGTATACTTGGTCCCCAAACCAAAGATGAAATTTAAAAATCTGTTGATTGGCAACGCATACTTTAAAAAATGTAATTAAAATGAAACAAAATCATTGTTCAAAAAAGTAAAACATTTGTCTATAAGGAATATTATTATAGAGTATATGAAATGCTATAAAAATCTTTAGATAATTTACTAATATAAACTATTATAAAGTTTGAATAAACGATATTTTATTATCAACATTTTATAATATTATAATGAACAGCTAAATAACTAAAACCACTTTATTATCTTATACCATGCAAAAACAACTAAATGAGTTTTTTATTTTCTAGGGGTATTTTGGGATTACTATGAAAGGGGCTAAAAGTGCAGGAAATGTGAATAAACACTACATTAATTAGACCAGGATCTCTCACCCTCGACACTACTGACAGTTTGGGCCAGATGATTGGCAACTGTCCTGTGCATTGTAAGATATTTGGCAGTATCTCTGGTCTCTACCCAATAGCTATCAGTTGCATCCACCTCCCCAGTTGTGACCATCAAACATGCCTCTAGACATTGCCAAATGCCCTACTCTCTCCCTCCTGCTGTGAGAACCAGCACATTAGACAAACTATTTCAAAGTTATGCCCTCTCTAACCAGCTTGGGCTGAACAATATGGAGACAGCCCTCCTGACTTCTTATCACTTCTGAAGACTCAAGACTTCCGCATATCTACAATACAGGTTTAATGAATATTTATAAAAGTTGTTCTGAGGTGCTACAACCGACTGTAACTCCTTCTGAATCATCAAAAAATGCTATTTGGGTGCTAAATGTTTGTTATAATACAGTATCCCAAACACCTTGAAAATTCATAATTCATTTAAGCCATATGATAGTTTTGATAGTTTATCAACTGGAGATCTTAATCTAGTTTGATTTTTGAGGAAAAATGGGAGTAAAAGATGAAATTCTGTCACATGCTTGATCCCATCAGACAAGGTACCACTAAGCAGCAACTTCTCAACTCTTCTGTAGAGGTTATGTCTTTTTTTTTGCTGCAAAAAGCTTTATTGTCTACTCTCGGTTTCAGGGCCTGTTAGAAGGCTACAAGGTGGCAGTTAGAAAGATGCCTCCTGGCTGGAAGGGCTCAGGCAGAAGCCTGGATGCCAGGGGAATAGAGGGGTCCCCCCCATGGCCTCTGGGCTCCGGAGCTCCTAGCTGTGCTCGAGGGTGAGCCTTTCTAAGAGATAGTCGCCCAGCCCCGCCTGCGGGCCAGCAGCCCAGCGGAGGTTGGTCAGGTGGGGGCCTATCTTCTTGATCAGTTTCACCGCCTCCTCTAGGAAATGGTTCTCCAGGAAGTCACAGAGCTGGGGGTCTGTGTTGGCAGATCCCAGGGCATGCAGACCCCAAAGGGCCTGGTTCGGGCTCTTCTCCAGGACCAAGACAGCTCCCACGGCGTCCAGGGTTTCACCCCGCTCCTCTTTGGATGGCTTCTGCACGTCCTGGAAGAGGGCGCGGCTGCCCGCTGGTTTCGCATCTTCAGGAGCAGCTCGGCGCCCTCGCGCTTCTCCTTCGCCAACTCGCGGAAGGAGTGGTCCCCGCCCTTCAGGGCCACATCGCCGCGGGCGAAATAGCAGCCCAGAGAGAGGCAGGTGGAGGAGGCCTGCAGCTGCAGGCTGACCGGGCGGTTAACGCGGCCTCCAGCTCGGCGGAATATTCTGGGGCACCTGGGAGGTCATGGTTGGTGGCCACAGAGGAGCTAACCACAAAAAACGGCGTTAGCTGGTCCCGGAAGCTAGGGGATGGCCCAGAAGTTGGTCCCGGAGGTTGCACCTTGAGAATCAGCTGGAAGGTGGTCGACGCTGAAGAGAGGTGGGGACTAGGCCCCGGGTCTGTTCCATTCAAAACACTGTCGAAGCAAGAGACAGATGCGCGGGACCGCCGGGTGCGCTGTGCGAGGTTATGTCTTCAATTAAAAATATACTAGTGAGATGATAACCATAGAGAGAACACTGAGTAGTGTATTCAGCTAATTGGCAGTCTGTGCCTTCCAAAATTTCAGAGGCACCTCCTTTTAATGACTCCCCTGAATAAAGTAATTGGCTAAAATTTACTTTGCATTTCTTAATATAAAGTTGGGCTCATCATTAGGAATAACTCTTTAAAAAGCTGGGGTCAGTATGCATTTAAATGGAGCACCAGAAGAAAAAAAAACCAGTATTTCACTTTCAAAGGACCTATGCTGTACCTCCTTTTTTTTTTTTTTTTTTAAAGATTGCAACTAATCTATTTTGTAATATAATGACAATAATATTGCCTCTGAGTTAACTGTGCACTAATTCACTTTTGGTACCACAATAATTGAGCAAACAGAAGTTGGTACCAGAAGCATCCTTTTCTTTTATTTATTGTAATATTTTTCCATAATTTAATGAGAAAATTTCAAAAGCAACATTTTTATCCTTTCGTGTTAAATTAATTTACAATGCTATGAGCTATAATAAAATGAGAGAAACCATCAGCAAAAAAGCAAAAGTTAATAAAGAAATATTCTCAAAGTTTCAAGGACTGATAAAAGCTCAAATCACAAGAGTATTTGCTTTCTCCTTTTTTTTTCTTCTTGGCTTAGCTCAATTTGTCATAGTTTGTTCTCAATTATTTTGTACTTACTGCTAACAGAACTTAATATTGATGAAGTAGAAAAGATGCATTACTGAAAGAAAATACACTAATTAAAATCGCATAAGAAACAACAAAAACTTTGTGATGTATTTTAGTAAGCTACTCTAGATTTACATAAAGAAAGCTATGATGTAATGTAACTTTTACTGGTCTAAACTTATTTTGGAAAGAAATTCAAGGAATGATGAATAAAGCATGAGGAAAGTTCACGTTGTGGGAATGAAGGTCTCTATTTAACATGTATGGACATTCAAAATAGAAGCCACTTCAATATATCTTAGGAAAATTTTATTTGGATGCGGAAATCTGAATAAGCATTGAGAAAACTTGGGCTGTGGGATCTTTGTCAGGAGACTCAAACTCTCTGAACCTCAGTTTCTTTAATTTAATCGATGGCATGGGACTAGATCAAGGAGAGAGAGTAGTTTCACCTGGAGTTCCAGGTCTGTGCTGGGGCACTCCCCAGGACTATGAGGCCACAGCTAGGTTAAATGGGGGCAAGTGCTACAGTACATGCATCAGATATTTGTCACCCACAAATAGCAAAGGTCCTTTCGAGTTTCAAAGTTCTATGACTCAGTGAAAATATTTAGTCTTTAGCCAGCAAGTAAGCACACACTCCTTTATTGAGCACTTGTGCATGCACATCTAACATCCTAGAGTAGTGCTACTCAAAGTCTGCTCCACAGACAAGCAGCATCAGCATCACCTAGGATCTCCTGAACCAGAATCTCTAGGGGTGTGGCCAAGTAATCTGTTTTAACAAGCTTTCCAGGCGATTCATATGTATACTAGGAGAAGCACTGACATAGAGTACTGTGCGAAGAGCACAGAAGATGCATAAACTCTAGTCCTTTACCTCAAGGACCTTAGTTTTGGAGAAAAGAGATGTAAAACAACTTAGAGAAAAAGATGGTTTATAATAAATGTCTGTCAATCATTCATTTATTCATTCAACAGACACTGAGATCCTACTGAATGTTAGGCACTGTACTAGATGTTGGAGATAAGAATACATGCCCTAATGGAGATTACAGTCTAGTGAAAGAGACAGACTATCACCAAGTAAACAAATATATAAATAAAATAATTACAGTTTGTAAAAATACTATGAAAGAGAGTGCTATGAAATATAATAGGAATGGCACTGTGGGGTAGAGGGGGATATTTTTAATTTAGAATTTGAAAGTTTTAAATATAGTATGTTGTAAGATTCATTTAAATGATTTAAATGATAAATCATCAAATACTGCCTGCATGCAAGCCGTGCACCCAGGGAGACAACTTGGGGAATATAAAAGTAGGCTCTAGAGGAATTTATAATCCATTGGAAAGGTAAGATTTAATCACCAATTGTTTTAGTTTGCAAAACGCTGCCGGAAGCAATAAACCAGAAATGGGTTGGCTTTCACAATGTAGATTTACTGGCTTGCAAGCTTACAGTTCTAAGGCTGTGAAAATGTCCAAATCAAGGCTTCATCAGGCTATGCTTTTCTCCTTGAAGACAGGCTGCTGGCGATCCTGGACTCTTCTCTCACATGACAAGGCACATGGTGGTGTCTGCTGGGCTCTCCCTCCTCCTCCAGGCTTCCTTGCTTTCAGCTTCCTGCTTTGTGGCTTTCTCTCTGCTTCTGTGTTCCGTTGATTTCAGCTTCTGGATTCTGGGGCTTTCTTTCCCAACTATCTCTGTCTCTCTATTTTCATCCCGCTTATAAAGGATTCCAGTCAGAGGATTAAGATCCTACCCTAAGTCATGCCTTACAGAAGTAATCTAATCAAAGGGTCCCACCTACAATAGGTTCACACCCACAGGAATGGATTAGCTCTAAGGACATGATTTTCTGTGGTCTATCCAGCATCAAACCATCACATCAACTCTTATAATAAGTATGGAGTGCATGGAAGTGGAATATTTTAGATGGGGCCTTTGTTGAAACTCTCCCCTCTCCACTTCTTCATTAATATACTCCTTTGGTTTTCCAATTCCTGGTTTTCTAATTCAAATATGCAAGGAAAATTCACAAAAGAGAAATAAATGTGGAATGTTCTGTGGAGGAGGAATTTGAGGTGGGCCTTGAAGGATAAGTAGAATGTAGAAAGGTGAAGACAAACAGGGAAGGAGTTTTAGTAATACTGCTATTATTAGTATAATAATGCCTCCATAAGACTATTTTATTTCTGATAATTGATACTGTCGTGAGAGATGTTCTGTAACTTATCAGAAGGGTTTTGGTTCAGTCCAAGTCATGATACACTATGTTATGTTTTCTCTCAATTCATTGACTAACTGTTGTTCTTTTGGTTTTAACCTTCCTTTTAATGACTAAGAGAGACTCTATTAAGCTTGGAGGTGGAATTGTCCAAGAGCAGATGGGTCAATATTTATATATTGCTTGTCATTCTAAGTACAATACAAGTGGCTGCTACAAAAAAAAAAAAAAAGGTGGGCGGCGTGGGAATCCCGGTGGGTTCCGTGTGGTGTTTTGGGTAATCTAAGCACCTCTTAAAATGTATGTGTGTATGTATATATATATATGAATAACATTTTTGTGGGCGGATGCACGTATATGCATGTATATTTGTATATCATTTTGCAAATGTCTGTGTGTATTGTGAGAATTTTGATTTTTGCCCATAATAAAAAAAAAAAAAAAAAAAAAGAAATTATAAAGTGAAGTCAGAGATAACAAGCTCCTCAGACTTGTGTATGTATCTTTTAATGTTAAACTCCTGTGATACAGCTACTCAATATTTGGCTTTCAATTGCTTGTTCTGAGGAGCACATTTATGGAGTTAAATGCTTTACTGAATACAGATCCCAAACCCACCTAGCTAAACAGGAAAGAAGACTAATAAAAGCACTTAATAATCTTATTTAACAACTACAGAATAAACCTGAAAAGAATACAATGGAATAAGGAAAATGCCTTTGTACCAATGTTATAGCATAGTATTGACATAAGCAAATTGCTTCTCAAGACCCACTAATCTTATGCAGGTTATCAGAAATTACACTAATGAAGTGTTCATTAGTTAAGAAGTACCTGCAACAATTTAACTCTAAAAAACGAAATCCATTTACCAAAGGGGAAAAAATTATTTTAAAAATCGGATTTAACTGTCAATAAAGCTTTTTATTTTGAATTCTTATAAAGTTTTACATGTAAGGATTGTGAAAAGCAGATGTTATTCAAGAGAAAATCACATCTGATTTTTATTGCTGCCATCTTTCATTGACTTTTGTCTCACTTTTAGGGAAGCTTTTAACTTTTTTACAAAATAGAAAATTGAAGAGCTTTTCAAAAGAAGAGATTTACAGGATGTATAGAAAGATTTTCTTCAGTTATAAAACCCTGATCACCAGGTATATTGAAGAAATGATTAAATAGACTGAGTGATAAATATAGATCCTAGAAATGTTCAATGATCTTTCTCTTTTTTCTTAATTATTAAAATTCTACTTACAGACGTAAATGTGCCAAACTAATCCAAATTTACTCATGAGAGGCATCCGTGAATTCTTCTTAATCTGTTTAGTTACTTGAAATGTTTAAAGCTTTCTAATCAAGAGAAACCTAGAGTCCCACAGGCACACTGTTCCCACTCAAAATTGGTTTAACTTTAGGTTATTTAATTGGAACTCTAAAGAGTTAGAAGTTCCTGGGGGGCGGATGTGGCTCAAATGGTTGGGCGTCCGTCTGCCATATGGAGGGACCTGGGTTTGATCCCCGGGACCTCCCGGTAAAAAAAAAAAAAATATATATATATATATATATATGGCGCATGGGTTGCCAGGCTCTGTGTGCTGGTGAGCCGCCAGGCCCCGGGAGCCATGCAGCAAGATGATGACGTAACAGGAGAGAGACGCAGGGGAGAGACAAGACGAGATGCTCCGAAAGCTCCAAAAGCTCCGAAAACCAGGAACCGAGGTGGTGCAGGTGGCAAAATACCTCTCTCCTACATCGGAGGTCTCCAGGATCAAATCCTGGTGAAGACTGGAGGAGGAGGATGAGAAGAGATGGCAGGAAACAGACATAGAGAATTGTCCAGAGAATGGATACAAAACAGCAAATGGGGAAGGGGGCGTTTAAAATGGATAAAGTAAATAAATAAACCTTAAAAAAAAAAAAAAAGAATTAGAAATTCATTCTGTTTTCCTTGGTATCTTCCATAGCACCTGGCACAGTGTTAAGCACATATTAGAAACTCAGTAAATTGTGTCCAAGACTGAATATTGCTTAGGAAGGGTACAGATGATATCCTTTTTAGATAGAAGATATTTAAATTCTTATGAAAAACTTATTTCTTCCCTGTTATAGGGAAGACATGGTTAGAAAGTCAACTGCATAAACTATGGTTTTGATGAAATCTATTTTGGTTTTGTTTAAGTTATTGAGTATATACTATCTTAACAGTGTGAAATGCTTGAAAATATTTTCAAAAAATAACAGAAACATTCAAGAAGCTTAAAGCTTTGCGGGGTTATTTTTGTACATGATCTGATTCCAATTTTAACCTATTTAAGGACAATGATCTCTGTTCAGAGCAAAACTAAAATACTGTGCATACATAATTAACAATTTCTGAATGAGCTTATAAATTTATGAGTATATCTCATATGGTTTATTATTTTAAAATCTTATAATAATCAAATATGGTCATTTTATTCTGTGCTAGAATGTAAACCCATGAGGTCAGGTTTTGTTTTGTTTTTAAATTTTTTAGGATGTACCAGGGATCAAACCCAGGACCTCGTATCGTACATGGGAAGCAGGCACTCAACCACTGGAGCTATGTCCACTCCCTTCAGGTTTATTTTTATACCTTTCAAATTACCTTGCACAATAACTAGCAAATGGTGGGTATCCCATTGAAAGATGAAAAATATTAATCTATTAATGAATATTAAGAGAAGTTATAGCAGCAAAGTTACATTTATGAACCAATTTAGGAGTGTTAAAAATTAAAAATTTAAAGAAAGTATTATTATTAGGTTGCTTAGATTTTTATTATTCAGCATAAACTATGCAAATTTCATACTGTATTAATATAGGTGTCCCAAAACAATACCAGATTACCTGGTCTGACTTAACAACAGGATTGATGTGGCTGTGCTAGATTATTTGTATAATAATAATGTTGTAAATAAGTTTTTAATGTTTTAATAATTATTACATTGCTGCATAGATAATTACGCTGTATGGTCAGACTTAGCCAATGTTTATATACCTGATCATAGCCATGGCCTCAATATTCCATTAACCACTGGCATGTTCAATATCATTGGCCACCTGCATGTTTCCCTAGTTTGGACTCAATTACAAGAAATGTCCAGCTCTGTAAAGGGACAGGAAGCACAACTTTTTTCTAGGGTATAAGTCTTAAGTTAGTTCTGCAATCACTCACTCTGAGTGGAGCTGAACTATAGTTACAAATCTTCTGTGTATCTTCAAGCTTGAGAGAGCCAGGCAACTCTCTGTAAGAAACTTTTATGAAAAACAACCATACTGAGTCTCAGAGTGTGTGCTACCAAAAAAAAAAAAAATATATATATATATATATATATATATATTAGGGCAAACAGAAGGAATAAATGTTCTATTAAAATAAATTTGCCCAAATAGTGCTGTTAACATCATATTTTGAAAGTGACACCTACACTACAACCATATTTTGGGAGGCAACTCACCACCTCATATGGACAAAAATAATATCTATTTCTTACTATGGGGACTAGCAATGTCTTATAAAAAGAAAAAAAATCAAAGCAGTATGAGATGATGCTTTTGGGGATGTTTTCACTGTAAAAACCTTCAAATTAGCTGTCAATGGACATAAACCAATGTTATTTTAATATTCTCCGGGTCCATATATAAAGAAAGGTACTACGCTGTTTTATAGAAATGGCTTTTGTTGCTTTAGACGAGGTTTTCACATAAGCTTTTTAACTTTAGTGCTGCTTGTTTCACTTCTGCTGGCTCATTTTTTTTTTTTTTTTTACACACAGTCCCTGAATGTTTTATTTAAAAATAACTTTATGGCCATAAATATTTCTAACTTATCTATACACTTTGTCTCATTAAAAAAGAAATAACATTTTAAGAGGAAATTAACTCCAACACAAGGTTCTTAATGATACTGACTCAGTTACATGCCAATAATATTTTAAGGGCTAACAGTATATAATGCATTTTCCAAAATCATATTATATATATTTTTTTGCTTATTATGTTTTCTTGCCTTTCCTTAATTATTGGCATTTCATTTTAACACTGAACATACTTTCAGCTTAATGAGCTAAATTCTAATATATATTACTAACATTTACAACACTTAATATTCATTATATACACTTCTGATCATTTTTACAACAGTGCCCTGCCAAGCAGTTAACACTACTTCATAAAGGAAGACTTCATGCCTTGACCTTCACAGTCATGACTTATAATGGAATGTGCTTCCACAGTCTCTATCATATAATTTCTAGATATCACCCTTCATGGAAAATGCTGACAAGTGTTTTGCTTATTTGTTTTTGTTTTGTTTGAGGTCAATTCAATGGCTCCTTTTAACCAGTTTTCTTAAAGCACTTTTGAAGATCTTATCAAGTTCAAGGTAGTTGTTTTCACGACATCCTTGTGTTGGTCAAAAAGAGTAGTTGCATAATTTTAATTTTCTTAACCAGACACAAACATATTGTAAAAAGTATTGCTACCATAGCCCTTGAATTTTGGGTCTTCCTCTCAAATTTAGGTCAAAAGCCAAAATTAATAGTCAGACAGAATGACTGTTACGTGGAAGAGCTGCCAAGGAGATAAGAAGTTTACAACTCTTAGTGGAAGATTAACACATTCACATTTGTATTACTAAACTGAATAAATGGATGTCTTGGCTACCACTATAATGAGATGCTGCATATTTTACATTAAAGATGCTGAATCCCAAAGGAGGAGGCATTCCTTCCTGTGTGACGGATGTTTCTAGACTTCAGTATAACTTGAAAATTAGAGTAGGAAATTCAAGTATATTGAGAAGGATCCTGCTTTCTTTATTAGGGATTGGTACATCCATAAAAATTAGTCAGCCTTCCATTTTAACTGCAACTTGCTCAGCTTGTCTCCAGTAGACTACATGGCAGACTGAATTATTGGACTCAATTCTCCACACCCGTAGTAGCCTTATACCTCCACAACCCTGCTATGGCCTCCTGTGGGATGTATTTTCCCATCCCTTGACTTTGGGCTTGGCCATGCAACATGCTTTGGCCAGTAGAATATAAGTAAATGTGACAAGAACAGAGACTTGAAATATGTTCGTTGTGCTCCTGTCGTTATCATGGCATGATCATACCCTGAGTAGCCACTGCCCCTTCAGCCTGAGCTCCAGAATGAGACACATGGTATGGACCCAAACTTAGGCCTGCACCCTGGAGCCAAACACAGCCAAGCTGAGCCTAGCCAAGACCAGCCAAAACCCTACCAAACTGCAGACCCATGGGTAAATATTTGCTGTTACTAATCACTGAAACTTTATGGTTATTTATTAAGCAGCAAAACATTGATACACACTATAAATGGAAATGTGGCTTATAAGCAATACAACTCTCAGGAAAGTCCTGCTGAATTTACACACATCAAAGAAAAGAAGAAAAAACTGAATGATTTGAAAGTTTATATTCATGACAGGTATCAAGACCAGGAACCAAGAATTGGCTAAGGGCAAGGGTTGGAAATAAAAAAGTGAATACGAGTTAAATTTAAGTTGCTAGGTCATTTTTCCACATTTTCAAGCAGAATGTTATCATGGTTTGCAATATTTGAAGGGAGCCTGCTGTGATATGCTAATGGTTGTGAATGCTATAGTCTTTGAAATAGCTCTAAATGTTAAGCTCAAGTTTAAAACAAAATTGGATTCTCAAATCAACCCTCTTGTTCAACAAGGGAATAAGTCCTCTTATATAGAAAGGGACAAGAAAATGATAAGGTACCTTTTGGCATTGCTATCACCTGTGTTTCTAATGAGTGGTGAAACTGGCTCTTGTTTTTAGTCATGTCTAAGGATTTCTTCTTACGTATAATTATTGCTAAAGGGTGGAAACTTCTTCTCACCCCCAGCCACCTAATTTGAGGAAAATGTAGGAGGAGAATTTTTGCTGGCAGAGTTCCAATTTCATATGCCTCTTCAAATGCTTCCTTTGCTTCTTATATAGTCTCTGAATTTGACTGACAGCTGCTTAGCAAGTAATCTGAGAAAAATGTAGACGACCAGTGTATACAAAAAGAGGAACCTATGAGATACTTTCTTGCTCTTACAATTACTGAAACACAGTAACACTTTGTTTTTACATTGGAGGTTGATTAAGCTGACACACTTTGCAGTGGCAATCTTCATGGGCTTAACTTTTCTCATCTCATAAGTGGATCTGATGATTTCCACGACTTCATTTTCAGCTCTGTCATTCTATGATCTATGGACAATGTGGATCCAAGCTTCAAGAGAATTTTCAGGCCCATCTAATTTAAGTTGAAGCCAGAACTAAAAGATAAGCAGTGACCATCTTCTGTATAAGCAAATCTGGAGTGAATCTGGAGTGACTAAGAAGTCAGCCCAATGGGATGCATGATGTACATTCTCTACAGACTAAAGTGCTCCTTAGTGTGGATTTCCCTTTAAATAGCAAGCAGGCTTGTGAATTTTAGACATTACCTAAAGGTTAAAGAAAGGGTATATAATGGGTTCATTTTTTTCTCCAAAAGTTTAAATATTTGAAGAGCTCACCAGTCACAGCTATTTTTTTTTTTAGTCACAACTATTTTTTTTTTGTTTGTTTTTCTTTTTCTTTTTCTTTTACAACTATTTTTAATAGTGGCAGATAATGCAATTAAAAAACCATACAGGGAAAAAGAAAAAGTTAAAAAATTGAGGCTCACTGGGTATCATCAAATCTGGTTTCCTTTAGTGTCTGGCAGGTGTAGGAGGGACAAATAGGTCTTCCTTAATAAAAGTTGTGTTTGAGGGGATATCCAACAGGTTGCTTCTAAGGAAATCATTGATGTTAGTAGACTAAAACTGCTTTTGTGCACACCTTAAGTTCGTTGGGTATATACTGAAGATAAGAAGATAAGGTTAGTTAAAATGTTAATGAAGAATGACTACTCTGTTAGACTAGATTCAAGAAATTTTATTTAGCAATGAGGAAAAGTACAAACCCAGGCAGCCCAAAACAAGGAAGTGGTTAGGGTGTCCCCTCGGCCAAGGGACACAAGCCCCTATGTGCAATTCTGGAAAAGCTTAAGCCTGTCTTGTAGCTGTAGCACAGAGGAGGGTTGGCTGATGAGACTTTGATTCTCTCTCTGATCACGCTCTTCTAGCCCAATGTCCTTCAGTAAATCGTGGTTTGCATAAGAAACACTGACTTTGTTGGGGACTCCATTATTCCCACCACTTTGAGATTTTAGCCAGCTCAAATTACTATCTGAATTTGAAGACACGGATTGAATTCAAAGAACACTAAGAGGGAGGCGGATGTGGCTCAAATGGTTGGGCGTCAGTCTGCCATATGGAGGGACCTGGGTTCGATCCCCGGGACCTCCCGGTAAAATAAAAAATAAATAAATAAATAAATAAATAAATAAAATAAACTGAATAGGAATCTTTAAAAAAAAAAAAAAAAAACAAAGAACACTAAGAAATGTACTGAAAACCTAAGAAAAGAGATTAGGGGAAATATGCCTAATACACAAATATTTTCTATTTTGAAAAATTCATATCTTAATCCATATTTACAAATAAATCTTTTCTTCAGATGAAAAGAGAAAGTACAATAAGTTCAATTTTAACTTTTAGGACATGGAGCTATGATATTTTGTGATATTTTAAGAAATAGAATCTCTTGCTAAGCTTTACCAGCAGTCTTGTACATTAAAATGACTTGATATATTACTCTAAATGAATTATTTTTAAATACACCTGAATTAAATGCTTCACTTGAGATCTTAAAGTGAGCAACAAATATGACAATACCAGCCAGGAACAGATAGTTTAGGTTCCTTAATATTATTTAGAAAATGCACATCATAACTTATTCTTGTCTCAAATCACCAGAGGTGAGGAACAAATCCTGGAAAACAGATGAGATATTCTACTAGTTGACTCCAGCAGCAAAGAATAGATGTTGGTGATGTGATTTTATGAAGAAGAAACATCAGGAAAAAATTTTAATCCTATGCATTAAACAGAAAAACAAAGTATGTCTCTTGGTTTAAGAAACATAATAAAATATTGAAATGAATTGCAATCACATATCATCTTGTAAATGATATAAGTTCATAAGCTTCTTATCAATTGGGATTTTGTCATATTTTTGGCTACTAGTCAGAAAGAAATGTAACTAAAATACAATACACTGACTATTTATTACTGACATAGCTAAGAGGACTTCTATCATTTTTATATTACATATAATATCACAGCATGATTGCTCTAGTTATAAAAATAGGTATGTATATCCACCTGGCATTAAAAGACCAATGGTGAATATATTTCTCTACAAAAGATCTACAAAGATCAATTAATTTTTTCTTAAATTTTCTAGTTAATAATCCAAAACGTTTGCTTTTTATTTTCCCACCAAACAATAGGTATATATTTGGTTGAAAGTATTCTGAAACTATTCTGTGAAGCAAAACCACCTTTCACTTAATCTGTATCCACTCTTTGTTTGAAAGTTGTCCTTAAGGTGGGGAAAACGCTTTCTTCTATTTCTAATTGCAATCTCTCAGGTCTGTAGTTTTCCTTTTTCACGGGGACAAAAATAATTTTTAAGAATTCTCATATATAAATCTCTGGAAGAGAGCATTCATAAATGAATTCTGATCAACAGATTGCATACATTTCCCAATCAGCTGTGCAGACTGAGCGTTTTCACGGCTCCAGTCATTTTATAAAGATGATTCAGAATTAATCAGTCCTACTGCCACTTTTATTATTTATATATTCACAGTATTGACAGATTTCATCTTCTTCCCACTCTCTACTCCTCTTCTACAGGAATAACACTCACGACACGGAACAAGGAGCAGCAAGACACATTATGCGACCTTCCTACTTTAAGGCATTACTCAGCTAATCCAGAAAACCCACCAACAATAATGGTGGGTATGCAGATTCACATCAAACTTCTTTCGTTTCTTCAAGTGCTTCTTCCAGAATATGAAGTCCACTTATTCTTTCTACCACACTGTATGTATGTGAATAATACAGAACCAGCTATGACTGGAATAATACAGAAGTCGCTAGCTATGGCTGCAGCTCTTGGAACAAAACTCCTCTAGGAACAATGTCATCAGGATTCCTTGCAGAGGACCAATCTCCCAGAACTCTGAGCAAGCCCACTGGTTGTGACATTTCAAAATGCATTGCATCCTCTCCTGAGAGTATGAAAAATCAGAATTCTAACTGTCCTAGTGATAGTTTATGTCACTAATCATTTGAAAGAAATATTAACAGTGGTCTTTTAAAATATCTCTTCAAATTGATTAGACAATGTCTCTTATCAGGCTCACATTTGATTTGGCCACAATGGCAAGGGAAATTAACGTTATGCCCTTATGTCATTTCCCTAAATTCAGAAAAGTAAGAAAACATCAGATTCAAAAACAGACATGTCTAATATTAAATGAAGTCTGAATATATAAAAAGATTGTTGTCAAGACAAATCCATTCCTGGTTGTCTTCTGCTGATGTCTATTTTTACATACACAATATGACTTAGATTCAAGAATTAAACACAAAGAAATACTGAATAATCCAATTAGTCAAAAGACATACAAAAAGTATACTTTAAAAATCTCTTTTCATAATATTCTTGTTTTGAATATTATAGCTTTCTATATATTTCATTAAATCAGGGGTTCTTAACCAGGGGTCCATGAGCTTGAACTGAAATTAAAAAAAACAAAAAACAAAAAACACATTATTCTTGTGGGGATGTGTTGGTGCGGGTGTGATATATTCATTAAATAATACATGGTATAGTGTGGACTTAGTGAGGGGGCCGTGGCTTTCACCTGACTGGCAAAGGGGTCCATGGAACAAAAAAAGTAAAAAACCCTTGCATTAAATAGATCTCTGGGTTTAGTTTTAATGATTATACCAAAAAAATGGTAAAATCATAAATCCATGCCAATTTTAGAAGTATTTCTAATGTTATATATCAAACTGAAGAGGAATTTTACATGTAATTATATCTATGAAGACAAACCACAGGAGTAATTAACACAGCTAAGATTCCATATCTCCACAAGGGTTGAACCAGAACATAATGTTCATTATTTTTATTTCTCTCACAAAACCAAATATTATACTCAGTTTCTCCTAGGAGTTCATGATGTATTAAAATGAACACAGCATTATGCAATACTCTGATATAAGGAATGGGTAGCTAATAATTTCTTTTCCAAAAATATTGCAGAAATGTGCATATCCACTAAAGATTGGCAGTGTTTCCCACCATGACAAATAGATTAACAGAAATAAACAGTGTGTTGGTGATGTACCATTTTACTATAATGACATCACTAGACAAGGGAGCATCTAATTATTTGCAAATTTATGTGTAACAGTGAACCATTAAAAAATACAGACTTTATTTTTTTTTATCACCAAGACAGCTGATATTATTACTTTTCAAGATGTATTTAAGAAAAAAAAGACAGTTTATTTGTTGTTTCAATTAGCTATTGCCACAATAATGCAGACTAGAACTCAGTGGCTTCAAACAATCACGCCTCCTCGGGTCTTGCTGCATGGCTCCCCTCCTCTCCCTGACACTGGCAGCCTCGCAAGGCCAGGTTCTTCCTACAGATATTGGCAAAAGCACAAGAGGGCAAGCAGGAATAAGCAAGGCCTCCGAAGGCCTGGGATTTAAACTAGCACACTGTTGCTTCTGCTCTCTTGCTGTTTGCTAATCTGGAGATTGGGAAATATATTCCACCCATAAGGAGGAAGTGTAAAGGATGTGATTACAGAGATGGCGGAAGAACGGCGGTTAATCATTCACTCTCCAAACTGTAAAGCAGTTTCTTTAAAGCAGATAATATATTGCAGAACCTGAGAATGATGTGTATTTACATCTCTGACTTACTTCAGGGTGTAATTTTTGCCACAATATTTAGCAGTGCTTTAAGTAAGATAATTGCTCTGGATTATTTTTAATGTCATCAGTGATTATCCTGCTACTAGACTTAAGCAATACATCATTCTACTCCCTTTCTTTTCGATTCCTGTATGAAGAATTCAAACACATATTTTTTGGGGGAGGAGTCAGTTGTTTAGCAGTGTTAGGTGAGTATAGACAGGCTGATGCAATTTCTAGGACAGGGAGCGGAACATGCCATTTAAGTCACCAGACCTGTCTTACCTAACTCCAGAGTCACTTTTTGGAAGAGAATATATTATATGGCAATAATAATAATACAATACCGCCCTTAAGGAGTTTGGGTAAATTTATTTTGTTTTCCAATACCAGAAAAAGAAACTATTTCACATCATGAGAATTAATCTCTCCCTGTGAGAAGGCTTACAGCAAAGGGACTTCTCAATCAGATACGGCATGTAGGCAACCTACTCCCTTAGCATAGATATGTACACGCACAGGCACATGTATATGTTCCATCTCTCCCCTTAGAATTGCGACATTTTTCTTTCATGTTAGTCTTCTGAATTCTTGTTTTTCTGGTAGTGTTCCATTTTTGTAAATAGAAAAGGAAAAGAAGAATGTGTTTGAAAACCTGCTCAGAGAATGAATTTCAATTTGGCTCCTCTATTAGAGGGCTAATTTGCTTTCTATGTGCAATCTTGGCGTGATCACTGTTGCATATATTATTGGATTTCAACTCCTATGCTCCCACCTAAACTCATTTTGAGATTCTCACATGGTAGGTTAATTGTATGAGTTTTACTGGGCCTAAATGCTGCTATCATTTGTCTCAGACATCTTTTTTTTTTAAAAGATTTTATCCATTCATTCATTTATCCCCCCCCCCCCCTTGCTGCTCGTGCTTGCCGGGTCAGCCAGCCAAGCCGTGCGGGCGGGCCTACCCTCACCAGGAGGCCCCGGGAACCGAACCCGGGCCTCCCATATGGTAAACGGGAGCCCCACTGATTGAGCCACAGCGGCCTCCCGTCTCAGACATCTTGATGTCACATTTGGTAAGAAAGCAGAACTTTCTACCATACTTATTTTTCCTTTGTTTTACTAGGCCAGAGTAGTCCTTTCTTCCGTGGCTGGTCAGCTTTACAGAATGTTTTATAGAAAACATGTGGTTTGTATTTCTCTCTCTCTCTCAATCTGTGTGTATTAAAACAACTAAATATATTCTATAGCAAGGGTTGTATATACAAAGAAGTGTAAAGAATTGAGGTAAAATTGCAATTAGATAAAACAACAACAAAAACCTGTTCAGAATGAGATCTTCTTTGGTTGCATTTTAACAAAGGATGAGGAACTTGATTACCTGAGCCTATATACAAAAGGAAAATGATATAGAACGCAAAGTTAGAGAGGCAAAACTTTATTCAAAGCACAAATTTGGTTAGGATCTTACTGATTGGTTAGTAAAATGTAGCTGAAGGGGTTATGCCTTTCTAAGGATACATAGATAATCTATTCACCGACAACCAAATGTAAGTGCAAATTATTTTACCACTCTCCTTCACTTTTTTTTATCTGATACAGAGTTTCAGACAATCTGTTTTAGTATTGAAGCACACTTGTGCACACACAACACAACAAAACCTCATTCTTCTCCTTTCTTGACTGACTTTATGTTTGAGAAATTAATTATAACCTAGATCCTATTTAACAAAATGCATTTCTCTGGAAGATAGAAGATTCCCTAAATCAGGGCTGAGACATAACTCTGAAAAAGTCAGCCAATAATACAATTGGTTTAAGTAAAGGAATAAACCTGAAAGAAAAAAAAAATCCTTCTAATACTGTAATTTGGGCACATTAGGCTTAGTTATAATTTAATGTCACGAGCCATTAGATCATAACATTAAATTAATGATCATGGCTCAGATGGAGGTATGGGCAGTTTTACATAATTAATGCAAAAGAATAAAGAAAGAAAGTGGTCATGTAAATCTTCCTTTGTACCATCTGGCTTAGCGTTTTCCCCATGCCTCTCCAAAACAGTGGGAGGAATAAACAGTATCATTTCTGATAGGCTAGGCATTGGAAATGGGGATACCAAATGAAAACATTCCCCGATGTAAACAGAAAGTCTATTAGTTTCTGCATTTCCTTCTTCTGTATGAGCACAGGGAATCTGCCTTGCAGAATCCAAATGTGACCACTTTCCAGTGGAAATGGCTCGAAGCAAGCATCTAGCCCAGTGGTTCTCAATTTAAGCATGCACAAGAACCTCGTGCGGGCTCTAAACATACAGATTCCCCAGCCCATCCCTGGAGAGCTAGTTTCTGATATAGTCCATTTTTAATACACTTCCCAAGTGAAGTTGGTGCAGGTGGTATGTGGACTTGGAGAAATACTTCTCTAGTCTAGCTCTATCATTTTTGAGAGGATAAACCTGAGGTTCCAAATGTCACTGACTTGTCCAAATCACACGTTAGTGGTCAGGGTCAGAATCCAGATCTCTTGACATGCAAAATAAGACGCTCTCTGATACCATATTACTTCCATAAAGAATCCCTCAAAAGGTCTTTTAGCTCCTGTTTTGATTTGTGAAATCCTTTTCATTGCTTGCCCAAGACAATGTATTGGCCCCTTTAAGAAGTGAGAGTCTGGGAAGCGGCTGTGGCTCAATCAGTAGGGCTCCGGTTTACCATATGGGAGGCCCCGGTCCCGTGGCGTGGTTAGCTGACCCAGCGAGCACAAGCAGCAAGCGGGGGATAAACGAATAAATAAATAAAATCTTAAAAAAAAAAAAAAAAAAAAAAAGAAGTGAGAGTCTGTCATTTGTCCAAATTCAATAGATGAGACAAAGAATTAAGCAAAGGCAGTCCTGGGTGAGTGAAGTAGGTAGAGCCGGGAGGCAGGCAAAGTGATGTGAAATGCATTTTCTGCCTAGCTGAAAGTCACTTGAGAAGAAAAACAAAAGGGAAACCGAGAGACAGAGGGAGAATATAAGAAAGATAGGAAAGATGTATTATAACGGAGAAAAACTAAGGCCATCTTAAGGCTACTCTGTGCTCAGCTTAGGCAGTAGAGCTATCAAATGAAGTTACAAAGAGATATATTTGAAAAATTAATCGGTACACACTAGTAGAGATGGGAACTGATGCCATTAAAAGACCTTGGGACAAAGTGTAGAGAAAGAAAAGCAACTAGGCAAGTGAAAATATAAGCGTCCTCCACAGAAAGGTAGGGTTTATGTCCCTTCCACTTGATTCGGGGCTCTGTGACTGTTTAACAAATAGAATATGGCAGAAATGAAACGAAGCCAGCTTCTTGCTCAGGCCTTAAGTACCTGGCAGCATCAATTTCATGTCCCTTGGGATGATTGCTCTTGGGATCCAGCCACTATGCGATGAAAAAGCTCAGATCGCCCTGTGGAGGGGCCCACACCAAGAGGAACTGGCAGCAGCCATCAGTTTGCTGGGCAGGTGAGAGAGCCCTCTTACAAGTGGAGCCTCCAGCGCCAGTGGATCTGCATCAGCTGAGCAGCCCTCAGAGAACCTTGCTCAAATCACAGATTTGTGAGCAAAACAAATAGCTGTTATTCTTTCAAGTCATTATGCTTTGCTTAATTTTTTTTATTGGAGAAGTTATAGGTTTATGGCTCTAATAGTTGTCTATTGTCATCCGAATAATGAAAATGGTTTTCTACTCCAAAACAGAATATAACAACACTTTTCCTTAGTAGGTGAAAATACCATCTTACACTCATTTTGGGTTTTTAAAGCTGTAATGTACAACAGTTTTCCAAGCATTTTGTGAAACTACTGTTAAAACTAAAAATAGGATTCATGGAGTAAATCATTGGAAAGAATGCCTGGTCAAGCAGTTCATAAATATCTAAGTCTCATTCTATTTGGGGTCACAGCCTTGAACTGAATCCAATATTGAATTTTTGAATTGGGAGCAAAGGATTGAGGTGAAATGTGGTTGGCTCCAGAGAGCAAGTGAAATGCTGCTTTCTGCAGAGAATATATTTTTCTGTAACTTCCAGGGAATATTTTAAAAGGTATTAGAGATGAATGGAAATTAGAGAGGAAAAGCTGGAATCTTTAGAGGGTTTAAAGATTACATTTGTAATGATTCAGATTGTTATAAATTGTAATAATATAGAACAGTTAACTTGCTAATAGGAATCTCAAGGACAACCAGAGATGCGGGAGCAAATAAAAGTAATTTGTTGCTTTCTCACTATCAGGAAATAGACATTTTTCCTTCTTGACTAATATGATCTCCAGCGGGGAATGATTTATATCTCTCACATTCATGAAACTCTTTCATAACCAGGTGTAACAGCTTCTTTTACCTCTACAGGGAATGTCTGATTTATGCATAGCCTTTGTTCAATAACCTTTCTTTAAAGATTGATACTGTTAAATATGAAAAAAAATGTGGGCTTTTTGACATTTTATTTTAATGTAATTTAGAAAACCATGTAAACTGCAAATGGACCTCATGTGGAATGAAAATTGCATGCTGATAACCTAAATTATTTTGAATACTATTAATCTTTGACTAATACCTGAAATGCTTTATTATCAGAATTACGAAAGGCACAAAAGAGACACTAATGAAGTTCATTTTTAAAACAATCTGTAAATACAAGACTAAAGATTCTTTTCTTTGATTCCCCCAATTCATACTTTCAGAATTTTCCAAAATAAAGTGGGGAGGCATTGCTACCCACCACACAAAAAAGTTTTATTTTCTGCCTAGAAAACCTCCCCCAAAGACCACTAAGTCTCAAAAAATCTTTGAGGTTAGAAGAAGGAAGGAAGGGAGGGAGGGAGGGAGGGAGGGAGGGAGGAAGGAAGGAAGGAAGGAAGGAAGGAGAGTGTGACATGAGATTCTTTGACTTTTACTGTGGCCAAACTTTTTCTGACTTTTTCTATTCTTGTTTGGAGAAGGATGAAGAAGTGAGCAAATAGTTACAGCCTTCTCATTGTTTTCAGTGCTACTTCGTCATAGTGTACATTGTAAAGAATTATATGAATTTTATTAACATATCTAAAAGCTATTGGTGTGATCCCCTATGTTATTCGGGCTGTTTGGGAAAAATAAACTTCTTTTACAAAGTATATTCCTGGAAATCTCAACAGCTGGTGTCTGGATAAAAGGGGAGGGCGGCAAGTCAATTTACTTCCCCCAAGGAAGTCATTACGAAAGACAAAATACTTGTTTTTAAAATTTCAGTGTAGTATATTTATTCTCAAGAATGGGGTATTAAGGTTTGTTTGTATCCGAAGACTTTAAAGAGCTTTTCAAACATGAGTCAATATTGACATTTAAGAATTAAAATCTGTTGAAGATTATTAATCTTTTCTTGGTTAGAAAAGACAATCACAGCTTTAAAAAATCAGAGATCCAACACTCACATTAGCTAATTATTTCGGGCATAGTTTTGTGAATTCATTCTTTTTTTAATCAGTAGTTTCGCACACAAATCAAATGAGGATTGTGCCCTTGAAGAGCACATTTATTTATAAATATATACATATAAACTTACATGTTATGCTTATGTAAATAAACCTAATAGTAATAACATAATACTAGCTATATTTATTGCACACTTACAATGTGCCAGATACTGTTTTATGCACTTCACATATATTAATTTATATCACTCATATAACAAACTGATGGGGTCGTTGTTACCATTGCCCTTGATTTATAGCTTCCTAAACTGAAAGCAATTAAGAAACCTGTCTATGGTTAGAAAGTACCAAATTCACGATTTAAACCCAGGCAGTTAGGCTTCGGAGCCCACGTTATTAAATACTGTACTCTCTAGCCTCTCTAATACAATATAGAAAGCACTAAATTGAGAGGGAGACAATATGTCTCCCAGCTTGGGAGTTCAGGAAATAAGTGAGGGTTTGAATGAGGCTTTCCTTGAAAATTAGGTAGCATCTGGGTAAAATGAGATGAAGAAAAGGAATCCCAAGGAGAAGAAACAAAGTCATTAAAGACATAAAAGGACAGGTAGCTGTTCGTTTTGGGGGAGTAGAGGGGAAAAAATAAGAAATAATATTAGAAATTGAGATTGGGGGATAATCCTTGAGAGCCAGTTTAAGGAGTTTGTAGAATATTCTGAAGACTTTGAGAAGTTATAAAAGGTGTTTGAACAGGGGAGCCATATGTTTCTTTCTTTCATTCATTCATTTTAAAAATATTTATTGATATTTTTAAATATTTATTGCATCTGCAGGCAGGATCATCCCACCCACCATATCCATGGGATATAAGCCCTCTATCACTTGGAGTTGGAGTGGACATCACCATCCCAGTCGCCTCTGGATTGGGGGAAGAACTATGGACTAGAATGGACTTGATGGTATTCTCTTGCTCACATATGGTGATTCTTGCAATGCAAGAAATTATAACAATGAGGTGGAGCCAGTGGCCACTTGACAGTTTTTTGGGTAGGGAGGGGATGAGCAGTTGAAATACAGGGGTTTCTTTGGGAGTTGGAGGTTGTCCTGAGTACTGTTGTGGCAATGGATGTAGGCCATTTTAAATCAGCACACACCACTCAGAACTGAGTGGGAGAGAGTGTGGTCTACAGTGTGAACTGTGGTCTATGGTTGGTGGCAAGGCTCCAGGATGTGTAAGTTCATTGAGGGTGGTGGGCCACACTGTGGGAGATGTTTGTGTGGGATGTGGTGGGAGGTGTGGGAGGTGGGCAACATGGGAATCCCAGTGGGTTCCGTGTAATATTTTAGGTAATCTAAGCACCTCTTAAAATATATGTATATATATATATATATAAATAACATTTTTGTAAGCAAATACACATATATGCATATATATTTATATATCATTTTACAAATGTTTGTATGTATTGTGAGAATTTTGATTTTTACCCATAATAAAAAAAAAAAAATATTTATTGAGCACCTACCAGGTGCAAGACCCTGTCTTGGACACTGGGAATACACAAGTGAATAAAGTAGATGAATCCCTGCCCTCATGGAATTTATATTCTAGTAAGCTATGCTTTAGGAAGCTTAAATTGAAATGGCAATTTGCAGGTTGGATGGGAGCAAGGTGGTAGGAAGGAATGAAAGGAATGAGTGCAAAGGATTATGGCAGTAACTCGACAGATCTTGAAAATGAATTTGGAAGTGAGGCAAGTGAGAAGGAAATACAGAGATGACTGGGTAGCTTGAAATCTCTGACTGAAAAGATGGTAGTCTGATGAAGAGCAGGATATATAAAATATATGACCCACTGGGTTACATTGTGTTTCTGATGTCTGTATCTCACATACGGTAAGAAATTTGGGGTGGACACTGGAATGAGATAAAACAATTAAAATCATTGGATTAAAGGAGAGGGACAGAAGACTGTTTCTAGTGTAATGCCTAGCACATAACCAACACTTAGTGTCTATTGGTTGCCTAGTGAACATAGGGAATGAGATTAATAAGATAAAAGAGCCCCTAGAACAGATCCTCTGAGGAGGAAGAGAGTGTTTAGAGGTGTGGGGGGAAAATTATTAAAAAAAAAAAAAAAAAAATATATATATATATATATATGGCATCCCAGTGGGACAAAATGTAAGAAATGTTTTCAGAAGACCAGAGTGGGCAACAATAACAAAGCCTGCACAGATTTCTAGGGCAATAAGGGCTTGGTGAAAAGCCATTGCATTTGGTAATTATAGTGGTTTCATAGAGCGGTGTTTCAGTTGAGAGGTAGATGTAGAAACTAGACTGAAGGAAGTTAAGGAAGGGTGGATGTTTAGGAAGTGGAAATATTTCCATTAACAAATTTCTGTTAGAAGAATGATTTGCAACTTGCTTTTGGTTATCTTGGGTCTTTACCTGGAATGCTGAGTTTAGAGTAATGGGTAGGGGTAGAATTGTAGGATAATGGAAGAGCAGAAGGTCAGGCTTAGGTTCAAATACTTCACTCCTTAGAAGTCACCCAACTTCTCAAAGCTTCAGTTCTCCCATCTGTCACAAGGACCTGATGATAGTCTATCATGTAAGCAAAGCACTTAGCATATTGCCGGGGACATACAAGTATTCAAAAAATGTATTAGCTATTACTATTAACTATCCTAAGCACTGGATAAATGTATTGTGATCTTAATTGCAGAAAACGAAATATTCATTGTGATAGGCTTTTATTTTGCATACTTGCCTTCCTAATCTGGAGTGATGAAACTCAAATTAGTTGATTTTCAAAGAAGTAGGAACAGATAAAGTACTTAACCTCTCTAATTCTGCTTTCCTCAACTGAAAATGGAAGTAATAGTACATGCATCACAGGTGTTAAGTGAGAATCAGATAAGAAAATGAAAGTAAAAAAAACGTTACCAATGATAACAAAATGAAAAACCTAATGTCCTTCTTATTCTCATTATTAATTACTAGAACTTTGACCATTTATCCCCTCCCCCCATGCCTCCCTCATCTGTTTGCTCAGTGTTTTTGCTCGTTGTCTGCTTTTGTTTTTTCTTTAGCAGGCACAGGGAACCAAATCTGGGATCTCCCATGTGGGAGGCGGGCGCGCAATTGCTTGAGCCACACCTGCTCCCTGCTCATTTGTTTTTGTTCGTTGTCTGCTTGTTGTTTTGCTCCTTGTTTTTTTTTTGCTCATTGTCTGCTCGTTGTTTTTGCTTGTTGTCTGCTTGTTGCCTGCTCATTGTTTTCTCTTGTCTGCTTGTTCTTTTTGCTCAATGCCTGCTCGTTGTCTACTCATTGTTTGTTTGTCCTCTTTAGGAGGCACTGGGAACCAAACCTGGGACCACCCATGTGGGAGGCAGGCACTCAACTGCTTGAGCCACATCCACTCCCTGACCATTGATTTTTAAGAGTATATTAATTAGATTTATATCTTCAACTTGACTTTTGTCTAATGTTACTTCCTAACATTAATAAGGTCCGTTCACTTGAAGAAAGCTTTTTTGAAGTCTTTTCTATTTATTACCTTATAAGAGCCTAACAGCTCTGTGAGGAATAAAAGACAACGGTTATTAGGGGCTATCAAAATTGATGTTTCAGTATGTACAGTGTCTTCTTCCCTATGTGAGCCTTCCTTTTGATTTGCAGATATAAAATTACAGAACCCAATAGCTGAATAACAAAGTGACTCAATTTAGTGCTTCCCTTGTATAGTTCCAGATAATTGCTTACTCTAAGGGCAATATCCATAAAAAGAGGTTCTAAAGTTTTCCATACATTCGATTAACATGTGTAAATGTAAAAGACACCCTGGAACATGGTCTAGCATGTTATAACTCTTATAATCAAGAGACTAATCTAAATTCAGATTGCATTTAACTGAGGTGATTATTTTTTTCTTCACTGGACCAAAAAATGAATTCTTACCTTTTTCTATATTTAGTCTTTCTTCCTATAGGGGATAAAAGACCAGTCCTGAACATGTCTTCATTGACTCCTTTTTCTAAACTTTTTTTAAAAAAAAAAATCAATTTTATTGGTACATATATTAATAAAGCATACAATTCATCCAAAGTGTACAATCAATGGAATTTGGTATAATCACGGAGTTGTATAATTTGGTATAATCACATCACTTCAATCATTAATAAAGCATTTTCATTATTTCAATAATAATAATAGTAAACAAAAAACAGACAAACAAGAAAATTCTTCACCTCTCAATCTCTCTCTGTTTCCCCTGCTGTACATAGCTACTATTTCTGGCTATTCTTGCATATTTATTTATTTTTAAGCAGTTTTATTGAGCTATATTCACATACCATATGATCTATCCAAAGTGTATAATCAATGGCTTTTAGTATGATCACAAGGTGCATTCATCACCACAAAAAATGTTAGGACAATTTCATTACTCCAAAAAGAAAAACTCCACACCCCTTAGCAGTCACCTCTCAGTACCTCTATCCTTCCCCAGCCCTACATAACCACTAATCTAATTTCATCTTTATAAATTGATTTATATTTACATTTTATATAAATGGAATCATATAGTATGTAGTACTTTGTGTCTGGTTTCTTTCACTTAGCATAATGTGTTTTTTTGTCTGATATTATCATCTTGTAGTATTAACATACATTTGTTTAGTTTCAAAGAGAAGCAGTCCTATATATGCAATTTTTACTCATATTCATAGTTCACATGTAGTTTTACTATGTATATAGTCCCATGTTACATTTTTCAGCGTTCCTTTTAGTAATATACATGACCTTAGACTTTCCCTTTAAACCATTGTCATACTCACATAATAGTATTGCTAGTTACAAACGTTATATTGTGCTTTCACCTTTTCTATTCATTTCCAATGATTGACACACATCCTTTTTACCAATTCTGCACAAAAAACTTTTAATTATTTTCACTATGTCTTTTTGGATTCTCTCTGTTTTCTACAGGAATTTCAGGGTCCTAAACTGGAAATAATAGACTAAATAAAGTAGTGAATATAGTAAGAAGACAAACTGGTGGTTCTTGAATCCTTTATTTTTGAGTACTGTGAATGTGGATGGCCTTTTTCTAGTAGTTACATGAAGATAAAAGGAAAAATAAAATTCCCCATGTTTATATGAGAAAAGAAACTAACTGTCCTCATTGGAAGGAGTTTTCCAAGATCATAGATACATTACTGAGATACTTTTACTTTTTCCATGGAATGAGTTTTATATCAAACTTTTGCTAGGTCTTTGCCTTTTTACATGATTAAATCACTAGGATCGTTCCCATAGCTATGACCCCATTGAATAACATAAAAGATGTCATTACTTAATACCAATTCTGTGCTAAATTAAGTAACTTTTTGGTGGCATTTAGTTATATTTCTGGGTGGATCACAGAGAAATTCAAGTAACAACGGCATGGCTTGGGGCATAATGTCATTTATTTCTATGCTGATGTCCTTCAACTTTATATCTTCAACACAGACCTTTCTTCTAAGCTTTAGATCTGCATTCACACCTGTTTCAAGAGAGATGGATATTTTCACCTCTATTACACATGGGCACCTCAAAACTGACTACACTCCTGACTTCTCTCTCCACAACTGATTCTCTTCTTGAATTCTGCACCTCTGTGAAGGTGCCACTCTTCACTCAGTCATGTCAGGTGAAAAGAGGCCGTGACTCCTCGTTTTACCTCCTATCCTCCCCTCACTTCTGCCTCCCATAAGGCACATCACAATGTTGGTTTTGCTTCCAAATATCTCAGGCATCTGTTTCATTTGTTCAACCGAACTGCCTTAATTTTCATTTCTTGCTTGGAATACTACAGAAATAATTTTCTAATGGTGTCCCGGTGCAGGTCTTATATCCTTCCAATTCATTCTTCTCATGATCACTAGAGCGATCTTTCAAAACCCTATGCCTGGTTATCCCATTTCCTTGCTTAAAAGTATGGTGTGACTTTCCAAATATTAAAGATGAAGCCCAAACACTTCAAGATAGGTAGCAAGGGGGAGGGAAAAACAGCTTACGCTTCCTGAGTGAGCCCCTTGAGTCTAGCATTCTGCCCCTCTGGTAAGCATTTTACATGCATCGTATCATTTAATCCTCCCCAAATGCTGTGAGGTATTACAGTCGTTTTATAGAAGAGAAGAACGGAGACCCAGAGGTTAGGCACCAGGAGGTAAAACAAGTGGAATGTCTGCCTACAATGTCCATACTCTAGCTACTATGCCACCCTGTCTTTCTATACTGCTTAGTCCTAGGTGATCTTTCCAATCTCATTTCTTGTAACAACCTCAGCCCAGAAGAAACTGCAGATTCTCCAAACCTCTGGATATGCTATTTTCTCTGCCAAGAGGTTAATGGTTATAAACCTCTTTTAAAACCAAGTGGTGGTTTTAACAATGTGGATTGATCGTTTACAGTCCCATGTACCTGGCTAACTCCTAATATTCTTCTAATGTGACTTTCTCTAAACAGGGGTTCTCAACCTTGGCTGTACATTAGAATCATGCCCCAGCTGCACTGCAGACCAATTAAATCTGAATCTCTGGGGGTGGAACACAGACATCAGCATTTTTTCCCCAGGCACTATATAAGCAAGGTTGACAACCAGTGTTCTAGGTGAGTTCCCCGGCCTCCCTGAAAGGCTTAGCTTAATCCTCCTCTGTTTCCACTAGAACCTGTCTAGCCCTCTATATACAATATTAATTACACTAATATAATTTTGTCTTAACATGTATGTCTTCATCTGTGGAATATGAGCCCTGCAAAGGTAGAAATCATGTTCCAATACAGAAGCTTTCAATTATTTGTTACACAGTGACCCAGTTTATACACACGTGTGAGCAAACTCATTGAAACATACATACAAAACAGCTGAGGTTTCACAAAACAAATACTGACCCTTACTTGAGAGTGATGGTTTTAAAAATGTGGAGTGATGCTCATCACATTGATTGTAAAACCCAGTACTGAGTTTGACTTGCAGTTTGAAAAGCACTGCTTTAATCATGTTTGTGTCCCTAGACCTAATACTAAGCGAGTCACTGACAGGTGTTTAATAAAGATTTGCTGAATTAATCAACATTCTCAGGGACTTTATGTGTGTGTGTGTGTCTGTGTATGTATGTATGTATACACATATATATGTATAAAAGTTGTACATATCCAGAGAAGCAGGCAGTCATCAGCAGGCAAAAGAAAAATGTGAATATTCATGTTTATCCTCATTAGACATTGATCATAGAAAGATTAACAAATATATATTTAGCTTAATATTACAGCAACAGTAAAGCATACACAGAGAGTTTTCTTTTCTTAGTTTTAGGGATTCTTAGATTACCTCTCTATTCTCATATGTTCCAAGAAATATGATAACCCAATTTATTCTGGATACTAATTGTACTACTAAGATTGCATTCTTCCTTCTTCCTTTGGAATTAACCAGTGGGCCAAGATTTTTGCCAGAAACAATGAAGTTACTTCCCCAGTATCAGTAATTTTGTATTAGAAATCTAAAATATCTTAATTAATTTACAGGTACACTTAGATGTACAATTTACAATTTATCAAACTTTTCTCTCTGAAAATACTTTCTCTAATAGAAGAGAATTTTTATAAAGGCTGGCAGGGGGGGTTGGGAGGAGAGGTGGGTAAAATAAATGAGGATAGAGAAGGGAGTGAGTTGAGAGAGAGCCTGGGGTATGATCCAGATCAGAGATAAAGGAATCTCAACTATTAATCATGTCTTAGTTTCCTCTTTCTGAGCAAAAGATCCTTAATTACACCACCTCTATGACCATCTCCCCTCTTCCCCACACCTACTAGCCACACACCTTGTTGAGAAGTTATGTTTACAATTACTTCTTAGGGGTGCTCAGAAAACTAGTTAAGATCTGTGAAATGCTTGTGAAGTATTAGCAAAAATTCAAAGTCTCCCCATTTTCAGATAGTTAGACATAGTTCTGTGTTAGAACTTGGAACCGTGAACATCTTTATCAACTCTCTTTAGGCCCAAAGCAGGAACTGTTTCAGACACAGGAAGAATCTGATTCAATTATGAATACAGTCCTTCATCTTAAGGGTACATTTGCAATTTAAAAATTCCCAAGCTGTCACCCCTCAGGGCTCTATGTAGCATTTTATAAATGTATTGGCTTAAAACTTCTAGTCAGATGATCAGAAATAACAATATTTATAAGAAAACTCCCTCATCCTGAAGTATGACAACTGTAATATCATTCCTTTAGTAAGGAAAGTAAATAAGCTTTTTTTCCCCCAATATCGGGGCGGGGGTGGGGAGGGTGTTCTAAAGGCTTTGAGAGCAGAATTAATCAGGTTAATTCCATTCAGGAAGCATATGTTTCATAATACAGGTATGCTTGTAGAACCCATGAATTATGATTATTGCTGGGAGAATTAAACATCCTACAAAGTGTCTGTTAAACAAAGAGTGATACTTGGGTAGTCAAGCAAGAGCTGGAATCTCCATATATAGAACAACAGGTTGACAGTCATAGAGGAAACCATATTTTGTGAAGGTTTTCACCCCTCTCTCCATTCAGTATCATTTGTATAAAGCAAAACTTTGCTGCTTTTGGGTGGACAGGCATACTGGAATCTGCCAGGAGAGAAGTGGTTCTGGCTAGACGTTTGGTGTTTCCTTTTTTATAACAATGTGTAACAACTGTTATTGCTATATAGCATGAATGAAACAATGAATACTTGCTACCGGTTTCTTCAAACAAAGTGAAAAAGCATCCCATTACACTTTTTTTTCCTTCATAGTATTATAGAAAATTCCTTTTATTCAAAATAAAAATTCATACTCAGAGGGAAAAAAAGCACACACTTCCATTTAGCCGAAATACTGAAATTGCACATAATCTCCTAAAATATGTTGTTTTATTTACTTTCAAACTTGGCGTTTCCATTTGTTACTTTTAAATTCCAGTATCTTGATTCTAATCTACCAGCTGAAATGTGTGATTAACAATAATCAGTAGTTTTCAGTAGTTGACAGTTTCACCATGACATCTCCAAATCTTTCATCAAAGGACTGTTATGAGCCATCTAACTAAAAGTCAGAGCTGGCTATAAATGTCATTTCTATCCATAAAATGTAGTTTAAACTTCAGGCAACTGGAATTTATAGAAAACACAATATTAACTGAGAGAGCATGAGAAAATTGTGTTTTAAAGTAATTTTCAATCTTAATAATTAAGGGGAAAATGATATTGCTAAGGTTTTCAGAAACACTAAGGGAGTTTTATATGGCTTTTAAGAATATTTTTTTTATGAATAATATAGCATAAACTAAGCTATTTTCTCAGTATAATCTCCAAATGCTTTTGAAAAGAGACATTGGAAATCTAAATACCAAATGTAGTTTTAGTCTCCGTTCTTCCATAGTAAATATAGTTAGGCAACATGGCAATTTTTTTCCTTTAATTATTTAGGATCTTGCAGTTTCTCAGGCTCAGGAGTTTAAATATGAATTCTCATTGTAGAGTATTGTAGATATAAACATAAAATGTATGGGAGATAGATGGATGTACCTGTGCCCTCAACCAGGGTTATTGACATTTTAAGGGATGTAGTTATTAAATCCCTGATAGCAAATTATTTTTCAATCACTGAATTATTATTTTCTTCCAAGTAATCTGTTAAGAAGTCCACTTAAAGTTTTACTATTTATCTACCGTAGTTGATAAGATAATGTAAACCCTTATATTTTTGAAAATTCTAGAGTGCTTTTATGGGCCCTTGCAAGGTGAAATAAAATTTTATTTATGAAATACCATAGGCCATGTAAGTTGCAGTAGTATGCTGTCTAACCACTCATCTAAGAGCAACCAAAAATCTAAATTTGCATTGCTTTAACATTCTGTCACAAGCCATGGAAGATATCTGCCAAGATTAAGTCAGAGATTCTTAGAAACAAACTATCTCCAAATGATCAAACTACTTAACACACATTGTGGAGAAGCAAGTGGGGTCAGAGCCACAACGATAAAGCAACAAACGATAAATTCACCAAGAGGCTATAAATTGCTACCGTCATCTTCTCTATGCAAAGGAGCATCAAAGTAGAACAAATGTCATATCAAAACAGAAAAAAAGGAGGAGGAATAGAACCTTTGCTTACAACGATTTGATTTGGGAATTGTTTTTCAACCTACGATCTATCGCTGTTTTCATTACTTAAAAATATGAAAAAAATGAAGCTAGTCCAAAAAACTTATCATATGATTCTAACACTCCATATTCTCTTCAAGATAATAGTAAAGTTCTATTATATCAAGACACAAAAATGAACCATCTACAAATACACCTAACAAAACTGCATAATAGTTGAGGAGAATTATATCAGGTATTGATAATATACTAAAGGAGTTTCCTTGAATTACAAAATATGATTCTCACCAAAACTCCATTTAAACAAAACTACCTACACTTCTGTTTTCACTGCTTATGCATATGGAACTTAAAAGCAATAATTTTTGTTTCTAGGAAAAACAACTGCCTGAAAATTGTATGATCATTAACTATGACAAATTTAGCCATCTCATTTTTAGTTTCACAGATCCTGTTAGGAAGAAAGCTACAAAATGCCAGATTAACATTTTAAAACATATTTGAAAGTAATGAAGGGAAACTGATTCAGTTAGCATCGCTAAATAAAACAGACAATTCATACAAATGCTTTCCCTGTAAAATATTAAATAAAAACTCAGCAATGGCAACTTTTTCAATTTAATAAACAAATCCCTAACTTAATTCTCGGTTTCAGCAAAGTTTCTCCATGTCCAAAGCTCTGGGTTTTACAGTCAAGTTTTTCCTTTTTGAAAAACATACTTTATAGAATATCAGAGTGTTAGATGAAATAAATAAATATATGACTCCTCCCTCTTCCTCCGCCCCTCTCCTTCTTGCCAAAATACCGAAATATATCAGGCCATCTAAAACAACTTTTATTTTATTCCCAGTATATCCATTAGAACTAGAAACGCTAAGAATTGTTCAGTTGGATTCACAAAATCACTAAAGAGGAAATGCTTCACTTACTTGCCACTGTTTCATCAGCTCTCGAACTCCCTTGGAGTCTTCTAGAAGCCTCTCCTTATGGGTGGCATCCTGCAGCACATTGGCAGTAGTTTCAGCTTCTGTAAGCCAGGCAAGGAACTTCTCCAGGTCCAGGGGGAACTGTTGCAGTAACCTGTGAGTTTCTTCCAAAGCAGCCTCTTGCTCGCTCACTCTGTAAAGGAACAAACATCCAGATGTAATTCTCTTCAATTATCAGAATGGTGTACCTGGTGAACTTTCGCAAAAAGAGTAAAATTGTAAGGACAAAATTGCAGCATAACAACAAAGGAGTGAGTTGTTGCTAAAATGTCTTTTAAAAACAACTACAACAATTAGAACATCGTGCAGTCCATTTACCTTCATTTCTATTCAACTTAAAGGCTTCCGCATGTGGGGAAGGTATGCAAGAGTATCTATTAAAAAAGAATGACAGTTGCAGATTTCTGTCAGTTTTGGACTGTTGAAAGGCCATATATGAGCTTTCAAAAATACCTTTTTAGCTTTCTAGGTTTTGCTCGTCAATTCTGAAAGTTTATTTTAATAGGCTGCAAAAGTTTAAGCTAATTTTTATAGGTGAAATTTAAAATCCCTACACCATGCTTATCTTTAATTTCACCCTGAGGCAGAAAACATGGATTTGAAAGGCAAGAAGAAAAGTCAAGAAAATACGAATCTAGGGTGGAAAGTTGAACGCTGGAAGAAAAAATGAAGAGGAATGGAGGGCAAAGGGAAACAAAAAAGATTAACGAGTAGAAAAAAGAAGTTATTTTATGGAAACCATTGTGCAAAAGATCATTATAACTATTGTATTGGCTTCATATATCATTACCCGATGGCCATATAACTTGAGAATATTTCCTAAAAGAAAATTCTTCGGTATAATGGAAAAACTAGTTGTGGTATTTGGCAAATTACTTAACCTCTCTGACTTTTCTGTTTCTCCTCTGCAATGCATATTGCTGGGTGCCGGGATGAGAATTAAAATAGAGTAAAGTTGAGCACCTTATGTCCTTATGTACATTATAGTTACTGAAAAAATGTTAGTTCCCTCTCCCAACACCTTCATTCCTCTAGTCTTTGGGAAGGGATGAACCAAATCCCCTAACGAAAGAAAACTCTAACAAGGATTTATTCATATTCTCTGATCATACATATATATATATATACTGCATGTATTGTGGATATGCATGCACATGCTCTCAGCAAGCATGGCTATAATAAGAGCTTAGGAGGGAGAACTGCCTTAGGCAGTAACAGCCCCATCTGAAAAGATTCAGGTAAATTTTGTCTGCACTGAGGAAATTAATACTCTATTTAAATGCCTTATTTGCCTTCTATTTCTACACAAACGCTTTCTGGGATTAAACATAAGCTAAAAATGGATTTTGAAAAATTGAATGCTTGAATATGATACACACTGCTTGTTAAGATGTGATTGTCAATAATTATGCAAAACTGCAATTTATTTCAGCAGCAACTTTATCACGGGATGTACAAACCCGGCAATAAACAACTCCTCTGAGCCAGCGGCAGCAAAGTCCCCGGAAGAGCTGTTTATTCATCATGGGTTAGATTTTTGCTGAGCACACAGTCTTCTTACAGTGTAGTTTCTGCACTTATACTGGATGAAAATCTTCTGTCTGCATTAACTGGTGGAGGGTAGAATAAGTTTATGAGGATGCAGCTATTTGGAAAAAAGTAAGCATTGCACTAAAGCTATTGATCAACTCTCAAATAAATTTTAATACTGCACAGGAGAAAGGTAGCATAATGTTCTGCTGGGGCTAAGAAGTTAAACCTCATGTAATCTACGGGCTAACCTGGAATACTGGTTCCCTGCTTATCCAGTTTTCAGGCAAACTATCATTGCAGGGAGAAATGTCAAAATAGTTATTGTTTATCATGTTTAAAAAAATTCAGAACCATGTCAACAGCACTGAGAATCTTATTGTTACCTTCTGGCATGAAATGTACAGGGTGAAACCATGTGCAACTACTGCCATTTGACAGTTTCTGACCCATAAAAACAACAATTTCATTCGGTTCAAGCTAGTATTTCTTGGTTGTTTGGGGCATTAGAAATTGCTGCGATTTAACTCATGTCCAGTCCAGGATTTGGGATAAAAAGAAGCTGTTACGTTCCAGAAGACAAATGCAGTTTTAGATATTGACATATCTTGTAATATACTCCAATTTTACACACCATAAGAGGACAATACAAAACTCTCCCACTGCAGAGTGAAGCTTAGAGAATTCGATAGTGTACACTTTATTATCAGCTTCATCCTCTTGATGCACTACACTCTATGCAGCTTAGTTCCTCTAGCCTTAAACTAGAAACCACTTACCCTCTGCTTCCAGAGCAAGTAACTAGTAAGTAACTTTCCAAGAGTTATTTGTAAAATGCAATGCTCATAAATCAGATGAAAGGGTTCTACCGAGACAATGAGATTTTCAGCCAAATCCTACCAGTGTGTTTGCTGCTTTGTAAATTAGGCCCTTAGGGAAGAAACAGTTATTCTTTCAGGACAGTAAGGCACCATTTTCTTAAACGATACCCTTGTGGTCTGAAATATTGACAACATCAAGCAGAATATTTTCTAACTTAGAAAATAATTTTAAAAAATTCAATGGCAGTGACAGCAGAAAATCTCTCAAATGAGCTCCTTTAAAAGCCTCTTTGATCATAGGTGAGATTGTTGTTTCCTGCTTGTGTGGGAGTTTTAAGGCTACATCCTTTCTCCTGGGATGAATGCTATACACACTGATGCCTAAATTCTAATTGTGCCAAAACTAGACTAGACATGAGTCAAGGGCACTTAATCTTATTTGTGCATTTAAAATTGCTCTAAATGTATCTCATATTTTTAAAATTTTCCTTAACCATATGGTTTTTAAATGGCTTACATGATTTAAAAATGTAGAAATAATGAGAATCATAAAAATATAAAAAATTGGCTTAGAACAAAATTACAGATCTTAGAGGACTTGAACCTGGATTGTTTTTTAAATTCCTTTGTCCAGGTTATCAAATTATAGACCTTAGATAAAATTTGTCTGAACTTTAAAAGTAACAATAACCAGTTATGAGAAATAGTAATGATGCTCTACAAATAGATCTGCTGTATTAGTTAAGTACTTTCTTTTATAACAAAGTTCAGTAATCGGCTAGTTCAGCTTCATAATGTACACAAGTAGTTGAGAATTTGATGGGGTAGGGAATGATATGGTGATTTCAAAAGGTTTTCATTTTGTTCATAAGGGCATCAAATACCATTCTCAGGATGTAAATAAGGGATGGTGTGGTACAGTGGTTCTTAAAGTGTGGTCCATGGGCCAGCAGCATCAGCAGCAACTCAGTACTTACTAGAAATGCAGCTTCTCGGAGCCCACCCTAGACCTCCAAATCAGAAAGTCGGTGGAGGGAGTCCAGGAAGCTGTGGTGCCACAAGCCTTCCAGGTGATTCTGATGTGTGCTAAAGTTGGAGAACCACTGTAGCGGGGCACCAAACATTGAGATTTACTAGTGTAGTGGATAATGTGCCAGGCTGCCCGACCCCTCTTCAGGACGGAAATACTTTTCACCCCAGCTGCTAGGAGTGCTGTGGGCAGACAGTCCTTAGCTGTTAGCCCTTTTTGAGAATTGGCCTCAGCTAGAGAGAGTTGCGTAGCCCAAAATCACCCCCTTCACCCCTGCAGCAGTTTGGCAGTTTGATGTAATTATGAATTCCAAAAATAGATATTGGATTATGCTTGTAAACTGGTCTGTTAATCTGGCCATGATTAAGTTATGATTAGGGCGTTGATTGGGCCACGTCAGTAGGGCATTGAGCCCCACCCCTTGGTGGGTGGGGGAATCAAGTATAAAAGGCAAGGCAAAGGACAAAGGAAGCAGTTCTGATATTGGAGTCTTGAGCTGGGAAGCAAGCAGACAGAGGAGCTTGGTCGTGAGGAAGAAGAGAAGGGCCGGGACAGAGACGAGCCGTTCGCCTGAGAGTTCACAGCTGGCCTTGTGGAGAGAAGCAAAGCCTAGAGAGCCTCATAGTCTACAGCTGACCTTGTGGAGGAAACAGAGGAGCTGAGCCCGTAGAGAAATGCAGCCCCGGGAAGAGAGGAACCCAAGAAGCCTGAACCCTGGCAAACGTCGGCAGCTGTCTTGCTCCAACACGTGGCAATGGACTTTGGTGAGGGAAGAAACTTAAGCTTTATGGCCTGGTAACTGTGGACTTCTTTTTTGTTTTTTTTTTAAAGATTTTATTTATTTATTCATTTATCCCCCCCTTGCTGCTTGTGCTCGCTGTGTCCATTTGCTGTGCGTTTTTCTGTGTCTGCTTGTCTCCCCTTGCTGGGTCGTCCTGCTGCGTCAGCTCACCACACCACGTGGCCTGGCTTGCCTTCACCAGGAGGCCCCTGGTTCGATTCCTGGGGCCTCCCATATGGTAAACGGGAGCCCTACTGATTGAGCCACATCCGCTTCCCAACTGTGGACTTCTGACCCAAATAAATACCCTTTATAAAGACCAACCAATTTCTGGTATTTTGCATCAGCACCCCTTTGGCTGACTAACACAACCCCCGAGGCAGGCTGCATCCCTTGATGGGTAATGTGGCCTGGCCCCTTGCCTTGCTCCATGTAAGACAATTCTGAAGGGCCCTCCTAGCTTCAGACTTCAGACCTTCTCATGGGGAGTGGGGGGAGAGGCAAAGGGTTGGTTGATGTTGTGGCTATGACACTGCAGTAGCTCAGCTTCTCCTGCCCTACCCTGCTTCCTTCTCTTTCCTCCCCTCCATTAACTAATTCCAAGAGAACTCTCCAATGAAAGGCTTACACATTAATCGTTTTCTCAGAATCTGCTTTCTGGGGGACCCACCTGCTGACTTGCCGTGCTAAACAAGGATTTTAAAAAATATCCTTCCCTAAGGAAAGTATGTGGAGAAATAAACAGCTACTTGCACAAGATGTGGCCTCAAAAAGGGACAGGATGGAGGATTCTCACACACAGCAAATGTGCCTGAAGAGCTACCGCCCCTTTGGTTGCCCTTTAAGGAGATCTACAGATAATGTGGTTATCACCAGTTATAACCTCTTCCTGGTTGAAAGCGAGAATCTGCTGAAGAGGCAAAGCGCTGGAACTATAAAGCTTAGTACAACCCTGTACCTTCCTAAGATGGTGCCCATCCAGAGACAACCTGTCCAAAGGTGAGGAATCATAGAAGGCACATGCTCAGCATCTCCATTTTCTTTTTAAGACCTGATTAGCCATGAGGCAATCACATAAGTAATACCCTGATCTGTCACTAAACACATACACACACACACAATATCATGGTATCTTTGAATAAATATCTAGGACTCCAGATTTTCTATTAAGTTGAATATCACCACTTTCCTATAGGTCAACCTAATAAATAAAATGTAAAGAGTAAAGGAAGGGAAACTTACTACTTTCCAAAGATAAATCTAAAGAGCATAATTGATGTACAGACAATTTTCCACAATTAGATGCATGGATGAAAAATACTTTATCACTCCAGTGTAGTACAGGATTATAAGCATCATGTTGTATGTGTGTGTCTACATAAACGTAAATAAACACACACACACACTGACTATTTTTTAGGAAAAAAGGAACAATTTGAGATGGAAGGTTTTTTGCCCAGGTGTTTCTGTAAGTGTGACAAATTGGGGAAATTTACAGCATTCAGTCTTCTGCTAAATGACACTTCCATTTATGCCCTGGTGTTGTCATGAAGTCACCAGATAAAATACTCTGAGTCTTTCCTTTCTGGTTTATTTGCATTTTAGCCACGATCACTTCCTATATAGGGGAAGGATTATGGAACTACAATTTTCTTCCTTTTTTGTTCGTTGCATGTATGTCAGAGAGAATAAACACCTCAGCAGCACTTGGTTTAGGACCAGTTTCTTGCAATGTCAAACACTATTCATACAAGCAGAGTTAAACTGAGGTTCAAATTCTCCACAACCATAACAGTCTCTCCTGGTTTGCCATTAAATAAGTTACATTTCAATGAATTTTTTAAAGTTTTCATTGGATTTGGGGCTGCTAGACTTTTGTTACCTAGGGATATGAAGCACTTCGTAGAAAGGATTCCTTCCCATATCTAGCAATTCTATTAGTAATTTTCACTAATGGGAAGCATAAATCTAAGTTCCCTTCCTAGCAAAAAGTCTGAGACAGTGGCTTTATCTGCCTTTGGGCAATGTCTACCTAGATAGATGACTACAGAAGGGTTGCAGCACTGAGAAGATGTTTCCCTTTTCTCCTCTGTCATCTAGCTGTACAGTTAAGAATATACTCTCTCCTTTAAAGTTAACTAGTGACACTTGTATTTTTTCATTTTAAAAACAATTTATTGGGAAGTGGCTGTGGCTCAATCAGTGGGGCTCCCGTTTACCATATGGGGGGCTCCGGGTTCGGTTCCCGGGGCCTCCTGGTGAGGGCAGGCCCACCTGCACGGCACGGTTGGCTGACCCAGCGAGCACAGGCAGCAAGGGGGGGATACATGAATAAATAAATAAAATCTTAAAAAAAAAAATAAAAACAATTTATTGAAGTATATTATTCATACATGAACGTACACAAAAAGTATACAGTAAAAGTTGTGAACTTACAAAACAAACATGCATATCATCATTCAGAGCTTGCATACATGACCCCACCACCAAAACCTTGCATTGTTGTGAAACATTTGTAAGAAATTAGAAAAGAGCTTTGTCCAAGTATTACTACTAACTATAATCCGTATCTTACATTTGGTGTATTTTTCCCCTAATGCACCCTATTATTTTTTTGGTTCATAAACCATACAAAATATCTAAAGTGTACAATCAGTGGCATTTGGTATAATCACCAAGTTGTGCATTCATCACTTCAATTAATACTAGATCATTTTCATTACTCCAAAAAACCAACCACTGTCATACACGTAGATTAGTGTTACTAATTACAAATCCTACGATGTGCTTTCACCATTTCTATTCTTTTCCAAACAATTACAAACAACTTTTTGCCAATTCTACACAAATTAAACCTCAGCTTTCCATTCTCTAACCAAATCCTTTTCTCTGGTGACTTATATTCTAGCTATTAAATCCATGAATTTGCTCATTATATTTAGTTCATAATAGCAAAGTCACACAGTATTTGTCCTTTTGTGCCTGGCTTGCTTCACTCAACATAATGTCCTTCAAGTTCATCCACGTTATCATATGCTCCACGACTTCATTTCTTCTTACAGCTGAATAATATTCTATCATGTGTATATACTACAGTTTGTTTATCCATTAGTCAGTTGATGGACACCTGGGTTGTTTCCATCTTTTGGCAATCGTCAATAATGTCGCTATGCACATCGGTGTACACATGTCTGTTCATATTCCTGCACTCAGTTTTTCTGGGTATATACCTAGTAATGGTATTGCTGGGTCACATGTAGATCTAGAGCTAACTTTCTTAGGAACCACCAAACAGACTTCCACAGTGGCTGTGCCATTCTACATTCCCAACAGCAGTGAATAAGTGTTCCTATCTCTCCACATCCTCTCCAACACTTGTAGTTTTCTGTTTTACTAGTGGCCATTCTAGTAGGTGTGAAATGATATCTCATTGTAGCTTTGCTTTGCATTTCTGTAATAGCCGGTGATGCTGAGCATTTTTTTCATGTGTTTTTTCACCATTTGTATTTCTTTTTTAGAAAAATGTCCATTCAGGTCTTTTGACCAGTTTTTAATCAGGTCATTTGTCTTTTTATTGCTTATCTTTATATATCATGGATACTAGACCCTTGTCGGATGTGTGATTTCCAAATGTTTTCTCCCATTGAGTAGTCTGCCTTTTTACCCTGTTTACAAAGTCCTTTGAGAGCAGAAGTGTTTAATTTTGAGGAGGTCCCATTTATCTATTTTTTCTTTTGTTGCTTGTGCTTTGGGTGTAAGGTTTGCGAGACCTCCACTTACAACAAGGTCTTGTAGATGTTTTCCTACATTATCTTCTAGGAGTTTTATAGTCCTGGCTTTTATGTTTAGGTCTTTGATCCATTTTGAGTTGATTCTTGGATAGGGAGTAAGATAGGGGTTCTCTTTCATTCTTTTAGTTATGTATATCCAATTCTCCCAGCATCATTTATTGAGGAGTCTGTTCTGTCCCAGAAAAATGGAATTGGTAGGCTTATCGAAAATCAGTTGATCATAGAGATGAGGGTCTGTTTCTGAACTCTCAATTTGATTCCATTGATCAATGTGTCTAATCTTTATGCCAATACCATGCTGTTTGACCACTGTAGCTTTATAATACACTTCAAGGTCAGAGAGTGTATGTCCTCTGACTTCACTTTTCTCTTTTAGGATGTTTTTGGCTATTTGGTACCCCTTTCTCTTCTAAATAAATTTGGTAATTGACTTTTCTATTTCCATAAAGTAGGTTTTGGAATTTTGATTGGTATGCATTGAATCTATGAATCAATTTGGGTAGAATTGACATCTTCATGATGTTTAGTCTTCTAATCCATGCACATGGAATGTCCTTCCATTTGTTTAGGTCTTCTTTGATTTCTTTTAGCAGTGTTTTGTAGTTTTCTGAATACAGATCCTTTACATTCCTGGTTAAATTAATTCCTAGATATTTGAGTCATTTTGTTGCTATTGTAAATGGAATTTTTTCTTGATTTCCTCCTCAGCTTGCTCATTACTAGTGTGTAGAAAGGCTACAAATTCTTGCATGTTGATCTTGTATCCTGCCACTTTGCTGAATACATTTATTAGCTCAAGTAGCTTTATCGTAGATATTGTGGGATTTTTAAAATAAAAGCTCATGTCATTTGCAAATAATGAGAGTTTTACTTCCTCTTTTCCAATTTGGATGCCTTTTATTTCTTTTTCTTGCCTAATTGCTCTAGCTAGAACTTTTAGCACAATGTTGAATAACAGTAGTGACAGTGGGTATCCTTGTCTGTTCCTGATCTTAGAGGGAAAGCTTTCAACCTTTCCCCATTGAGTACGATGTTGGCTGTGGGATTTTCATATATGCCCTTAATTATGTTAAGGAACTTTCCTTCTATACCTATCTTTTGAAGCATTTTTATCAAGGAAGATGCTGGATTTTGTTAAATGCCTTTTCTGAATCAATTGAGGTGATTGTGTGGTTTTTCCCCCTTTGATTTGTTAATGTGGTGTATTATGTTAATTGATTTTCTTCTGTTGAATCACCCTTGCATAATAGTAATAAAACCCGCTTGATTGTGATGTATAATTGTTTTTTTATGCTGTTGGATTCCATTGGCAAGCATTTTGCTGAGAATTTTTGCATTTATGTTCATTAGAGAGATTGGTCTGTAATTTTCTTTTCTTGTAGTATCTTTATCTGGTGGTGCTGGCTTCATAAAACATGTTGGGTAATTTTTCTTCCTTTTCAATTTTTGGAAGAGTTTAAACAAGATTGGTATTAATTCTTCTCGAAATGTCTGGTAGAATTCATCTGTGAAGCTATCTGGTCCTGGACTTTTCTTTGTTGGAAGATTTTTGATGGCTGCTTCAATCTCTTTGCTTGTGTTTGGCTTATTGAGTTCCTGTATTTCTTGTAGAGTCAATGTAGGTTGTTTGTGCATTTCTAGGAATTTGCCCATTTCATCTAGATTGTCTAATTTGTTGGCATACAGTGTCTCATAATATCCTCTTATGATTCTTTTTATTTCTGTGGGGTCAGTCATAACTTCCCCCCTTTCATTTGTGATTTTATTTATTTGCATCTTCTCTCTTTTTTCCTTTGTTAGTCTTGCAAAGGGTTTGTTGATTTTCTCAAAGAACCAGCTTTTGGTCTTATTGATTTTCTCTATTGTTTTTTTGTTCTCAATTTCATTTATTTCTGCTCTAATCTTTATTATTTCTTTCCTTGCTTTGGTTTTGGTTTGCTGTTCTTTTTCTAGTTTCTCTAGTTGTTCAGGCAGTTCTTTGATTTTAGCTCTTTCTTCTTTTTCAATATAGGTATTTAGGGCAATAGAGTTCCCTCTCAGCACTGCCTTCGCTGCATCCCATAAGTTCTGATAAGTTTTGTTCTCATTTACATTCTTCTCTAGATATTTACTAATTTCCCTTGCAATTTTTCCTTTGACCCACTGATTGTTTAAGACTGCTGTTTAGCCTCCATATATTTGCAAATTTCCACCTTTCCCACCTTTATTGATTTCCAGCTTCATTCTATTACATCAGAGATGGTACTTTGTATAATTTCAATCTTCTTGCATTTATTGAGAGATGTGTTGTGGCCCAACATGTGGTCTATCCTGGAGAAAGATCCATGTGCACTTGAGAAGAATGTATAACATGCTGATTTAGGGTGCAAAGTTCTCTATATGTCTGTCAGGTCCAGGTCGTTTATCATATTGTTCAAGTTCTCTGTTTCCTGGTTGATCTTCTCTCTAGGTGTTCTATCTGTTGATGTGAGTGGCGTGTTGAAGTCTCCAACTATTATTGTAGAGATGTCTATTTCTTCTTTCAGTTTTGCCAGAGTTTGTCTCATGTATTTTGAGCACCCTGGTTAGATGCATAGATGTTTATGACTGTTACTCCTTCCTGGTAGATTGTCCCTTTGCAAAATGCAATGGCCTTCTGCATCTCATCACTTTTTTGTATTTAAAGTCTGTTTTGTCTGACACCAGCAGAGCTATATCCACTCTTTTGGTTACTATTTATGTAAAATATTTTTTTTCCAACCTTTCACTTTCAGTCTATTTGCAACCTTGGGTCTAAGGTGAGTTAGTATATGGATGGTTCATGTTTTCTTATCCATTCTGTCAGTCTATGTCATTTGACTGGGGAGTTTAATCCAGTCACACTCAATGTTATTACTGTAAAGGCATTACTTACTTCAGCCATTTTATCTTTTGGCTTTCATATACCATATCTCATTTTTGTCCATCTTTTTTACCTTTTTGGTTACCCTTTCTGATAGTCTTCACTTTTACACTCTCCTCCAAGCCTCTTTCTCATAATTTCTTTTCTGGCTGCAGAACTTCCTTTAGTGTTTCCTGCAGAGCCGGATTCTTGTTTATGAACTCTCTTAGTTTCTCTTTGTGAATATTTTAGGCTCACCATCATATCTGAAGGATGGTTTTGCTGGATAAAGAATTTTTGGCTGGCAGTTTTTCTCTTTCAGTACCATAATTATATCATACCACTGCCTTCTTGCTTCCATGGTTTCTCAAGAGAAATCTGCACTAATTCTTATTGGACATCCCTTGTATATGATGTTTTGATTTTCCCTTGCTGCTTTCAGAATTTTCTCTTTATATTTGGCATTCTGCATATTATGGGTCTTGGGGTAGGTCAGTTTGGATTTACTGTAATTGGAGTATACTGTGCTTCCTGGATACGTATACTCATGTCTTTCATGGGAGTTGGGAAATCTTCACCCATCATTTCCTCAAATACTGTTTCTGCCCCTTTCCCCTTCTTGTTTCCTTCTGGAACTCCCATAACATGTATGTTGGTGTGCTTCATGTTATCATTCAATTCCGAGCCACTGCTCAATTTTTTTTCATTCTTTTCTCTCCCTGTTCTTTCTTTTCAATTTCAATTGTTCTTTCCTCTACATCACTGATTCTTTCTTCCATGATTTCAAATCTGCTGTTGTGTGCCTCCATTGTATTTTTAATATCACTTATTGTGTCTTTCATTCCTTTAAGCTCTGTTATTTTTCTACCAAAGATTTCAATTCTTTCTTTGTGCTTAATCAATGTCTTCTTAATGTCTTTTATTTCTTCAGCCATGTTGTCCTTCAACTCCAGGATTTGATGTAGGAGATTTGTATGAACCTCGTTAATTGGCTGTTTCGAGTCCTGTACCTCATTTGGAGCTTTGATTTGTTCCTTTGCCTGAGTCATATCTTCCTTTTTCTTAGTATGGCTTGTAATATTTTGCTGATGTCTAGGCATCTGATTCTGATACTGAGTTTACTCCAAGGTTCAGTTTCTCTCTCTTGCCTAGAGATTTACTGTTAAGCAGCTGTGTGCTACCACAGTTCTTTGAATCTTGGTTCAACTTCTTCTAGATATTTAGGGTCACCCCTGTTTAACTTCTCAAACCAGGGCTAAGAACCCAGTAATTGGGTGCAGACCAGTTTCCAAGGGCCTTAGAGAAAGTGGCAGTAAAGGTACCTGCTTGCCTATTTAGTTAAAATTATTTTCTTTTTCATGCACTTTTATGGTCTGGCCAGCAGATGGTGCTCTTGGGCAGACTGCTCAGCTCAGACCCCAAGTGCCAGGGGGGAATGCATACAGTGTAAATCTTGAGGTGGGTGGGAGGTAGAGAAGCAATGTCCTCAGGGCTGACCATGCCTCATAAACAAACTTTATCAGAGGCTGTTTTCTACCCTTGGCTGCCCACAACTTCCCTGCTCTGCCTCTTCAGCAACCAGCCTGGGGCAGTAGGGGAGGGTGTTTGAAAAGGCAAATTATCTTTAGCTCCCTGGCTTGCTCTCAGGGCAAAAAATGTAGCAGCCTCACCTGGCCTGGAAGTGTGTTACCCCTCCAATGCAGCAGACCAAGTTTGCTGGCCAAAATCTGAATTTGTTGTTGGCTGTGTCCTGTCCTCTCCTCTTTCCTTGGGGAAGAGGACCCCTGCAACCTCCTCAGTCCACAGCCACTGCAGTCCACAGACTATAGGTGGGGGGAAGGGCACCAGCTGCTGCTTTTGCAGCTCTACTTACAGGATTTTTCAGTCAGCTGAGACTTCTTTCCTTCACCCCTCTTTCTTCTGGGTGGTGTCTCACCTTCCCCTGGTGTCCTGAGACCCACAGCAGCCCTCCAGGCAGTCTCTGTCTGTCCTCTAGCTATTTTTTTCTGGGAGAGAAGTGATCCCTCTGCCTCTCTAATTCTCCATCTTCCCGGAAGTCTCATGACACTTGCTTTTCACTGACAGGTTGAGTGAGGAAGGCTCTCAGGTACAGCACAGAAGATAATTTTTAAAGCTAGCACAGATATAGGTCCTTTAAAAGTTTTGAAACATATTCAGTGGTTCTCTCACCATTCCATAAAGTATCCCCAATTATTTCCTACCAACAGTCCACTCTTTTTTTCTTTCCATACTTTTAGTCGGATATTTCATTCCCTCCCAATGGCTTCTACCTCTATACAGATTATCCTCCAACCTGACCCTTGCTCTTGAGCTTTAATTCTGTATTTCCACATGTCAATCAACATCTCCTTCCTTTTATTTCATGCATTCATTTATCCATACATCCATTCCATATCTATTATGTGTCAGAATCTGCTTTATGCTGGATTCTGATATTTAACATATTCAAGTCTGGTGGAGGGGACAGATAGTAAACATGTAATTATAGTTACAATGTGACTAGGGATGTAATCCATGTGGATTTCCTACCAGTAGCTCAAATGTAACAGGAATCAAAGTAAATTCATTAATTTCCATCTCAATTTACCTAGCAAGTGGTCAATGTATCTTTAAATGTTTTTTTCCCTCTTCTTATCAAAGAAAGCAGAGAACATCTAGCTGGACTTTATCTCAAAATACAGCGATACAAACTCAATAAAAGTTTGCCTAATTGAATTGATTTTCATAAAAACACGAAACTTTTTAGATAGATGGTTTCATGCTGCTGTTGCAGAGGCTGATTCTGAAAAAAGTGTGATGACTTTCCTATGGTTGCATATAAGTAAGTGGTAGAATGGGGTTATGGCCTAAGTCTTGCATTCTAGTCAAGAAGTTTTTCTAACTCTGAAGATTTAGATATCAGTGTCCACTGCTCAGTGTAGTAAAGAACATTACTACAAAATTCATTGTAGTAAAAGAAAGAAAAGCACAGAGAAGGTTATGCCATTGAATTCTGGCCGTCATTTTTTAGCCCAAACTTAACTTTTTGTCACTTTACCATAAGTATGGTCATACAGTTACCTACACATAGGGAACACACACACAAAGAGATTCTCCTACCCCAACTATAGCAGTAAAAATCTAGCTGGTCTTTTCGTCAAAACAAAAAAATCCATTTTCAACGCAAATTTGCTGGTTTGCTGTTCACTGACATAGGAATTACTGAAGTTCTCACCCCCCTCTCTCCTGAGGTCTGGTATAAAATTACTCAAACTCTCCAAAGTTAATTGGAAACCATGACCTAAATGTTCCCAAAGTATTGCTGATTAGTTCTCTGAAAACTCATTCCCATCTTTCGTCACCCCAGACAACACAGGATGACTTTTTAACATGTGTAGAAGCAACACAAATGCACAAAAAATAGATTAGTCTTCCAAAGATAAATCATGGCATTGAAGTTATCGGTCTAAACTTCCTTCAATGATACAGACATTTTAGTGAAAATTTATCACCTAGACTTTACCTTTAGATTGTAAGAGAGTATGGTCATCATCGATCATGTAAGGAATTTTTAAATACACATTCCATCTTATGTTTTTTTTATCCTATGGAATTTTTATAATTAAAACTTGTAAAAAAACATATCATTAGGAAGCAATCATAATTACATATTTTTCCTGAAAACCACTGGCACATTCCTGAAAAAAAACTATTAGGAGACAGCATTAATATATACTTTCTACTACTCTTTGCATTTGCAATGCTCATTTCATTTGATTTATGTTTCTGTGTCATAAGTCACTGAGAAAATTTAATTGATGAAAGAAATGTACAGAACATTATGAGCAGATGAAATATTCAAGATATAAATATATATTTATATTTATATCCTGGACTGTTAATGAAAAGATTAACAGTCTTTAAGATCTGTATTTCATAGTTTTCTACTGATACAATATAAAAAGGTATCATTTGGGGAGGTTAAAAAAATAGTGTTAGGAGTAATGGATTACATTTGTTTTGGTTCCTATACAGAGGCTTAAAATATTATCTTGGACATTTATAGAATTGTAAATGATCTTAAGAAAAAAAATGCAGTTCCACTACTTCCCAGATAAATAGAGATTTAAATTAGGGTTGGGCTTATAGTAGGCACAAATTTTGCTCTAAATAAATTCTCAGTGACTTGTATAATGTGAATCTTTAAGTTGATCTCGATCACTTGCACTGTTAATCTCTTTTAAAAATATATTTCCTAAAGCAGATAAGCTAGCTAGAGTAATTTTCTTCTCTTCAAGTAGTATTGAGACCAATCAAAAAGACCAGACTAGGATCATCTTTTCAAAGTCTTATAATACCGTGCAGCCAAACAAATATGCATTGTTATTTTCCATAACTTAAAGAAAAAAAATAAAACAGTAGATAGATTTTTTTTTTTTTTTTTTTTTTTAAGGTACCAGGGACCAGGGATTAAACCCAGGACCTCGTATATGGGAAGCCGGTGCTCAACCACTGAGACACATCTGCTCCTTTGAGCTGTTTTTTTCATTTGTTTTGTTTGTTGCTGTTGTTGTTATTGTTTTTTAGGAGGCACTGGGAATCGAACCCAGGACCTCCCATGTGGGAAGCATATGCTCAACTGCTTGAGCCACATCCACTCCCCAGTAGATAGCTTTTAATACATAATGTTCATAATACAGAGCAAAGCATTTTGGTTCAATTTTCTAAGATCAAAAGGCAAGCACATAGCAGGTTCTCTTTAAAAGGAAAGAAGTGGCTATGGTGGCTTGGAGCTGTACCTACCCCAGAAAAACATATTCTTGAATTTAATCCATTCCTGTGGGAGTAAACCCATTGTAAGTAAGACCTTTTGATGAAGGTACTTCAGTTAAGATGTGTCCCACCTTAATCAGGATGAGTCTTAATCCTCTTATTCCAGTCCTTTATAAGAGAATGAAATTTAAACAGAGAGAGAAAGCCAGGAAGCAAGAAGCTGAAATCAATGAAACCTTGAGAAGGGAGAGAGCAGCAGATGCCACGATGTGTCTTGCCATGTGACAGAGGAGCCAAGGATCACTGGCAAGCAGCCCCAGAATGCTGGTCTTTGGGAAGAATGTATTGACTTGATGATGCCTTGATTTGGACTTTCTTTTTGCCTCAAAACCATTGCTAATACATTTCCATTGTTTAAGCCAACCCATTTCATGGTATTTGCTTGAGCAGCCTAGAAAACTAAAATAGTGCCTAATAGCATATCATCAGTAGGTGACTAGATGAAATTACAGTAGAGTACTATGAATGGAGTTTGGTAATGAGAACAATTTCATAATTTCCTGATATGAATTTCAAGTTTTTATCTCTAAATATTTGTGACCTTCACTATGCAGTTCCTTACTCAGCATCTTTTGTTCTTAATAATACACTTCTATAAAAAGTCCTTTGTAGGGAGTGGATATGGCTCAGGCAGTTGAGTGACCACCTCCAACATGGGAGGTCCCAGGTTCAGTTCCCAGTGCCTCCTAAAGAAGACAAACAAACAAGGAGCAGACAACAAGCAGACAACGAGCAAAAATGAACAGACAACGGGAAAACAATGAGCAGACAAACAAAAACAACAAGCAGACAAGAAAAAATAACAAGCAGACAATGAGCAAAAACGAGAAAAAACAATGGGCAAGAGAATGCACAAACAACAAGCAAAAACAAAAACAAAAGTGAGTGGATGTGGCTCAAGCAGTTGAGCACCTGCCTCCCAAATGGGAGGTCCCAGGTTCAGTTCCCAGTGCCTCCTAGGGAAAAAACAGACAGACAACGAGGAAAAAAAAAAAAAAAAAAAAAAACCACGAGAAAAAAACACAACAAGCAAAAAACAAGCAACAGACCAGGGAGCCATCTGGTGGGGGGGGGGGAGGGGAGAGTTCTTTGTAGAATACAGCATTCATTCCAATAGTATTTTGCATTAAAACAATGCTTTTCAGTTTTCAAACTCTTCTACAATATCTTCTTTGATACTCTAAATAGCTTTATGAGGTCAATAAACCAGGTTATTATTATCATTACCAATTAACAGATGACAAAACAGATGTTCAAGAAGGCTGGGCGAGTTCCCAAAAGATATTGCAATCTTGAAACATCCAATCCTGTACACACTACTATAGAGACATTACCTCTCAAGTTAGATGTGCCAATCTCTGAGGTGAGTATGATGGATATTAATATATTACTATTTCCTAAAGCTATTTGTTTTCTTTGATTATCATATAAATTAGAATGATCATGTGTGTGTATGTGTGTGTGGAGACATAAGAAATTATTATTCCTTTACCTATCATCTTCAACTGCCATCTAAGAGACCCATTGGACTGTATATGGCTCTTTGGACTTTATTTATTTATTTATTTATTCTCCCCCCCATCGTTTGCGTTTGCTGTCTGAGCTCTGTGTCCATTTGTTGTGTACTCTCTGTGTCTGCTTATCTTCTCTTTAGGAGGCACTGGGAACTGAATCTGGGACCTCCCATGTGGGAGAGGGGTGTTCAGTTGCTGGAGCCATATCAGCTCCCTGGTTTGTTGTGTCTCTTATTGTCTTTCTTCTTTGTGTCTTTTTGTTGCATCATCTTGTTGTGTCAGCTTGCTGCGCCTGCCCATCACACCAGCTTGCTATCTTGCTCATCTTCTCCAGGAGGCACCAGGAAACAAACCCAGGACCTCCTGTGTGGCAGGCGGGAGCTCAATTGCTTGAGCCACATCCGCTTCCCTCTTTGGACTTTCAGTGGGCTTTAGGAGTTTACTCAAAAGGAAGCCAATACAAGTAGTCATAAAATACTTTTTTTGAATGAAAAAATAGAAAATTATACTATGTACAGTTGAGGCCTTCTCATAATGGGAACTTAATAAGTTTTTTGCTAATACAAAGATTATCTGGAAGTCCATATATTTTGGGAAATATTTTACATAAAAAATGTCTAACAAGAAAATCAAACACTTCACATATTTTTCCCCTTGAAATTTTACAGTAAAATAAGTACCTTTTTATAAGGCCAATTGAGAAATTAATTCACTTCTCAAAGTGACTAAAAGAATTGCCCTTCTAATTTTAAGCTTATTTTAATGGCTCTGGTATGATTTACAAGACAAAATGTGGATTACAAATAGTTTGATCCAATTAAAATTCATTATCAAAATAATTAAGATTTAAAGGTTCTTGCTTTCTTTCTTATAATTACTATAGGAAAAACCTGCATTTGAAAGAACTAAATACTTTGAAATGCATTGATTGCCTTTCAATGATTAATTAAAATTTACAAAAGGTCATAAATTAAGGATTTATTTTTTTCAGTTAGAACTACAACACTAGACGAATGAATCTGAGGGCTGCACCTGGGTTCAAGAATCCTCTGCCATGAATACATTACTTACAAATAGTCTTTATATTCTTCTTCTTCATTATCATCATTGTGAATTTATTGTAAATTCCTTCAGGGGGAGGATCCATGCCACAATCCCTGACGTTTAAGAGACACTCAATAAATTCAATTAAAATCAATAAATCTACTATGAACCAGGCACGAGTTCTAAGAAAGGTGGCCACAGTCCCTTGTTCTTAAAGACCTTACAAATGAAATTATTTCTGGATGAAACAATTTCCTGAAGAAATTACTTCTTGAATATAAAAACTATTTATATAGAATGTTAAAGTTAATACTTTGCTTTCCCGTATATATTTTTAAATTTGATCTCACAATAATTTGGTAGATCAAATTATTGGCAGATCATCTTTGATATAGAAAACTGATTCTATAATAGACTATACTGTTATTCTGTTATAACTAAGATGTTTAAAAATTAGAATGCACAGTTCTGTGACCAAAATTATGTCTTGCCTTGTAGAAGTCTAGATATTAAAACTGTGGAGCTTGTATCTTTCATTATGTTTTTTTTTTTTTTTTTAAAGATTTTATTTATTTATTCATTTATCCCCCCCTTGCTGCTTGTGCTCGCTGGGTCAGCTAACCACGCCGCGCGGGCGGGCCTGCCCTCACCAGGAGGCCCCGGGAACCGAACCCGGGGCCTCCCATATGGTAAACGGGAGCCCTACTGATTGAGCCACAGCCGCTTCCCTTTCATTATGTTTTTATACTAACAGTGAAAGTGAAATGATGAATTTTTCCTGGGCAACACGCTGTATTTAATTGTCAATGACTGAATTTCTGATACTCTTTCATGAAAACTTAATGTCTTTTCTTTTGAAATTTTAAAATGTACTTCTGCAAAGAAAGATAATTCAATATCTATTTTTAGGTGCATTACCAAAACAGAGGGTATTAAGGAACACAGTGACTTCTGACAAAATTAACCCATTATTTTGGCAAATTTTCAGGTTGCCTATAACTTTGAGTCAGGTTTAGAGATATCAGGCACTGAAAGGGCATTATAAGTCATCCTGTTCAGGCACCCCTTTGGCTTCTGTTGCCCAACACACTCATGCCCTCCCTGCTTTGTATCACCCATTCATCGATGGACATAGTCTCTGCAGCTCCATGCATGTTCTGTCAAAAACATCCGTTGTGTTAGGGATAAGAACAGAAACTTATGACATAGTGCCAGAGATCTTCCGTCACCACACACTGATCTATTAATCGACATCCTTTGTGTAAAAGCATGAAATTGTTGCCAAACCATCCAATTTACCTTGTACCTAGCCAGTGTTTTTCCAACTTAGTTGCAGGAACATAATGAAAGACCTTGTCAAATGCCTTGATGAAATGCCAATAGACTGCTGCATTTTGCTTACCTACCAGTCTAAATATTCTTCAATCTAGAAAACTATTTTTGCCTCAAACATATAGATAATACAGATCTTATTTAACTCTGTATGTGTGTGTATCTGTGATTGTTTTACTAAATTACTTGGTTATCTCTTCAAGAGATAGCGTCACATTTTTCTTATAGCCTTCATCTAAGTAGCATTTAGTATTTTAAGTGTCTTTGGTAGCTACAATCATATTTCTTGTGATTTGTGTATAGAATTTAACTACAATGGTCAACATCTGATTAGAGGGCAATTAATATAGCTATGGAAGGGGAAGGAGAATAGAAGGGTGACATCATCACCCTTCTATAGAGACTATACTGTTCGATAAAGGTGGTGGCAATAGATTTTAACTGCAGCAATAGTCAGAATTTTAAAAGATTTTGGTAGACAATCTAGCAGATCTTAAATGTTTGCTCAATTCATTTAGTCTTGTAAAAATGGAAACCATCTCACCAAGAAATAGGTTAGTTTTCCAAAAAATATTGTCATTTCATTAATTCACATGTCCATTTTTGTCTGGAAAAATATTTAGCCAAATTATAGAGAACACAAAACAATGAGGCATTCTGGAAATTGAGGGAGGATGTTTGGTTATCACAGTAATGGAGCACTATTAGCATTCGGGGGACAGGGGCTGGGATGACAGACTGCATGCACCAAAAAGAACAGGCCCAAGTCCCATAAGCTCTTGAAGGTCCCACTGGACATTCATATAGGTGAAAACCCTGTTTATAAATGCCTGGTCCTAGAACATAACTCAGTTTTATATACAAACATAAAATATTCTGGTCAAGGTTTTAACACACATTAACTTTTTCAGGGGTGCAACTAGTTGCTGTGAAAAATCGAGGACATTTTTCAGTTTGTTATTGATAACTTTTACAAGATTTGTTCAGCCTTTCGGAAAATTACAGTACTGATGGCCAATTTGCCACTCGTAGTATCTGAGTAACCAAACAACACACACACTGGTGTCAGTTTGCATTTGTTGATATCACATTCATAGTATAAGCACCTAAAAACTTCACTTGTATTGTAGTGTGCCCCTGTCTGACTTAAATACTTAGTATTTTATTATCAACAGCTTTTCTTTTGTTTCTCTTTAATATTAGATTTAGGGCATCATTTAAAAACTGTGTGTATAGGTATGGGATAGTACCTACAATTTTAATTTATGATAATTAATAAAGAAGATGTTACAAAGAATTTGTTATTCAAAAAAAAAAAAAAAAAAAAAGGAAAATGGGGCTGGCATTGGGTCTGAGAAGGTAGAAAACCACTGATATATAGCCACAGGGATATTTCAAGATGAAGGATATACTATTGAAAATAAATAGATTTTTTTTAGGAGAGAATGAAGATGTTTTCCCCTTGTGCATCCAGTCCCTGATCTTTACAGCTCCATAGAGAACAAAATAGCATTTTAAAAATTGCTCTCTTTCACAGCCAGCTGTGACTATTGGTGAATGGGAGTTCTACTTCATATACCAACCTGAATTAAAAACAGCCAGCCCTTTAGTCAGTTCAGAGCCTACATTCTTGATTACATTTGACACAACAATCATCATCATATCTTACGACTCAAATCAGCCTGACAGTGCTCGACTCAGGGCTGCTTCTCCCAATTAGCTGAAAATTGCAGCCCAGCTAATCTTCTAGGGAGTAAGTTAACATTTACAATTTTGCTGTGGCAAAAAGGCAATGAACATGATGGAAGGAGCATATGAACTTCCTAATTTATACAATAACTATTTTATTTTAAGTTCACTGAAGTCAGGTTAACCTGTTTTGATAGGAATGACAAGGTGTAAGCTTTGTTGTTGTTGTTATTTTTTTAAATACACAAAATTTAAGATAGCTAGTTTGGACTAGAAAAGGTGAATAAACACATACCATCGATAGTTTTAAAGATTATTTCCCACATGAGCGTTTCAGAAGGGACAGACATTTTTATGTAAAAAGTATTCACATTAAGAAATAATTTGTAGTTAATGGATAGGTACATATAATTTGAGAACAAAAAGTGACTAGATATCAGGGTCTTAGGAATGAATTTCTAATATACATACAGAGTGAATGATAATGCATCCATGTGACACAGTACCGGTCTCTAGATCTGCTTCAAAATAATTTCTCTTCTAAATTTCTAGGAAAAGAGATAATCAAGGAAAGTTCTGTGCACTTAATTCTCTCACTTACAATACATTTCTATTCAGATCAAGGCAGTTTGCACACACTATGGGAAACAAATGGACAGCGGCAAGGTAGCCACACTTCATGGCGGCATCCCAGATGGCTGTGCTGGAGATTTGCTCAGAGAACAGTGTCTTTGTGTGCCATCTTCTAAGCGGCTAACAGCCTAGACTCACACGAGAAAAATACAGATGAGACAAAGAGGAGTCCGGAAAAGTAGAAAAATACCGAGGAGCAGCACAACTGGAAATGCACGAAAATTCTGGAGGGGGCCAAGATACCAGGAATTTAGTGGCCACTGGGGATGGGGGGATAAGTGAGCAGGAATCGGTATAGGAGACTTGACAAAGTGCAAGAGCCCACGGGAGACAAAGTGAAAAACAATGGAGAAATATTGTGGAGGCCGAGGTGGAGACAGAAAGGAATAAGGAAAGGCAAAGTTAGGGATAAGTGCACGGGGGAAATGACAGAAAGAAGAGAGAGGAGGTACAGGAAGGACAACATTACTCTGAGTTTGATTATTCCCAAACACCCCTATCCACCCAAAGCTGGACATTTCCTCCAAAATACCACATTATGAATATTCTTAGTTCACAGATATCCTTAAAGGAGAAATACAAGTACAGTTATATTTATATTTACAGGTATGTGGGATTTGGGATGAAAAAAAATTTTTTGAGGTACTGGGGCCAGGGATTGAACTCGGGACTTTGTATGTGGGAAGCTGGCATTCAACCACTGAGCTACCTTGGCTCACCTGAGTTGGTTTCTTCATTTGTTTACTTGTTGTCAGGGTTTTTGTTGTTTTTGCTGTTTGTTTTTAGGAGGCACCAGGAACTGAAGCCGGGACCTCCCATGTGGGAAGTAGGTGCTCAACCACTTGAGACACATCTGTTCCCCTGGGATGAATTTTTTAAATTCTGGTTCCTGATGCAAGTTTTAATCATTATGCAGGAAAGGAGAGGTTGTGAAAATACATGAATATTCATCTATTATATATAATATCATATAAGTTAATGTACCCCTTAATTTTTATGATATGCATTATTGAAGGAAAAAATAATGTTAGTGCACATCAATGAATTAATTGATGTCTTTTCCCCTCTACGATTGGTCAACCATCAGAGTACTATAAGCAACACTTCCATAGGTTCTGTTCCCCTTTAGGAAACAAAGTGAAACTTTTCTGCTATCAGAGTATAACTCCTTAAAGAGTTATTTTTAACCTTTACAAAAATAAAACTATCCTCATGTGAGCCAACGTTCTTGAAAATGAACTAGAAAAAGTATATATTTACCCTTTAAAAAACTACAAGTCTATCATGAAATTATTATACATATTGTAAAATTTGGCAAAAATAATCAGAAATGAGCTTTAGTAATAAAGTCCACATATTGAATTTTACCCTCTGTTTTTCCAAATTCTAGCACAGCTAAATTGTAAGGGAACTGAATTAGAAACCCTTTGTGTGACTAGTACTTTGAAATTATGGAAATCAAGTTTTAAAGCATCTGGCACATTCTTATGCTGGCGTGATTTCTCAAAATAAAAAAATGCTCTTTACATGTGATCATTTAAATAAGACCCTTAAAGATCAATCAACTTCAGAGAAGACCCTACTCTGGCGACAGAGTAGGACACTCTAACAATTAGCTCGTCCCACAGGGCAACTAATAATCAGCCAGGATCTGTCCGGATCAACTGTTTGGGTGACTCCGAGACCAGAAGAACACAGTGTACCATCCAGGGAAGAACAGGAAGAGGAGACTGACCATCTGTGGTGAAGATTCATGAGTAGATTCCTCCACGTTGCAGAGGCAGTTGCCCAACCCCCACTGGTGAGGTGGGCCACCTGCGCACTCACTCCCCAGCTGGAAGCAGAAGCGCTCTTTTCCAAAAGCAGGGGAGGGGAAGTGGCCTGGCACCTATTACAGCTGTTGATTGGCAAATTTGTCTACCTGGATTCCAGTCTTGAGCACAGCTGAGGTTTAAACCTGCAGAAGCCAGCAAGAAGCCAGGAGCATTTATGCTGTTTACACCCCTGGCAGGAGTGGAAGCAGGGGTGACTGAAAAACACACCAGTCCCCTGGGGTGGTAGGGATCAGATCCAGTGTGCCCAGTATGGAAAGCCACTGCTTAGTCCCCCCCACCCAGCAGGAGTGGAAATTGGGTGTAGTTTGAACACTTTGTGGGGTAGAGCAGGCAAATTCACACTGGGTCCCAGTGCCACCTGGAAGGAGAGGAAGCACGCATTCTCTCAAGGGCAGTGTGGGCAGATTCACCCAGCCCACCTTGAAGGGCTGCTGCACACTCTGCGCCCCTGGACCGAGAGGAAGAGCACACTCTCTCGTGGGCAAGGCAGGCAGATTCACCCTGTCCACCTTAAAAGGGCTGCTGTACACTTGGCCCCAGCACATCCCTGGACAGAGAGGATGTGCATACTCTTGGGTACTGTGGGCAGATCCACCTCACCGACCTTGAACAGTTGTACTGCTCTCTCATCCCCAAGGTGCTCCAGGAAGGAGAGGAACCAAGAGCCATCTGATCACTCTCTTGCAAGACAGTGCCCACATGGGTGGGGTGGGGGGGTAGGTTCAGCACAAGGGGTGGCAGTTGATCAGAGAACTCAGATCTCAGGAGCTGGGAACTGTGCAACAGTGTCATCCATGGAAGGCTGGCAACCTCAGCCTCAACCATGCCCCCACCAGGAGCTAAGTCAGCTGAGAATTAAAGGCACAGAATAACCTTAGGGCAGCAGGGAACAACTGGATAAAGAGTGCTACTTGCTGGGTACTTAGGAAAGCCTGGATTGCAGGAGACATCAAAGAGAAGATTGGAGGCCTTTAGGATCTCTTCTCCAGAGCACATTGAAATCAACCTACACTCTCTTCATAGGTCCCCTGAGACTGTTTTGACTGGGAAACCAGAACTGGGAAAGTTGTCTCCATGGGGACACTTCTACCAAAATTAGCCCTCCAGGAAATAGCAGCAAGAGAATTCAAAAGGAGTATAAAAATATACAGAGGCAAATAAAAAACAAACATAACAGATTAACAATCATGAAGGAGGAATAGAGGAAGCTTTAGCAAAAGCTAACAAATAAGAAAGCAACAGGCTAAAGAAAGAAACGGAGCACAGAATAAACAAATAAAAAAATCAGATGCCAAGACATCAGCAAAATAATTGCAAGCCATAATAAGAAACAGGAAGATATGGCCCAGCCAAGGAACAAATTAAACTTTCAGATGAAACACAGGATTTGAAACAACTAATCACAGATATCTAAACAAATCTCCTTAATAAATTCATTGAGATGGCTAAAGAGATTAAGGATATTAAGAAGACACTGGTTGAACACAAAGAAGAATTTGAAAGTTTGCAAAGAAAAGTAACATCTTATGAGAATGAAAGACACAATGGAAGAGATTAAAATACACTGGAGACATATAATAGTAGATTTGAATTGGCTGAGGACAGAATAAGTGAGTTGGAGGACAGAGCATCTGAATTTGAGAAGACAGGTGATCAGAAAGAGAAAAGAATGGAAAAAATGGAACAGGGCCTCAGGGAATTGAATGACAATGTAAAACTCACAAACATATATGTTATAGGAGTCCCAGAAGGAGAAGAGATTGGAAAAGGGGCCGAAAAATATTTTGAGGAAATAACAACTGAAAATTTCCCAAATTTGTTAAAGACATAAATATCAATATCCAAGAAGGACAAACAGAATAAATCTGAACAGACCTACTCTGAAGACCTACTATTCAGAATGTCAAATGCCAGAGATGAGGGGGATGGATGTGGCTCAAATGGTTGGGCGTCCGTCTCCCATATGGAGGGACCTGGGTTTGATCCCCGGGACCTCCCGGTAAAATAAAAAAAAAAAAAAAAAAAAGCCAGAGATAAAGAAAGAATTCTGAAAAGCAGTAAGAGAAAAACAATTCATCACATAAAAGGGATGCTCAATAAGACTAAGTACTGATTTCTCATCAGAAACCATGGAGGCAAGAAGGCAGTGGTATGATATATTAAAGGTTCTGAAAGAGAAAAACTGCCAGCTAAGAAATCTTTATCTGGCAAAACTGTCCCTCAAAATTGAGGGTACATTTAAAGTCTTCACAGATAAACAAAAACTAAAAGAATATGTCACAAAGAGACCGGATTTACAGGAGATACTAAAGGAATTGCTGCAACCTGAAAGGAAAAGACAGGAAAGAGAGGCCTGGAGAAGAGTGTAGAAATGAAGGTTATTAGTAAGGGTAACAAAAAGGGTAAAAAGAGAGATAATAGGAAGATAGGTCAATGGAAAGTCAAAAGATATAATGGACAAAGTAAATAATGCCTTTACAATAATAACATTAAATGTTAATGGATTGAACTCCCCAATCAAAAGCCACAGACTGGCAGAATGGATAAAAAAAATCAACCATCTATATGCTGTTTACAAGAGACTCACCTTACACTCAAGGACATAAATAGATTGAAAGTAAAATGTTGGAAAAAGATATTCCACGCAAACAGTAATCAAAAAGGAGCTAGAGTAGCAACATTAATATCGGACAAAATAGACTTTAAATAAAAAACTGCTATAAGAGTTGAAGAAGGACATTATGTATTAACAAAAGGAGCAATTCACCAGGAATAAATAACAATAATAAATATTTATGCACCTAACCAGTGTGCCCCAATATACATGAGACACACACTTGAGAAACTGAAGAGAAAAATAGATGCCTCTACTGGAGGCTTCAATACACCACTCTCAGTATTGGCTAGAACAACTGGATAAAGGATCAATAAGGAAATAGAGAATTTGGTAAATGAACTTCACCTCATAGACATATACAGAACAGTATACCCCAAAAACAGCAGGATATACATTCTTCTCAAGTGCTCACGGATCTTTCTCCAGGATAGACCATAAGTTGGGTCACAAAACAAGCCTCAATAAATTTAAAAAGATTGAAATTATACAAAGCAGTATCTCTGATCATAATGGAATGAAGCTGGAAATCAACATCAGGTGGGGAAAGGGAAAACTCACAAATATATGGAGGTTAAACAACACATTCTTAAATAATCAGTGGGTCAAAGAAAGAAATCACAAGAGAAATCAGTAAATATCTCAAGACAAATGAAAATGAGAACACAACATATCAAAACCTATGGGATGCAGCCAAGGCAGTGCTGAGAGAGAAATTTATAGCCCTCAACATTTACATCAAGAATGAAGAAAGTGGGGGGAGGATTAGAGGAAGGAGCAGGTGAACTCAGGATTTGCAGGTCTGTGCTTAAAAGCACAATGGTGGGAATGTTCTTTTGGTAAATATGGCAGGGAAGGGTTACTGGTGTAGGGTGTCAGGTGTGTTATTCTACTATAGAAATTGTTATGCTAGCAATTAAAGAACTTTTATCATTGATATTAAGGCAGTGGCCACCATAAGTTCTGAGGGGAGAGAGAGAGAAGAAAAGGTATAACATGGGAGCATTTTTGGGACATTGGAATTGTCTTGCATGACACCGCAATGATGGATGCAGGCCATAATACATTTTGTCATAGCCCATTAAAAATTGTGGGGGGCAGAGTATAAACTGTAATGTAAACTATAGTCCCTGGTTAGTAGCAATGCTTCAATATGTGCTAATCAATTGTAACAAATGTACCACACTAATGAAGGATGTTTTTAATGTGGGAAAGTGTGGAAGGTGGAGGGGGTGAGGCATATGGGAATCCCATATATATATATTTTTAACATTTATGTGTTCCAAAGCTTTTTTAAAAGTAAAAAAAAAAAATTTTTTTTAAAGAAGAAAGAACTAAAATCAAAGACTTAACTGAACACCTGCAGGAACTAGAAAAAGAACAGCAAACTAATCCCAAAGTAAGCAGAAGGAAAGAAATAACAAAGATTAGAGCAGAAGTAAATGAAATTGAGAACAACAACAAAAAAATAGTGAGAATGAATGAAACCAAAAGTTGGTTTTTGAAAAGATCAACAAAATCAACAAACCCTTAGCTCAACTGTCAAAGAAAAAAAGAGAGAAAAGATGCAAATAAATAAAATCAGAAATGAGATGGGGGACATTACCACTGACCCCACAGGAATAAAAGAAATCATAAGAGGATACTATGAACAATTGTACATCAACAAACTAGACAATGTAGACGAAACGGACAAATTTCTAGAAACACACATACAAGTTACAATGACCTTAGAAGAAATAGATGACCTCAACAAACCAATCACAAGTAAGGAGATTAAAACAATCATCAAAAATCTCCCAAAGATGAGAAGCCTAGGACCAGATGGCTTCACAGGTGAATTCTACCCATCATTCAACAAAGAATTCATACCACTCTTGCTCAAACTCTTCCAAAAATTAGAACAGGAGGGAATGCTACCAAACTCATTCTATGAAGCCAACATCACCCTAATACCAAAGCCAAATAAAGATAACATGAAAAAATAAAATTATAGACCGGTTTCTATAATGAATAAAGATGCAAAAATCCTCAACAAAATACTTGATAATCAAATCAAACAGCACATTAAATAAATTATATATCATGATCAAGTGAGTTTTATCCCAAGTATGTATGGGTGGTTCAATACAATAAAATCAATCAATGTAATACATCACATTACTAAATTGAGGAAGAAAAATCACATGATCATCCTGATTGACATGGAAAAGGCATTGACAAAATCCAACATCCTTTCTTGATAAAAACTCTCCAAAAAATAAGAATAGAAGGAAACTTTCTCAACATGGTAAATTGCATATATGAAAAAGCCACCAATAACATTGTACTCAATGGAGAAAGACTGAAAGCTTTCCTGCTGAGATCAGGAACAAGGCAAGGATGCCCACTATCACCATTGTTATATAATATTGTGCTAGAAGTTTTAGGTAGAGCAATTAGACAAGTAAGAGAAATAAAAGGCATCCAAATAGGAAAGGAAGAAGTAAAACTTTCACTATTTGCTGATGACATGAGCCTATATCTAGAAAATCCTGAAAAACGCATAGCAAAGCTACTAGAAGTAATAGATGAGTTCAACAAAGTGGCAAGATTAGTATGCAAAAATCAGTAGCATTTCTATATACTACCGATGAGCAATCTGAGGAGGAAGTCAGGAAAAATCCCATTTAGATAGAGACTAAAAGAATCAAATATTTAGGAATAAACTTAACCAAGGACATAAAGGATTTGTATGCAGAAAACTATAAAACATTGCTAAAGGAAACCAAAGAAGACCTAAATAAATGGAAGGACATTCCATGTTCATGGATTGGAAGACTAAATAGCGTTAAGATGTCAATGTAACACAAATTTATTTAAGGATTCAACACAATCCCAATAAAACTTCCAACAGCCTTTTTTTTTTTTTTCCACAGAACTGGAAAGGTCAATTATCAAATTTATTTGGAAGGGTAATAGGTCCTGAATAGCCAAAAATCTTTAAAAAGAAGAACAAAGTTGGAGGACTCTCACTTCCTGACTTTAAAGCATATTACTTAACTATAGTGGTAAAAGCAGCATGGTACTGTCATAAAGATAGATATATTGACGAATGGAATAGAATTGTGTGTTCATAAATAGATCCTCAAATTTATGGCAAAGTGATTTTCGACAAGGCTGTCAAGCCCACCCAGTTGGGCAAGAACAACCTAATCAAGAAATGGTGCTGGGAAAACTGGATATCCATATCCAAAAGAAAGAAGGAGACCCCCTACCTCACAGCTTATACAAAAATTAACTCAAAATGGATCAAAGACCTAAATATAAAAGCTACAACCATAAAATGCCTAGAAGAAAATGTAGGGAAACATCATCAAGATCTTGTGGTAGGCAGTGATTTCTCAAACCCTACATCCAAAGCATAAGCAATGAAAGGAAAATAGATAAATGGGACCTCCTTAAAAAAATACAGTTTTGTGCTTCAAAGGCCTTTGTCAAGAAAGTGAAAAGGCAGCCTACTCAATGGGAGAAAATATTTGGAAACCACATATCCAGTAAGGGTTTTATATCCATGTTATATAAAGAGATCATACAACCCAACAATAAAAAGACAAGCAACCCAATTTAAAAATGGGCCAAAGACTTGAATAGACATTTCTCCAAAGAGGAAATACAAATAGCCAACAAGTACATGAAAAAATGTTCAACATCATTAGCTATTAGGGAAATGCAGATCAAAACTACACTAGATATTATTTCATACCTCACAGAATGGTCATTATTACAAAAACAAAAACTGTAAGTGTTGGAGAGGTTGTGGAGAAATAGGAACACTCCTTCACTGTTGGTGGGAATGTAGAATGATGCAGCCTTTGTGGAAGACAGTTTGGCATTTCCTCAAGAAACTAAATTTAGAACTGCTGTATGACCCAGCAATCCTGTTACTAGGAATATATTCAGAAGAACTGAAAGTAAGGATGCAAACTGACACTTGCACACTGGTGTTCATAGCAGCGTTATTCACAATTGCTAAAATATGGAAACAACCCAAGTGTCCATCAACTGATGCATGGATAAACAAAATGTGGTATATACATACAATGGAACACTATTAAGCTGTAAGAATAAATGAAATCAGGATGCATATGACAACATGGATTAACCTGTAGGATATTATGTTGAGTGAAATAAGTCAGACACAAAAGGACAAATATTGTATGGTCACATACAAAACTAAAGCAATGAGTAAACTAACAGAGATAAATTCTAGAGTATAGGTTATTAGGAAATTGAATGTGGGTTGAAAATGGAAGCTGATGCTTAATGTATGTAGAGTTTTAAAAAAGGTTTATTGTAAATGTGTGGAAATAAATAGAGTTGATGGTAATAAGTCATAGTGAGTATAACTAACACTGCTGATTTATAAATGTGATTGTGGCTGAAAGGGGTAGTCTGTGGAGGTAATATTTCAATTGAAAGAAAGCTAGAGAATAATGTAGGGACTGTATAACATAGTGATTTTGGTGGCGGATGAAGATTGTGGTTAATAGTGTAAGAATGTTCTTTCTTTACAAAATGTTAAGTATATGGTGATACATGGGAAAATTACAACTACTATAACTTATGGATTATAGTTAACAGTAATATTGTAACATTTTTGCAGCAATGGGAAAGAAAATATTATATCCATTCTAAGGGACAGCAATAGGGTGGTATAAGGGGGTATGGGATTTTTCCTTTTGCAGTAAAGAAAATGTCCTAAAATTGACAGAGGTGATGACAGCACAACTCTATGATGAAAATGAGAGCCACTGAGTGTATACTTTGAATGGATTGTACAAAGCTTGGGAGTGTATAACACAATGAATCCAGTGGTGGAAGATGGACTGTGGTTAACAGAACAAACATGACAACAATCTCTCATGAACTGTAACAAAAATATACTCGAAAAAAAAATATATATAATACTAATACAAGGTGTCATTAACCAGGTGGGTTGGGGAAAAATATACCAAATGTAAGATATGGACTATAGTTAGTAGTAATGTTTTTTTTTTTTTTTTTTTTTTGAGGTACTAGCCGGGACCCCGCATGTGGGAAGCCAACACCCAACCACCGAGCCACATCAGCTCCCCAGGAGTAATGTTTTGCAGATGCTCTTTCATAGTTTATAACAATTGTTCCACAACAATGAGAGGTGTGGTAGTGGGGCAATGTACAGGAGCTCTGTATGATGATATGCATGTTTGTTTTGTAAGTTCAAAACTTATACCATGCACTTATTGTTTATGGATGTTCATCGATGAATGTTAAACTTCAATAAAAAAGTTAAAAACGGGGTTTTCAGCTGGGGGCAAATTAAATCAGAAATGTATACTAGTTCCATTTGTAAAACGTTTCAAGGTATATAAAAGGAAAGCATTGACAGTAAACACTAATTGTGAAGTTAAAAAAAGCTCAATCAACTGTTTTGTTTTAGTTGGTTTTGAGGAATATGCTAGTGACAACTTTGATAGTGGCACAGCCTTTTAAAACTCCTACAAGTTGACCACTGAATAATGTGCTCACTCCTCTATTAATGTTCATGGAAACCTAGTCAGGAATTACTTTTTGCTAACTACGGAATGGGATTTAAAAAATATTTATCCAATGCTTCATTTTTCTCAGTTTGCTCTAGCAGTTCTGGGAGTGCAAAAGAATAACGTTTACCAGCAAGAACAGGCAAGGGGAGAGGCCAGTGTACAGACGAGCTGCAATACATTTTACTGGGACATATCCTTGAAGATCACCTGAAAGCTTAATTGGCACAGGATAAAGCAGTACATCTAGGAAAGATGAATGCCATTCAGAATGATTGTGCTTCTGAGTTTGATCTGACTGTCTCTTCATTTCTTGGTGTAAATCAAATTGTTGAATTAAATTTCAAAAACGTTACAAGTGACTACTTAGGAAATCACTGCTTCCCCAAGCAACCCTCCAGAGCTGAGCTCAACTCTTCCACTTCCCAGTTGTCATGACAGGAAACCTGGTCAGGATTTTGGCCACTCCCCATCTCTCCTGGAGACCACTGTGCCTATCATTCACACACTCTCCTTCCTGATTAAATGTTGTCAGCCCTCTATAAAGAGAAGGAAAAATGATTTGTGGGTCAAATGTATTTTTTTTCTTTCTCCCTTTCTTATTTACAACCTTTGTACCACATACAACCAGAGCCCAGAAGTAAGTTTAACAATTAGTTTATTATTAAGTAGTTTGAATTCTTAAGGGAAAAAATGGCATTCTCTATAGGTAAAGTAGTCATTTATTAAATGCACTGTAAAAATGTAGTGTTTTTGATAGGCACATACATTTTCCATTTCTCATTTGAAAGTATGAACATAATAGATTTCCCCATCTGATCCTGTCTCTCCCAGAGCATATATTTTTAAGTAGTTCTTAAAACTTACAACAGGTGACAGAGGTAGAATTATTTTAATCTTCATGAAAAAAATATATGATAAGAATAAAAGTATTGGTGAAGATTTGGTGTTAGCCGAAATAAATCGCACACTTTTGCTGTTAGTGGAATATATAAGTAAATGATACAATAATAGTATTAAGTGAATATGCAAGAGTGAGTCTATGAGGAATCCATTAAAAAATATTAGCACAGCAACACAGTGTGATTAAATATAGAATTCTATAGATTTTCCCATTAAATTATAACAGTATTTAGAATTCTTCCAATATATTTTGGAAGGAAGAAAGGTGATATGGATAGAGTAGTTTGCCCCTCTGAGAACAAGAGATTATTATGCTTTCTTAGAATATAGATTCATAAGCATATAAACAAGGAGAATTTTGTTCACCATCCCCAGCACCTATTGCAGTACCTGGCACAGAGTGAATGTTTCATTTGTACTGAGGCAATTCATCAGCAAATGGCAAATATATGACAATATTGGTCTTTTCCCCCTGGATTTTTTCATTATATAGTAACTGGACTAGTGCACAGATCCTGCCACTGTCTGAGTATGACTTGTTCTTTCAAAGTTATATTCTTATAGGCCCTAACGGATAATCCATTTTCAAAAGCAAACTTGGGCCAAACGTTGGAATTCAGATAAAAAAAGAGAGAGAGAAACTTGCTTCACTCAGGAAGAATGGAAAATGCTTGCCTAGATGCTCTCTTTGAGCCTTAGTGATGCTGGCAAAGATAGAGCAGAGTTAACAAAACTATCTGGAATATTAAAAAAGTAACAAATCTTGTTCATTAAGAAAATTCTCTTGGGAAGCGGCTGTGGCTCAATCAGTAGGGCTCCCGTTTACCATATGGGAGGCCCCGGGTTCGGTTCCCAGGGCCTCCTGGTGAGGGCAAGCCCACCCGCACAGCGTGGTTAGCTGACCCAGCGAGCACAAGCAGCAAGGGGGGGATAAATGAATAAATAAATAAAATCTTTAAAAAAAAAAAGAAAAAGAAAAAGAAAATTCTCAAAGAATTAGAGAACTCAATATCATACAAATGGTGCTACAATGTAAACATAAAGAAAACCAAAAAGCAAGAGAAAGAAGAAGGTTGATAGCAAACGTAAAAATTTTGTGTTAGAATTAACACAGGCTGGCTTTTTGAGTTTGGGAAAGTCACAGACTCTCCGTGCCTCAGTATCCTTATCTGAGTTATAAAGAGCTCAATATTTAAATTGGCAACACAGATTCAGAGATGGTTAATTCAGGTCCACAAAATGTTATGTTCACTTGGAAATGTGGGCTAGCAAATTGTAAAGATTGCTTTCTACCTGCTATCCATTTGACAAGCAGGGCATAATCCGGAGAGCAGAACCCAGCCCGAGCACGATGTCCTACCCTATGGATTAAGGCCTGGAGTCAAGGGTGAGTCCCAAACCACTGGCTTGGCAGGAAGTCTGCAAAATCCTGCTAGAACTCTGAGCTTCCACTCTGGTTCTCCTGACTGTTCTATTGAAGAGCCTCGCCTATCCTCAGAGCAGAGAAGCTCTGTCCATCAGGAATGGCTGCCAAGTGAGATGGGGTGAGCCAGGATCACTCCACATGAGTAGGATATAGAGTGTGAGTCACACACACCAAGTACTTGGCCGGGCTTCTGGAATTGCCTACCTGCCGGGATAAATTTTTCTTTCACCAGATGCAATCTGATAATGAGACTAAAAGTCATCAATAGCAGGATGTGGATTATATTTTATTTTTTTTGGTGGGGGGGGGGGACTACAAGAGCTACTCCCACGCTATTAAAAGGGAGGTGGTGATAGAATATGAAGGCATGTTAAAGGAGTTTATTTGTTTCAGAGTAAAAAAAAAAAAAAAAAAACAAAAAACAACTTAGATGATTCCAGCAATTCTAATAGAACCTATTGTTTGCTATCTGCTAAAATAGAGACTTTGGCTAAATGTCAGTTCTTTTTCTAAATGTGTACCAGATTACTACCATGAATTCGAAATGATTTTCCCTCCATCTTCATTGTGGGAAATCTCAAGAAAACAAAGATTCAATATGAATCAAATATGCTGTGCCAGATTTTAATCAATCAATATCTCAGGCTTTTTCTCTTTCTCTCTTTCTCTCGCTCTCTTGTTCTCTCCCTCACACAGACACATATCCATCTATCTCTTCCCTCCCTCTCTCCCTCCCTCCCTTCCTTCCAACACCTATTTATGAGTATTAAAGTATTATCTTATCCAAGATAAGAATAGAAAAGATGTCTGAGCAGAGTCAAAAGTAGAATAACACAGCTTCCCTTGATTAGTATGACAAATTTATAGGCTTATGTCCAAGCAAACAGATGAGCGAATGACACTTGAGGATACTATTCAGGTAACACTAGGTTAGATGATCTCCACACAGTGGTCTGGGCCCATTTCAGTGCTATTCTATCTATCTTACAAATGTTTACTCCATACATGCTTCATGCATAGTATTGGACCAGATGCTAGAGTGTCATATAAGATTTTCCTTGAGAAATTAGTTCCATGGTCAAAATTTTGGAAGGGATGCATACTAGATAGACTACCTCTTTCTCCACACATTCCCAAGCATACATACTTTGTTGATTCACAATGCATACATTATAATAAATGATTTCATTAGTCCTACAGGAAATAAATGTTTAACATGATTAGACCTGGTATTACCTAAACTATATATAGAAAACCCTTTCCTGAGTTCACATTTATTAAGATACAATGGGGGAGTAGATGTGGCTCAAGCAGTTGAGTGCCTGCTTCCCACATGGGAGGTCCCGGGTTTGGTTCCCAGTGCCTCCCACAAACAAAAAAACCCCAAATAAACAACAAGCAAACAAATGAGGGAAAACAACAAAAAACAAACAAACAAAAAAAACAACTCAGGGAAGCCAATGTGCCTCAATGGTTGAGCACCGGCCCTAGTATCTAAAGAAAAAAAAAAGATACAATGGAACTAGTCTTGGCAGAACATCATGTGGAAAAAGAATACTACTACTCCAGAAAAGTTATCTGAGGCGGATCAGGATACTAAAGATATGTGTCCACTTGATGCTTGAAATTATTACACTATCTGACTTCAAAGGAAAGGCACTGTCCAATTTATATCGACTACTTCCACAACCTTCCAAGGCAGCCCATTCCATCTTTGGACAGCTTTATCACAAAATCCCTCTCTCTACTAAGCTGAAATGCAGGTTCTGAGGACTAGATTGCATGCTTGAGCCTAAGATTCCTTAGCTTTTCTTTTCAACTGCCTGGTTACATTGCAACAGAAAGAGAGTGTATTAGTCAGCCAAATGGGTGCTCATGTAAAGTACAGAAATCTGTTGGCTTTTATAAAGGGTATTTATTTCGGGTAAAAGCTTATAGTTACAAGGCCCTAAAGAGTCCAAGTCAAGGTTGGTTTCTCACCCAGTCATTTGCCACATATTGAAGCAAGGTGGTGGGCATGTCTGTGAGGGTTCAGCCTTCTTCTTTCCTCTTAAGGCACTGTGGTCCCAGCTCCTTCCGATCTCAGCTGTAGGCTGGAGGGCTTGTTTCTTTCCAGGCCTTCTGAGCTGCTCAGGGCTCTGGTCTCTTCAGCTGCAAACTACCAGGCGAATTGCTCAGCTCTCTCCAGGGTCCCAGGATCAAGATTCTCTCCTCTGCCATGTCTATGGAGCTCTCTCTTTCTTCTGTATATCTTCTCCTTCAGTCTTCTTGATTGAGTGTCTGTTTATATAGCCCACCAAGGGGGTGGGGACTCAACCCTGCATACCCTGATGACGTGGTTGAATCAAAGCCTTAGGCTTTATTTAATCAAGTAAATGTAAAGCCTTTGAATTTGAATCAATCAAAGGGTATCACGCCCAGAGAAACAGACCAGTTTACAAACATAATAAATATCTTTTTTGGAATTCATAAATAATATAAAACTGCCACAGAGAGAGAGAGATTATTATCACTAAAACTCCTGTGTTATGTCTTCCCAATCTGAATGCCTTTGATTGGTGTAGTGCAATGGTTCTCAAACTTTAACATGCCTACAAGTCATCTGGAGGCTGGAGAGCTTGTTAGGTTTCCTGGGCCTCATAACCAGAGATTCTGACCTAGTCAACTGAGGTAGAACCCATGAATTTGCATTTCTAGTAAGCTCATAGGTGATGCCAATGCTGCTAGTCCAAGGACCATTCTTGGGGTGGTAGATGCATTGATGCTCTGCCAAGACCTGCATCAGGGCATCCATGGACCCAAGCCCTTGCTGCTGGGAATATCATCTGTTAACACCTCATAGCTGCCTCCCTTACTGGAAATTGCCCTCAGCTGTAGGGATCTGTTTTGTCCAAGGTTACCGTCTCCCAGAGGGTGACCCAGGATGACTAACTGATACTGGGGTACAAGGGCTCAGCACCTTGCCTCAATTCAGGGCATCTCTGAAGGGCCATTCACATCCCAGAGTTCCCCTTAGAATCTGCTGAGGCCTCAGATTCACTGCAGGTTAGCTTCTCCCTTTGTCCAATTCTGCCTCCCTTGCTTCTTTACATGTGTATCTCACTCTTCAGAGAACCTTCAGCACACAACTCTCCATCTCAGAGTCTGTTTCCAGGGATCCCAGTGTGAGTCAGCTGGATTTTGTTTTTTATTTTACTTTCTTTTTTTTTTTTTTTAAGTTTTTAATTTTTTTTTTTTTTTTTAAGATTTTATTTATTTATTCATTTATCCCCCCCTTGCTGCTTGCGCTCGCCGGGTCAGCCAACCACGCTGTGCGGGCGGGCCTGCCCCCACCAGGAGGCCCCGGGAACCGAACCCGGGGCCTCCCATATGGCAAACGGGAGCCCCACTGATTGAGCCACAGCCGCTTCCCTTTACTTTCTTTTTGAACTCCAGTGTAGCACCTTCCATTTACATTTCCTCTTTCGATATTTAGTCTAGCACTCCAATTTGTTGAAATCTTTTTGGCTCCTGATACTTTTGTTCACTGTATTTGCCATTTCTCCCTGCTTTGTGTCATTGGCAAATTTGATAAGAATGCTATGTCTTCATCCAAGTCACTGATGACAATATTGAAGAGGACAGAGGTGAGATTAGATTACTGTGAAAAGTTGCCAGAAACCTCCTTCCAAGTTGATAAGAATCCATTAAACAGCAAGGAAAGGAGCACAGGCCTCAGAATCGCAGATTAGGGTTGAAACACCACCTCTAAGTAGAGGTCAATAGCTAGACTCACAGCTAAAGTGAACAATGCGTTTTAGCATCTATATGTTAACGGGCAACTTAGGTCCTATTTACATATTACATATTAACAAATAATATCCCACTAAGAAAAAAAACATAAAAAGCGATTGTTAATTTTCATATTTGTCTCAGGATGAAAATTGTATTTGGTCATTCTATGGCGGGGGGGGGGGTGGCTATAATTCTTTTAAATATTAAAAAATGTTGTGAGGAAATAAAGTTGAAGTTCAGTAGCTAACCCAATTTCATTCGGTAGATCTAAAATACTAGCAATACAGAAGAAAAACACATCCCCTTAGGAAATGTATGAGTAGCCATAAATCTGTTTGATGTAGGTTATAATCTCCAAAGAGGCTTGAATTAAGTTTGTTTGACTTGCTTCAAATGCTCTGTGGCATGAAGATACAGGCTGGACATAGATTTATGTAATGAGAATTATAATTAGGGATTTGATGAAGCTAAATGCAAAGCTGAATATTGGAAGATATTTAAAATACACTACCATTGCTTTGAATGGGAAATTGATTTTCTGGTTAATTTAAAATTTTTTCATTTCTTTGGGTGAATTTTGATGACAACATTAATGGCCAGAGCACAAAACATTGCCTGGAGGCATGGGGGTACTGCTTGTTTTCTGGCTATTCAGGAAGTCACCATGTACTTTGGGGAATTATTTTCCCTCATGTTTTTTCTTAAAAAGATAATACCTGGCCATCATCTTCTTAATAAAAATGTAGGGATGTTTAAAAAAAGGGGGGGGGGGAACCTATCTGAAACTGTTCTCAGTTGTTAATAAATTGAGATTAAATGAAGAAAGGCAAAAATATATTTAGAAAAATGTGATGAAAAGAATTGTGAAAAATGTTATGGGTGCCTCTCTATTTCTAATTTGTTCATATGTTCTACAATAAGTATTACTTTATATTAGAAAAGAGTTAGTTCAAAATATAGAGGAAATGTCTAAATACAGCATAGAACAATGGTAGGTAAAATATCAAAACAGAAAAGCAGAAAGCACAGGTCTGGGCTCAGAAACAAGATAAACAGCTCTTTGGGTCAGAAATGGCACAGAAACACAAACAGTGAGCAGGGCTGAAGCGACAGGGCTGTTGAGTTCTGGGCTGGGAAGTGGACAGAGCTGCCAGGAATTCAGATTCTGCTGGTCTCAAGAAAAAACAAAAATGCTCCAAGTCAAGCAAGACCCCTGAGCCAGGCTCTTGCTCCAATGAGGTAGAGATGGTATCAGGATTTTCCTACTGGAGAAATGGGGTGAAAAAGATCTGCTGCTGCTGCTGGCCACTAGAAGTGCTTAAATGACTCTTTTTTTTTTTTTTGAAATTTAAACATTTATGGGAAGCGGCTGTGGCTTAATCAGTGGGGCTCCCGTTTACCATATGGGAGGCCCCGGGTTCGGTTCCCGGGGCCTCCTGGTGGGGGCAGGCCCGCCCGCACGGCGGTTAGCTGACCCAGCGAGCACAAGCAGCAAGGGAGGGATAGATGAATAAATAAATAAAAAAAATCTTAAAAAAAAAAAAAAAAAAACATTAAAAAAAAAAAAAAAGACATTTAAACATTTAAGTTCCACACAACTCACTAATACTTACATGTCCTGTATAATTTTTAATATAAGGAGTGCATTTGAATTAAATGATTGGTAGAATGAAAACAAATATCCAAGTTAAATAAAGCCAAAAGATCTCCAAAAGCTAAGAATGCTAAAATTGTACAGATAAAAACTGCATGCTAAATGATGATTATATCCAACTATCAAAATAAGCCAACTTTCTAAAAGTAAACAATTGATTTCTTTTCTTTATGGAATATTTTGAAGAACTCTTTTTGAGAAGGCTATTGATACCAAAAAAAAAGAAAACAGATAAATATAATTGACAAGTAATATAGTGGAAAACTAGGCTGTTGCTAATACTAATGGTTCAATTAAACCAAGTGAGGACCACTTTCTTCCATGTGTTTTACTTTTAGACACTATAATATTAAATTTACGACTGAAGAAAGGAAATATCTATTGCTGTCCCATAATTTTCTTTTAGGAAGCAATTCTAATTTTTAAAAAAATTTTTTAGAGGTTTCTTATTCATTGGTAAACTGAATTTCTAATCATACATTTTGGTGTGCTGGTTCCCGGTTCAGGACTATGGTTAGAATGAAAATGGCTACTTGGCTACTTCACCAGGTAATTTTCCACACCAGTAAATCCCCAATGATAGAGTTCCAAATGTCTCCCTTTGTTTGCAGTCCCTGCAAGCTGGAAATAGTCTAATTACTTTAAAGGAAATGGACCTAAAATGAAGCAGGCAGTTACCACCAAGAGCCTTTTAGATCCATTTGGATCATGACATTCCCTGGCCCAAAGCCCCAAGGCTTAACATTGCAGGTATTATCTATTGTAGAGAGTTCTTATGCCTCATTTTCAGTTGGGAAGATTGGGTCTCAGTAGTAGAAAAACAGGAGTGCCTTGTGAATATATATACAACTCTCTCTCTCTCTTTTTAAGACACTGGGGCTGGGGATTGAACCCAGGACCCTGTATGTGGGAAGCCAGCACTCAACCATTGAGCCACATCCGCTCCCCTGAGTTTATACAACCCTCTCTTGAAGGGCCAAAGGAAACTTTTTCATACTGCTCACAAAGAAGCATACTTAAAGGAGTTGCTAATGGACTGGATTTTTAAAATGTACTAAATCCTTTTAGTCCTTAAGGTGGGCTAGAAGGTATAAGATATTTTACATAAGAGGGAAGTAAAAAAGGGTTACTCTAAAATGAGAGAGTTAAACTTGTGACTTTTGGGTCATTTGTAGCTTTAATTTTTATGACTATAATATGCTACAAATGTTATCATAAGCAGCCCCCAACTTAATAAGAGGCTGTACTTTAAATGACTTATTAGCCTCATATCACATTATTTTATATAACTTCAAGGGCAGCAAATCTTCATTCTTGAAATTTTTGGAAATAATCCAAAGCCATTTTGTGCCTGATACCTGATTGTTTAATTCAACCCAGCAAACAATTATTGTGTACAATTATTGAGCAAACAAAAGGTGTAGCTATAAAATAATACAATGGACTTCTGGTGATCAAAAAAAAAAAAAAAAGAAACAAAAACAAACAAACAAAAAAACAGTCTCCAGGCAGTTCCAGAAAAGGAATTCAAAAAATGTTCTGAGAAAGAACAGTATAAGCCTTTTATGAAGGTCACATGCCTGCTCCTCTCCTAAATAAACAAAACAAAATTTTAAAAAATCTGTTTTGCTATCTGCCTTTTTTCATTGAAAAAAATCTTTTTTATTATTATTACTAATTTCAGAAAAATTTGGGTATGTTTTTGGCAGTAGAGCACATATGTAAACATCATCCACCAGGTCTCAGGAGTAAAAAAAAAAAAAGAAGTGCTGGGGACAAAGAAAAGCCTGAAGGTTAATTTTAAGGAAAGCAACTCTGGGGCCAGCATGGAAGCCAAAGGAGGGTAGAGAATTGATGGCTGAGGACACTGAGAAAAAGTGGCCACAATCTCCCAGGCAAAAGATGAAGAGGCTTTAGGCTAAGGAGGTAACAATAGAGATGAAGAAAAGGGGATAGTATCTAGAACATTTTTTTTATTTTGATAACACACATATAGCAACAAATTTTCCATTTTAACCATTTTTAAGTATACAAGTCAGTGGCTTTATTACATTTCCAATGTTGTGCTACCATCACCATCATCCACTACCAAAACTGTTACATCACTTCAAACAGAAAGTCTGTACCCATTAAGCAATAACTCCCCAGCCCCTGATAACACCTAATCGGCTTCCTGACTCTATGAATTTTCTTACTCTAGATATTTCATGTAAGTGGAATCATACAATATTTGTTTTTTTTTGCATCTGGCTTCTTTTACTGAGCATCACGTTTTCAAGCTTCATTCATGTTGCAGTATGTATCAGAACTTCATTCCTTTTGATGGTTGAATAATATTCTGTTGTATGGATATACTACATTTGCTTATCCATTTATCCATTGATGGGCATCTGAATTGCTTCCACATTTTTGCTGCTATGAATTCTAGAGCAATTTCTGAAGTAGAATTTACAGGATTTGGAAAACAATTAATACTTGTGTCAGTAGAGTGAGGAAGTGAGAGGGAAGGAAAGGTAGAAGGTAATTCTTAAGTTTCCAGTTTTAGAGAAAATTAAGCTAGACAGTTAAACAATACTGTAAACCCAGGAAATCTAACACCATTTTAGAGGTAGATAATGTATTCTACTCTAGACCTTTTGGAGCTTTTAAGATATACAGGAGGAGATGTATGGTGGATGGGCTAGAAGTATAGTTCTGGAGATGAAAAGAAAGATGTAAGATGGAGATAAACACTGAGGAATCTTATGCGTGGTAGTTGAAGCTCACAGACAAATCTACTAAGAAATGTGTACAGAGAAAGAAGGGATAGAAGTAAGAATGGAACACCACCATTCAAGGGTTGTATAGAGGAGGAGGAACCTACACTGATAATTGTGACAACTCTCAAATTTGTATCTCTAGCTACTACCATTCCCCATAACTTAAGATTTATATATCTGACTATTTACCACACATCTCCACATGGATGTCTAATAGTCATTTCAAATATAGTGTGCCTGTATCTTCCTCCCACAGCCTTCCCCCTTTCAGTAAATGGAACCTCATCTTCCAGTTGCTCAGGCAACTGGAGTCTTCCTTGACTCCTTTCTCTTTCACACCAAATTCTAAATCCTTTATTTTAAAAAACCAAAAACCATTTGGGCTTTATCCTCAAAATAGAGTGGAATCCAACCACTTCTCTCCATGTTAACCTCTCCCATTTTGGTCCAAGCCACAATCATCTCTCAAATGAATTATGACAATGGACTCCTAATGGTCTCACTGTTTCTGCCCTTCCTGCCCTTTAGTCTATAAGAGAGGAGCCAGATAAGTCAAAACATGCTCCTCTTCTGCTCAAAACCTTCCAATGGCTCCCATCTCAATCAGAGTAAAAGCTAAACTCCTTAGAGTGGCCTACAAGGCCCTATGTAATCAGATTCCTGTTGCTTCTCCTAACTTATCACCTACTACACTCCTGCTTGCTCACTCTGCCATGCTGCCACGCTGGTCTCATTAAGGTTTCGCCAACATGCCAGGCATACTCTTGCCTCAGGGCATTCCTACATATTATGACCCTCCTGGGTTGTTTTTCTTCTAATTTTCTACAAGCTCATGTCCTCAGCTCTTTCAGCTTTTGGTTAAATGTCATCCTTTCAGTGAAGCCACTCTTGGCCATGATGTTTAAATGGCAGCAATTCCCTCCCACACACACACAAATGTTTCCTCATTGCACTATCATCACCTGACACCATATATGTAAGGTTTTTATTTGTCAATGTCTATCTCCCACCATCTCTTCCTCAAAATATAAGCTTCATAAGGGTAGGGATTTTCTTCTGTGTTGTTCACTGCTATATAGCTATTACCAAGAACTGAGCTGACCTAGTACATATTTAGCACCAAAATATTGAATGAGTGAATGAATTATTATTATGTTGATGACAGAGGACATTTACTGAGTTCTTCCTATGTGCCAGGCATTATGCCATGAACTTTACACTTACCATATTATTATAGAAATAGGAGAATCAAAAGAGAATATTGTTCTGGAAATCAATAAAGGGAACGTTTCAGCTAATACAGATGATCAGCAGGACCAAGGTTTAAATGAAGTAGATGAAGAGATAAAAATAGGGCAATTAACTATTAGAAAGTCATTGGTGACCTTAGTAAATCCTTGTTTTCAGTAAAGTGTTTGGGCTGAGGAAGCCAGATTGGAATAGGTCAAAACATCATTGGGGTGGATGAAGAGAAAACAGTGCTGTCAATTACTACTACAAAAATTTTCATGGTAAGGGGAAATAAGCATAGCTGGATAGAAAAGATGGTATCCAAGAAAGAATTTTTCAGGATAAGGAAGACTTGAGCATGTCGGTTGGCTGAACAGAAGGGGCAAGAAGAAGAAATTGAAGATCCTGGAGGAAGAAAGCAGAATAATTACTAAAAGAACATATTGGAGAATGTGAAAGAGATCCAGCATCTAGCTAGAGTAGCTCTTTGCAGTACACACAGTAGGGCTCAATGTTTTTTTCTTTCTATTATTTCTTTAAATTGAAGAAGAAGAGAAAGGAACTAGGACTAGAGAGGCAAGGAGTGACTTACCAGGGCCTTCAAGGTTGCCAAAGATGGAGAATACAGGTGATTATTTTTCAGTTTATCAACTATTAATTGTGATCATTTGAATCTGGAATATATTACTAGGGAAGATGGAAGGATACTGAGGTATTATGTTAAGAAATAGTGTCAGTGTGTGTCTACCCATAAATGCATTTACACCCATGTACATGGGAGCATGTGCAAATATACATACACACATACTTTATACATGTCTATATGAACACACACACACATGAATACATGCTAAATCCCTTTTAGAACCTAGAGGGATTTTTCAGGTATCCGGGGGATTAGGTAAGGAACTTTCAGACATGTCAAACCCTCTGATATTCGGACCAGTCCCCCTACTTGATGAACTTGCTCCTTGCTGGTTGGTAGATGTGGAAGCTCTAACCTGACTACAGACAATGCAGAGTTAATTCTCATTTCTTGTTAAAGAGTGATCCTGGAATAGAAATAAGGAAATGAAATCTCATGACAATGCCATCATAAAGTCATCAGCCAGATGGCAGTCCTTGAAATCTAATCCTTAGAGGCTTTTCACAATAATTTGTAATATCACATCTAATATTACCTTATTCATAAATTCTTATCTATTCACAGAGGTTGAAAAGAAAGAAATGAAGTTGCAGAGGCCCACATTTCTAGCTTGAGATGTTAACATGGACGCTTAAGGAATATGATCAAGAAAAAAAAAATTTGCCTACACAGGTCACACTGATGATCTATGCTGATCTGAGTTTTTAAACTGCAGAATTTACTAGAGAAGCAGCCTTTTCTTCTTTTCATGAATGGTAGATTAAGTCCTTTTAAGCACTCCTGTCTGTTTATATTTATCTAAATATACAAAATAAGAATGGTCCTGTCAAAAGCCAGTATAAAATTTGAAGACTCCTCTGACCTATTAATAAACTTAAATTAAACACTAAAATACAAAACAAAATGAGTCTACTTTTGTTTTTGATGATGTGTTAAAATTACAACCTGCCCTAGTATATGATATCAAAGTAAAGTTCTTCCAAGATACATTTTTTACATCTTATTTAATAGTCAACGGTTTAAAACTGAATTGAAAATTTTATTGCTTTAAACAAAGCTTCCAACTGTACAAAGATTTTGCATAGATTTATCCATATTATTCAAAGTTTCAGCATAGGTAGTTAGTAAATTAGTGTTCAGTAGTAAATGATGTCTAAACTGAACTATAAGAAATGATGTAATTGGAATACTTGCAACAGAGTCCCTCCTATCTAGAAAGTCTTAGTTATAGATTTCCCCCCCAAAGATATGAGATATTTTCTCCATAACCCAATATCAATATTATTCATCTTTCCTTTTAAAATTGAGTTTATAGGATTAACAACAAAAGTGAAGTGTGTGTATCCTGCCATAGCTGCAGTTTTTGAGACTTTAAGCATCCACTAGAAAATGGGTAAATAGAGTTTCTGAGGGGAGGGAGAGGGAAGAATTATTCTGCATGACATTGCAATGATGGATACAGGCCATTATACATTTTGTCAAAACCTATAAAATTGTGTGGTGCAAAGTGTAAACTATAATGTAAACTATAGTCCACGGTTAGTAGCAATGCTTCAATATGTGCTCATCAATTGTAACAAATGTACCACACTAATGAAGGATGTTGTTAGTGGGGGAAAGTGTGGGAGGGGAGGGGATGGGGTATATGGGAATCCTCTATATATTTGATGTAACATTTATATAATCTAAAGCTTCTTTAAAAATTAACTCAAAAAAAAAAAAAAAAAAAAAAGGAAATGGGCAAAAAAAAAAAAAAAAGGTAAAAACAAGGAGATGGCATAAAAAAAAAAAACTTACTAAAGGAAACACTTTTAATTTATGAAATTTTGCACTAACTCTTTTTGCACTAACTCTTTTTGGAGTAATATAGTATATGATTGTTATAAATGTACCCTGAATTGCTTAGGTACAATTAGCTGATCGAGAACAGGACTGTCAATAAAACTTTCTCTTGTCATGGAAATGTTCCTCTATGTGCAGTTACATAGGTAGCTGCTAGTTATATACAGTTCTTGAGCACTTGAAAGGTGGCTAGTGTAACTGAGGAATTGAATTCTCAATTTTGTTTAATTATAATTCATTTAAATGTAAATAGCCACATGTGGCTAGTGGCTACCCTACTGGGCTACTTCACTTCTGGGTTTAGCTAGGATGATGATGATGTTACTTCACTTCTGGGTTTAGCTAGGCTCCATATTGGACAAATACATCAAAACACAAAAGTGCACATAAAGAATGTTCTTGTTCTTTATCTTTCTACCATAAGATCTATAAGAATGTAAAAGAAAAGAAGCCATCCCCAAAGTATTGTTTACATTCTGATGTAAACAATATCAGTAGCCAATGGAGAATCCAGTTCTCCTCATGACCATTCATGCTAAGCAGAACAACCATGAAGCCAAGTGACCCGTTGTTATCAGAATCTTGTTCTACCTCTCTGTGATTTGACTGGTTACCTCTCCAAGGGACTTAATGCTGTCCAGCTACAGCATGGCAATTTATCAGTTTATTCTTTCCCATACCGTTTGTGGCAGACATTCTCTATTGCTGGCCCAAACCCAATTTCTAGGGACAAAAAGTGCTTGTGTGGTGCAGTTCTGGCCCTGAACTTCCTGAGAAGGGTCTGCTTTACTGATACCAGCACTACCTGTTCCCCTTCTTCTTCCAGTTGGAATGCACATGTGCTGAGGGAAATGCCAAGAACATGGAGACGTCAGGCTGGCATTGCTGGGCCACTGAGCCAACGCCAGCATCTGCTTACCTTTAGACTTCTGATTATGTAAGAAAAACACCTCTGTTTGATAAGTTACTGAACCTGGGGCTTCTTTTACTTGAAACTGAAAGCATTTCTAACTGATACATCTTTCTTCTGTGGTGAATTATGGGCACATCAGAACACTTGTAATTAGTTTATTTTTTACTTGATCATTTACCTAGTCAATCCATAAATGTTTTGGGGTTGTTACTATGTGCCAGGCTTAAGTGCTAGGGAATATGATGGTGGACAAGGAGCTAATGTGCATACCTTTAGAGAACCAACATTCTAGTAGAAGACAAAAACCATCGAAGGCTTCAGTACAGTGCTGTGTGATAAGCACTATAATGTGGTGCCACTAGAGTAGGAACTTTGGGGATGGTAATTAGAGAAGGCTTCCTGGAAGAATCGGCATTTATATTGAGACCTGGACAAGGAATAGAAGTAAACCAGGCAAAGAGAAGGAAATAATATATACCAGGTCAGTAAGTGAAAGAGAAGACAGAGGAAATGAAAATAGATTAATATTTCTCAATCGTGTGGGGAGAGGGGCTGGAGAATGAGGGAGAGCAGACAATTAGGCTGGAGTTATGAGGAAAGGCCAAATCATGCAAAAGCTTGAAGCCATTTAAAGGAGTGTAAACTGTCTTCAAATAGCAATAGATAAGCCACTAGAGGCTTTCAAAATGGGAAGAGGCTGAGCTACATGAACATACTGCATTTAAAAAAGATCACCCTGGATTCTATGCAGAGAATGGGTAGGAAGTAAGAAGACTAGAGGGAGGGAAACCAGTTAGGTGAATGATGTGGTCATGCAGGCAAGAGACAATAGTTGGGGGGAAGAGATGGAGAGAAGTGACTGGATTTAAAAGCTATTTAGGAAGTAAACAGCTTTGTGACAGTTTAGTATAGGGGTGTGGGTTGTAGAAGGAAGAGTCAAGGTTTGTACAGCTGGATGGGTGGTGATAATGTTCACTGAGTTAGGAATCATAGGAAGGGCAGTAAGTTGCACTTGGAGAAAGACGTTGGAGGAGAGCAGAGTTCAGCTTTCGACCTATTCAATTTGAAGTTACTGTGGGACATTAAAATGTACAAGAAGCAGTAGGTTACTCAGGTCTGAAGCTCAGAAGAGCATTCTTAGCTAGAAATATAGATTAGGCAGTCATCAGCAGACTGAAACCACACCAAGTGGATGAGTTTTCTCAAAGTGTATATGTTAAGTGAGAAAAAAGCAGGAAAGAACTTTAGAAGCATGAGTTAAAATTAGCTTGGTGAATTGCAGATTATTTAATGATCAGCTAAAAAAATGTAAGTTGGCTTCTAAAATTATAATTTACTTTACCCACTTGGGGAGTAAGTATGTATCTTTCTTAGTTGATAGCTTTTTAAGGACCAAGTTAAAAAAAAAGAAACTGGAAGCCCTTCCCGAGGGATCCAAAGATTTTAAGAAAGTAATAGAGAGAGAGAGAGAGAGCGCGAGAGAGCGAGAGAGAGCAAGCAAGTGAGCGCTGTTTGGGGCATCAAGGCGCATGAGAATGTGGAGACAGGGATTTGCCAGAAGTAGTATAAGATGGGGTAGACCAGCTCCACTGAAGCCCTAGTTCCATACCATGAGTAAGCTTTCCTCTTTGACCCTCAAAGAGGAACAAATTGATTTCTGATCTTATTTTGCTGTCCCAAAGAGGTTTTTCTTGGAGAAGCAGGCATCTCCCACGGAGATCTAACTATTGGCTTTTTGATACCAATTGATACCATATGAATAAGTCTTTCCAAGCCTAATCTGCCCCTGTTTAACTGATATTTTCCAAATATCAGCCCCCTATTCAAGCTCTTCCTCTCTCTACTAGAGCCTTTTTCATAGAGTCCCAGATATAACTCCCTAAATTCAGATTGAATCTCCTTTCCAAAAAAAAAAAAAAAAAGAATCTCCTTTCCGTGGTCATCTGAACACCTACTGCCTGGAATTCAGAACTATAGCTGCTCTATCCCAGCTCAAATCAAACTTCACAGGAGTTTTCATTCTCCAATCTCTAACTCAGCTTCAAGCTTTATTTCCATACATCAATGTCTCATTATTCTGAAGAGTTCCTGCTCTTAGTTCAAAATCTCTCTCTCTCTCTCTCTCTCTCTCTCTCTCAATAGGAGGTACTGTAGATTGAACCCAGGACCTCATACAAGGGAAGCAGGTGCTCAACCACTGAGCCACATCAGCTCCTCAATGAGAGTTGGTTTTTTCGTTTGTTTTGTTTTTAGGAGGTACTGGGGATCGAACCCAGGACCTTGTGCTTGGGAAGCAGGTGCACAACCACTTGAGCTACATCTGCTCCCCCTTTCTCTTAATAAAGGCCACCTGACTGACTTCCTTGATCATCTATGTCACCTTCTGGAGCTCACTTCCCTTTCAATGTGGTCTTCCTCATCACTGTGCAGTATTTTTGCCCCTGTTTTCTGATGCCTCTCAAAATGAGTACCCAACAATCCTTAACTTACCACAGCATGCCATGCACAAGGTAATTTTATATTATGCAAAGGGAGTCATCATTCAACAAATATTTACCAGCTTCCTAATATATACAAAGCACTGGCTCAGGATCTGGGGACCTGAAAAATAAGACAAAGTCTCTGCTCTCATGGAGTTTAGACTAATGTGGAGGACAAACGTGAAGCAGTTAGTTACATAATCAGTGTCCTTATTTGTAAGGGGGATAAGGGCTAGTGAAAAAAAAGCACAAGGGGTTAAGGGAGTGGATAAAAAGGAGACTGGACCTAGTTTGAGGAGATGGTTTCTCTAAGAGTTGTTAATTGCCATGGATATAAAATGGCAAATGAAGTTATTAGTCATGTTACCCTACACTGATTTTCCCATTGAGTGTGTGGAGTGCGAGAATGATGGCACCACGGACAGCTATAACTCCACCATAAAGCCCAAACTGACTTCCTCGTCAGATTAAGGACAGGGGAGCACGTGCCATGATGGAATAGAAAGATATTTCTTTGGATAGAGTTCTCAAAGCAGACAGATAAGTGGCTCTTCTAGCTACAAATCAGTCTCTCTTTTTTTTTTTTTTGTCCAGTCTCCTGGCTATGTTACCAGCTTTGTGACTGTGCGCAAATCATTTTATCTCACCAGATCTCAGGTTCCTCGTCTTTAAAATAAGAGGAGTGAGTTTAGCTAGCATTTGTCATCTTGGCTCCTCCCAAGGCCCAGTGTGGCAAGATTGGATAAACAAATCTGCATTGTCCATTCAGTATCATCATTAGAGCAGACAATAGTTTAGAAATAATACAGTCCTTACCTTTTATTAATGCTTCCCCAAGAGGCATTGATGTTCTCTGTTATCATGTTCACTTTTCTGGTATCATCTGTAGAATAATCCCGGAGAAGTTTCAGTGCCAAGTCATTTGCCACATCTACATTTATCTGCCACTGGCGGAGGTCTTTGGCCAACTGCTGTAGATGTGTATGAGAAAGAGAATCAATGTCATCTTTTTTCCGTGAAATCTCTGGTTGGACTTTCTCAAAATTATTCACAAATAGCTTCTGAAACCTCACGTTAGAACATGTCTACCTGGCTGCTTTTAATCTAACATATGACAGTATAGGTTAATCTACTTTTTGTCACAAAATGTCAAATGCAGAATCTTGAGCAATAATCAGTATTAGGTATTTCAAATTAATAGCAATTAATTGGACATAAACTGGGCTTAATTGTTTTTATCATGGGAGAGAAGAAACTATAAAAAGCAAGCTTCATATAATTCTGGAGAATGTAACATATGAAAATCTGAACAAAAAAATTACCTCATGTATTTCTTTCCTCCTTCATTAACTTGTTGAATTGTTTATGTAATTAGTGCCATCTACTGGATTCGACTAAAACTGCATTTAGAAAATACTGAGCAACAATAACAGACTGTGCTAGTCTATTTATGAACTTTTTCCCAAGGATCAGTTTGTTCATGAAAAAATTTTAATATACGACTTTAAAACTAGAATCAAAATTCAAATGTAAAATTCAGGCTAATCATCTACATATTCTTTGTCTTTGGTTGTTGAGTATTGTCAACCTACCCATTTGATCACATGAAACATCATATTTCAAAGAAAGAAGTAGACCAGTGATAGGTTTATCTGGAAGTATGTCAGCTTGAAATTTCTATTAAACACTTCTGCAAATGCAGAGAGGAGCCTTCTAAGCCATTAAGGTAATATTAAATTGTCAAGATAGCTATATCAAATTCATCACGTTGTGTTAAGCCATTCATAAATGGGCTGAGGAATAGGAGCAGATGATTCAAACAAGAGAGATAAAAAGGTTTTATTTAAAAAGTTAACTTCCAAGTAAAAAAGAAATAGAGTATTAAATCAAGAAGATTGACACCAACTAAACTAACAAACTATAAAACCCAAAGCTGGAAAGACTGTGGTAAAATTAACATATCTATGTACTAAATCTGATGGGAATGGTACCTACGCTATTAGGACAATTTGGCCAGAAATATCAAGTGCCATACAAAATGCCTATTCTCTTTGACCCAGCAATCTCACTCCTAATAAAATATTCAAAAGAAGAGAAATATACTATAGGAATAAGGCTATCCATAGTAAAAAAAGAAAAGAGAAATAATTTCAATGTTTAATGAGGGGACATTAAAATAATATATCAACATAATGGTCTAATATGCAATAAATGTACACAGAAATCCTAAGTGAAAGAGAGAACACAATTTTTATCTATGCTGTATTTGTATCTCTGTAAGAACACATAGTCATGAATTGGAAGGAGAACAGAGGAAAATGAAAGTAATTGATGTTTCTAAAAAGAAGAATCATTTTTTATTTAATATTTGTTCTTTCATGCTAGTATGATACTTATATAATAAAAATCAAACACTAATACTTTTAGCACAGTTTCAGTGTGTTTGGTTAGATTTCTATTCCTTGAAAACATATAATCTGTATATAATCTGGCATTTCTCAGTTCACCTAGAATGTCCCTTTCTAGAATCACACTAAACAATAGAATTTATTGTATATAACAAATAGACCCAAATTACCAACTAGTACCAAGCAGCTAAGGTTTTGCTAAGAAAGTAGTAGAGAGCCTGTTTCTAAAGGTACCTAGCATAGTTACTGCTATGATAGAGAAATTAAAATTTATTCATGTGGAATGCCTGCCTTTCCTTCTATACTCCTTTTATCAAGCCTTACAGCACTCCCTCTACTTTTCATATCCTCACACTATGTAAAAGCCCTTCTGAGGTGACCCCCACGCTGCTGGCTTGCCCTTTCTAGAAATTTCCTGTGGTACAAGATTACCTTTCTCTTCCCCTCCCCACTCAAGCCAAATCTGCAGTGAAAACAGTAATGTATACTAAAAAGTAAATGATCAATGGACACCTTATTATCTAGAAGGTGATATTTGCATTTTAAAAGAAGAGCTTGGGAAGTGGATGTGGCTCAAGTGACGCTCCCACCCACCACATGGGAGGCCTCTGGTTCAGTTCCTGGTGCCTCCTAAAGAAGACAGTGAGCTGACACAACAAGATGATGCAACAAGAGACACAAGAAGAAAAACATAATGAGAGACACAACAAAGCAGGGAACGGAGGTGGCTCAAGCGATTAGGCACCTCCCTCCCATATCAAAGGTCTTGGGTTCAGTTCCCGGTGCCTCCTAAAGAAACAAGGAAGACGAACAGACACAGCAAGTGCAACAATGAGGGGGTGGGGAGAAATAAATAAATAAAATGAATCTTTAAAAAAGAAGAGCTTATTATCTATGCCAAATAAATCTCTAGTAGCATAAGAACCCCCAAAACTGAAACCAATAGCTTGGCTACCTTCTTCCATGGTAATTCTTTTTTAAGAAGGATACAACTGTTAAAGAAGTACTTATGGATCAGCATCAGCATACAAAATATAAATAATTTTAATGAATGTAAAATCATTTATTTTATTTGAGCAAGGTAAATAATCTTGGAAGCCACTGCACAATTATAGATTGCTATTTGAAAAGTCTAGCTATGAAGGTACACTCTTTGGTTCTAATCTTCAGACCATAAAAAAATAACTAAAAGCATAAGCTGAAAATTATACCAGAATTTTCCAAAATCTCTGAAGAAAGTAGCAAGCTAGAGTTAAGTTAGAGACATCATAGTGAAACGGTAGTAAGGCTTGACTTCAAACCAGGGCTTCCTGATAGACCTTAATGCTTGAAAGGCAAAAATATTCATGCACATAATTTTCTCCAGATTTGTATTAACACCAAAAATTAGATTTGTATACCCAAGGAAATTTTCACTGAGCGCTAACTATCACTGAATACTGCCCAGCGTTTGCGAGGATGGAGGATTAAAAAGGAAAGTTCCCACTGACCTTGGCTAACATTGAGAGGGCTAAGGCCCTGATATGAACTCAGAGGTTCTCAATGGCAGCTTTCTTTTCTCCCTTCTAAAGGCATTCACCAGAACAGACTGGTTTCCCTTCCTCCTAAGGTAACATGCTGACCACCTTGGGCTTTACACAAGTGTCATTCACACTAGGAACCATGAACTTGACCGGCTTTGCCCACCTCTGTGAAACTGACTATTGGGAAAACTCCAGCCCACAAAAGGAGTATAAATTCAGAAAATACAATAGAATTCACACACATCCGTTTTCTTTCTGAATTCCATTTACAATGGTGTACACTACAGGGAACAGTTTGTGTGGTGATCATGGTGCGAGAAGAAATTTAAAATACTGTGAGCACTAGCCTAGAAAAAAAGATGATTCTGTGGGTGTGCGTGGGTGTGTGTGTTTCTATGAAGACTATAAAATGCTAAATTCCCCAAAGATTTGGTCCCCAACCATGAGAGAAATATTTCATGTTGAAACGTAATATGATGCTGCTGCAAGGATGTGCTTGGTGTTTGTACACAGCATTTCAGGGAGAAAAATGACTAAATTATTGTGGACTACAAAACAACCTGAAGTAAATTGACGAAGCTTAACTGCTAAAAAATAATTTTGTTCTTATGTTTGTCCTTCTCACTTTTAACTTTTAGGGATATTGACTCTACATGGGAGAGGAGATGGGAGGAAGAGAGAGAGGTTGAAAGTCTGGGCACCAGAAGAAACCCATTAGGTTTGGATCCTGGCTTGATTGCTTCTTAGATATGTGACAAATGGAAAAGTTAATTATCCTTTCTGTGCCTCAGTTTCCTCCTTTGTTAAACAGGAATAATAGTATCTGCTTTGGAAGGGTATTCTGAGGATTAACTTACAAAATCCAGGGAGAATACTTAGAACAGCATCTGGCATACCCAAAGCATTGAATAAATATTAGCTATAATCATCATCGTCATCATTAATATTGCTACTACTACTGCTATTATTTTTGAATGAATCACACTATATTCACCACAGAGTGAGGCCCTAAGGAATGCAAAGCAAGGGGATCATTGTTTTATAGCCGTGGTCTACAAATGCTGCAGCTCTAAAAGGCTCCCTTTAATTTTTAGAAGATAAAAGTGAGTGCATAGACCTATGATTAAAATTTTAAGGTTGAGTATCGTTTAAGGTTTCTTATAAAATATATTTTGGGATATTCACCTACAAGTGAAATAAATGTTTACTTCTGGTGAGCTATATTTTATAAAATTTTTAATGGCTATGACTCAAAGGAACTTCATGAAAGGCAGTGCAGAGTAATGGGAAGGCTTCAGCCCAGGAAGCCTTGCTGGGCCATTGTCTTATGGTTTGATCATAAGGAAGTCATTAAGCTTGGTGAGTTCCAGTTTTGTCATCTGTAAAATAGGATGGAGCTGCTTATTCTGCCTATGCCTCAGGCTTGTCATGAGGTATCAAAATCAAAAGCAAATTGCTTGGAAAATTATAAAACAGGATCCTACTATACTTTTGGACAAAAATTGGACATACTGGATTTATCTCATTTTGCCAAGGAAACTGTGTTTGCATTTGTTGTCTGAGAGATTCTTAAAAATGTAGCTCTGTGAAATAACAGCTAAGAGCTTCTTAGCTCTTAAATCCATTCTCTGTCCATCTCCTACTATATTATTGTAGATGGGCTACTCCCCACAGGGGCTCAGAATTTCCCAGGATCTCTTGCTAGCTGGCTTCTAGCAGGGTTAGGTCCATGAAAGCCTGGGTGGGAGATTAGAGAACTGGAGGAAGGGAGGAACAATAGTATTTCTTCCCTTCTTTCTCTCTCTGGGCAGTATCTCTTTTGTGTCCCCAGTTCTCACTGGTCAACCCTTCCCTCCACAGTTACAGTACCTGCTGTGTGCAGCTTCCACAGTGGCTCAGTCAGCACCAGATGGCTCTAGATTTGATAACACTACCTCCTCGTGTTGACCCTCCAGCTCTTGGGGTGGTAACATCTTCCCGATGTTTCTAAACTCAGATCGCCTAATTATCCCCTGTTGGGCTTCTCAGCCTTTCCATTCTTCATCTAACCAGTCTTCTGTATTAAATTCCCTCCGTTAAACTATGTAGTGTAGTTTCCAGTCTGGGCTGTGACTGATACAAACTGGGAGAAATTTCACAGCAAATGATCCTGCCTACGATTACATAGGGGGAAATGGAATATAGCAAGTATAAAATTCATCAAATACCAGACTTTACACCTTGCCTCCTTCTCTCCAGTCTCCAAGAAAGAGGCGACTCCTTTGCTATTGGAAGCCAATTCCTCCATCTGTGCACCCATCTATTCTGGAATCCTCCTCTGGTGTATTCCCTCCCTTTGTGTGTTTTTAACCTCTTGCTTCTCTGCAGGACCCTTCTCCATAGGCTTCAAACATGAGTGCCTCTCCCATCTTTACAAACTAAACAACAACAACAAAAAAAACCCCTAAACCAAACCAAAACAAAAACTAAACACACATCACTCCATCTTTCTCTTTCCCTTCAAAGTCAAGCTCCTTAGAAGGCAAATATTCACTCATTGCTTCAACTTGATTATGTTCCTGACACTCTACGATTCATCAAAATCAGCCTTGTGCTATTACCATTCCACTCAAACTACTTTGATAGAAGTCACAGTGTCAGATTGAATTATTGGCCCCAATTCCTTTTCTCTCCCTGCAACCATGCCTTTTGCTATGTAACTTTGAAGTTCTTCTTACAAAAGGTAGAGTTTACTCCCCTGCCTTGATGTGGGGATTGGCCACGTGACTTGCTTTGCCTAATGGGATATTAACAGAAGTGATACAAGCAAATGGGCAGTGGGCTAGCCCTTTTGAAATTCTGCTATCACCTAGGAACAAACATCTCCTGGCTAGCCTGCTTATCCCAGGAGGAGTATGAGTGACATGTGGCACAGAGCCACACTGATCAACCGACAGCATGAAATGAGAAGTGCCATCATGGCCAAGCTGCAAACTTGTGAAAAAGAAATAAATGCTTATTGTATTATGCCACTGAAATGTTGAGGTAGGTTGTCATACTGCATTTTTGTGAACATAGTTAACTGATTCAGTTGCCAACGGCCAATGCTTGTGGAAAGTTTTAGGTTATCCATTTACTTGATTCATTGGCAGCAACTGGCAATTGAGGTTCTTTTTGAGGTTCTAGCCTCTCTTGGCTCCCACTTCTTCTTGAGGTTCTAGCCTCTCTTGGCTCCCTCTCTCTTTGGATCTCCTCTATACTCTCTTACAGTTCAGGTTTTTCTTTTTCTACTTGTCCCTTAAATGTTGGTGTTCCCCAAGTTTCTGTCTCTAGACAAATCTTCTCCCTCTGCAGTATAAGGTGATCCTTAACTGAAGGAGGAGGCAGGGAGTATACCCAGAGTGGGATTGTATCACTATTTCTCTTTATATCCAAATCTTCTACCTGCATTGCCACGGTTTTACTTTAGGCCCTCAACATCTCTTGCTTGGACTCTGCAATAACCTTTTTTAAAAAATCAGTTTTATTGATAGATAATTCATAAAGTATACAATCCATCCAATATGTGCAATCAATGGTATTTGGTATGATCACATAGTTGCACATTCATCACTTCAATCATTATTAGAACACTTTCATTACTCCACTAATAATAATAATAATAAACAAAAAACAAACCAAAAAAAACCCTCTACCTCTTAATAATCACCTCTCAATCTCTCTATCCTTCCCCTGTCATACATAGCTGCTATTCTGTTTCTGACACTCTAATTTATTTGTACTTATATTTTGTATAGATGGAGTCAAACAATGTATAGTACCTTCAGTCTAGTTTGTTTCACTTAGTATATTTCCCTTTTTAATCCTTAATGGAAGATCATTAATATATTACTATACACTACTGTCCATAGTTTGTTTTGGTTGTATTTTTGCCTGATATTAACATCTTGTATCGTTAATGTACATTTGTTCTGTTTCAAAGAAAAACAGTCATTTATACAATATTACACATACTCATATTTCACATAAGGTTTTGCTATGCTTTACAGTCCCATGTTACATTTTTAAGCTTTCCTTCTAGTAATATACATAACCTTAAATTTTCCCTTTCAATCACTGTCATACCCATATATTAGCACTGCTAGTTACAAACACTATGATATGCTTTCTCCATTTCTATTCATTTCTAAAGATTTACGAACAACCTTTTTACCAATTCTCTGCAATAACCTTTTTATTGGCTTGCTCCTTCCCCTCTCAAACCCTGTCCACCTATCCACAAACAGCTGTTTAAGTGAACTTTTGAAAAATGTAAATAGAATAAATCACATTGCTTTCCTGTGTAAAACCTTTTAAGAGCTCCCTATTACCCATGGGACGAAGTTCAAACCTCTCTCCTTGGATTACAAGGCCTTCAAACGTATGACCACAGCCCACGTGTCCACCTTCATCTTTTGTTATTTCCTTTCTTCTTGTCCCATCCCATAATTGTCCACATGAGAATATGAAAGCTCAGAAAGATTAAGTGATTTGTCAAAGATGACTCAGTCAGTGAAAAAGGCATCACAAGAATGCAGGTTTCCTGACTACCAAATCAGGGTTCATTTCCAGTTAAATGAGATAGATTTCCATAAAAAGGAATTTAAGGAAAATGATTGGGTTCATTATAATCGAACTTTGAAGAATATAAAATTACCCTTTTGATGATTATAGTATGATTGGAAAATTATTGTTTGTAACATAGCAAGAAGTGTCCAAACAAAGACAGCAAGAAAAATTATATATTTGGTTTATTTTTAAAAATCACTAAATTTCCTTCTCAGATTGTTCATTACTAGGCAGTGATGATAGCACAACATTGTGAACGTAATTAACAGCACTGAATTATATATGTGAAGGGGGTTAAAATGGAATGTTTAGGTCATACATGTTACTGGAATAGAAATTAAAAGAAAATATAAAACTATACAACACAATGAAAAAAAAAATCACTAAACAATTTAGCCCTAAGTATGAATTAATGTTCTATAAATCTTTATTGGAAAAAAAAACACACTTTCTTTCTTCCTTGTGGGAATTAAAATGACCTATAAAACCTCTTCACAGATTTATAATAGAAATGTTAAAATATCTTTAAGGAAGCTATTTCAAAAGTAAAGCCTCTCACCATTAACTCTAAGACACATCTATTAAACCTTTGACATTACCAAACAACTCTGTTTCAGAAGGTAACACTCTGTACAGGGGATACTACTTAAGAAAATGGCCCTCATTTTCCAGCTTGCTGGAAATGATTAATCTTTTCAATAGCTTGGAGGACTACATACCAAAGTTGTTACTTTTTTGTCCTTTCAACAATGCCTACAAGCTGAGAGCAGGCTAGTAAATGTGTTATCGGCCAACCCATTAGAGTTTCATTATTTCTGTCTTACATGGCTTCATGTAATGAATTTTTATAATTAAACTAATGGCATACAATTTATTCCCCCCCTCTTTACTTTCAGGCCCCATTTCTCTTCTAGCTTCTTTGGAATAAGTTTTATACAAAAAGAGGGGAGGGAAGCCCTCCAAGTGCTTCATTACCTTAATTTCACTATGACATTTTGGAAAGCATTCTCTTTATCTGGGCTTTCTCTTTAATTTGCTGACTTTATTAAAAGGTTTAAGTAGTGTTGTAATTAACAAATCACCCAGCTACCACAAGCATCTAAGAGAAGTCTGGTTAAGAGGGTGTGGAAATGGTTGGGTGGAAATGACTCCAGAGAGAATGCCAGAAGACAGATCCCCAGAAAGTGGCATTTTCTTGGCTATTTGTCAAATCCCATGAGCCTACTGTGGTAGGCTGCGCTACCGTTCACAAATATTCAGTGCCTAGTAATGCCAAAGGATTATATATCTCCACTCAACTGAACTACGAGATGCCCACATGACTGGTTTTGGCTATGTGTCACTTTGAGACAGAAAGTTTTAGCCAGTGGCATTATATTCGCCAGGTCCCCTGCCTCTGTGATCTTGGAAACATGTATCAAGATACTGCTGCCATCAGCTACAGTCCCTGAGTGTCTAAGCTAAGAAGTGCCAATCCATGACAGACATGTGACCTGAGTAAAATATAAACTTTGTGTTAAGCCTCTGAGATGTTTGGGTTGTTCATTATTGTAGCATAGCCTAACATATTCTGACATACTTACTTATGTACAAGCCTGTCTCCAATAGCCTAGGGAAATTCTAATCTTAACCAGGTAGTCTGGGGCCCCAACCAGGGTAGAATAAGCTAGTATAAGGACACATAAAGGTTCTCTTGATAATCAATAGGAAGTGATATAAACATTGAGGAAGTGTTCAGAGTAACAATATCCCTGTCTTTCCGAGCTACCAGTGGCATTTCTGAATATATTTTGTGGGACAGGGCCTACCTATCTTGGCCAAAAAATAAAGTGGCTCTCTAGTCATTCTGTAATGGAGTCCCCGTATAGGCAGCAGTTAAAGTCCAAGAAAAATGGCTGTTTTTCATTTCTATAGCTGATGAAGAGTTTCACGGAAAAGAAAAAGAGAAACAAAGTTTCAAAAACTGGGTTCATAAACTTGAAGAGAAAGGAGGTTTGTATTCATAATGACGTGCCGATACATATTTTTTTTCTAACATCTTTATCGAGATTAATTCACATGCCATGAAATTAACTAGTGTAATGTATACACTTTAGAGGATTTTAGTAAATGCAGAGTTGTGCAACCATCACCACAATATAATTTTAAAACATTTTCTTTGCCCAATAAAGAACCCCCAAGCCCATTTACAGTTACTGTCCACTGTCCATTTCCCCCATGTCCCTAGCCCAAGAAATTCCTAATCTACTTTTTGTCTCTATAGAGTTCCCTATTTTGAACATTTCATATAAATGGTCTCATATAATATGTGGTCTTTTGTAACTGGCCTCTTTCACATAGTCTAAGGATTTTGAGGTTCATCCTGTTGTAGCATGTATCAGTACTTCATTCCTTTTTATTGTGGAATAATATACCATTGTTGGATACACAAAAGTTTTTAATTTTGATGAAGTCCATTTTTTTCTATTTATTCTTTTGTCACTTGTGCTTTTGGTTTCATAGGTAAGAAATCATTGGCTAATCCAAGGTCATGAAGATTGAGCTCTATTTTTCTTCTAAGAGTTTTGTAGTTTCTGTTCTTACGTTTAGGTCTTTGATTAATTTTGAATTAATTTTTTGGAATGGTATGAGGTTGAGTCCAACCTCATTATTTTGTATGTGGATATCCAGTTGTCCCAGCATCAGTTTTTTTTTGTTTGTTTGTTTTGTTTTGTTTTTGAGGTACCAAGGCCAGGGATTGAACCTGGGATCTCATATGTAGGAAGCGGGAGCTCAACCACTGAGCCACATCAACTCCCCTGAGTTGTTTTTTACATTTGTTTGCTTGTTGTTTGTTTTTGTTTTTGTTTTTAGGAGGCACTGGGAACTGAACCTAGAACCTCCCATGTGGAAAGCAGGCGTTCAACTGCTTGAGCCACATCCGTTCCCGTATCAGTTTTTTTTTTTTATTTTTTTAAGATTTTATTTATTTATTCATTTATCCCCCCATTGCTGCTTGTGCTCGCTGGGTCAGCTAACCAAGCCGTGTGGGCGGGCTTGCCTTCACCAGGAGGCCCCGGGAACCGAACCCGGGGCCTCCCATATGGTAAACGGGAGCCCCACTGATTGAGCCACAGCCGCTTCCCCGTGTAGTTTTTGAAAAGACTTTTCTTCTCCCCATTGAACAGCCTTGGCATCCTTGTCTAAAATCAATTGACCATAAATTTAAGGGTCCATTTCTGGACTTTCATTTCTATTTCATTGGTCTATAGGTTTATCCTCATACTAGTACCACACTGTCTTGATTACTGTAGCATTGTAATAACTTTTAAAATCAGGAACTATGAGTCTTCCAACTTTGTTCATTCTTTTCAAGGTTGTTTTGGCTATTCTGGGTCTCTTGCATTTCAATATGAATCTTAGGGTAAGTTTGTCAATTTCTTCAAAAAAGATGGTTAGGATTCTGGTAAGGATTGTGCTGAATCTGTAGATTAATTTGAGGTGCATTGACATTTTAACAATATTAAAACTTTTGATCCATGATTATGGGATGTTTTTCCATTTATACAGATCTTCTTTAATTTCTTTCAGTATTTTTTTTCAGTATTTTTCAGTGTTCAAGTCTTGCATTTCTTCTATTCCTAAGCATTTTATTCTTTTTGATGGTATTGTAAATGGAATTGTTTTCTTAATTTCATTTTCAGATTGCTCATTGTTAGTTTATAGAAAGACAATTTATTTTCTATGTTAACCTTCTATTTGCAATTTTGCTGAACTTATTTATTAGTTCTAATAATTTTTGTTGATTCCTTAGGATTTTCTATATACAAGATCATGCCATCTGCAAATATAGTTTTACTTCTTCCTTTCCAATATGGATACCTTTTATTACTTTTTCTTGACTAATTTCCCTGGATAAAACTTCCATTACAACATTGAATAGAAATGGCAAGACTGGACATCATTGCCTTGTTCCTGATCTTAGGGAGAAAGCATTCAGTCTGTCCTCATGATTTTAGCTGTGGGTTTTTTGTAAATGCCCTTTTTCAGGTTGAGGAAGTGCCCTTCTATTCCTAATTTGTTGAATGTTCTTTATCATGAAAGGTTTTTGGATTTTCTCAAATGCTTTTTCGGAATCTATTGAGATGATAATATGGTTTTTGTCATTTATTCTGTTGATAGGGTTTATTACATTGGCTTATTTTTCAATATTAAACTTACCTTGTGTTGAATCTTACCTGGTCATAGTGGATTCAGTTTGGCAGTATTGTTCTTGAGACTTTTTGAGTCTATATTTATAAGGCATATTGGTTTATAGTTCCCTTTTCTTGTAATGTCCTTGTGTGGTTTTTATATTAGGGTAATAATGGCCTCATATATTGAGTTGGGAAGTGTTCCCTCCACTTCTATTTTTTTGGAAGACTTTGTGAAGGATTAGTATTAAATCTTATTTAGATATTTGGTAGAATTCAGCAGTGATGCCATCTAGGATTGGCCTTTCCCTAGTTGAAGTTTTGATATTACTGATTCGATTTCTTTACTTGTTACAGGTCTATTCAGATTTTCTATTTCTTTAGTTATTCATAAAGTCCTCTAACAATTCTTTTTATTCCTGTAAGTCGATAGTAGTGTCCCATCTTTCTGACATTAGTAATTTGAGTCTTCTCTTTTATTTTTCTTAGTGAATCTAGCTAAAGCTTCGCCAATGTTGTTGATCTTTTCAAATAATCAAATTTGTTCTTGCTAATTTTCTGTTATTTTTACTTTCTATTTCATTTATTTCCACTATAATATTTATTGCATCCTTCCTTCAGCTTGTGCTAGATTTAGTTTGTTCTTCTTTTTCTAGTTTCTTAAGGTAGAAGGTTAGGTTATTGATTTGAGATCTTTCTTCTTTTTTAAATATAGATAATTACAGCTATAAATTTCCCTCTAAGCACTGCTTTAGCTGCATCCCATGACATTTGGTATGTTGTGTTTGTGTTCATTCATCTCAAAGTATTTTTTTTAGGAGGCACCAGGATTGAACCCAGGACCTCATACATAGGAAGTAGGCACTCAACCACTGAGCTACATCTGCTCCCCATCTCAAAGTGTTTTATAATTTCCTGTGTGATTTCCTCTTTGACCTATTGCTTATTTAAGAGTTTATTGTATATTTTCCATATATTTGTGAATTTACCAAGTTTACTTATATTATTGATTTCCAATTTCATTCTCTGTGGTCAAAGAACATATATTGCCTGATTTCAATCCTTTCAAATGTACTGTGGCTTGTTCAATGTCCTAGCATATGGTGTATCTTAGAGAATATCCCATGTGCACTTGAGAAGAATGTGTATTATGCTTTTTTGGGGGTGGAGGGTTCTATATATGTCTGTTAGGTCTAGTTAGTTTATAATGTTTTTCAAGTCTTCTATTTTATTGTTGATATTCTACCTAGCTGTTTTATCTATTATTAAAATGAAAGTATTGGAGTTTCCAGACATTTTTGTTGAATTTTCTATTTCTCCCTTCAATTCTGTTTGTTTTTTGATACATGTAGTTTGGTGCTCTGTTGTTAGAGGCATATATGTTTATAATTGTTATATCTTCTTGATAGATTGACCTTTTTTTATCATTATAACATTTTCTTCTTTGTCTCTAGTAAAAAAGAAATGGTCTTAAAGTCCATTTTATCTGATATTAGTACAGCCACTCCAGCTTTCTATTGGTTATGTTCTGTATCTCATATCTTTTTCCATCCTTTTACCTTCAATCTATTTGTGTCTTTGAATATAAAATGTGTCTCTTGCAGATGGCATAAAGTTGGATCATGTCTTTTGTTTCTAACCATTCTGCCTATTTCTGTCTTTTGTTTGGAGCATGTAATCTCTTTACATCTAATGTAATTATTGATAAGTGGGATATACACCTTTCTCATGTCTTTCTTGTTCCTCTGTTTTCTTTTTATGTTAAATAAATATATTCTAGTGTATCATTTTAAGGACCTCAATGTTTCTTTTATTATATTTTTGTTCTTTTTAGGGGTTGCTCTGGGAATTACAATTAGCATTTAACTTAAAACAAACTTGTTCTGCTTAATACTCACTTAATTTCAGTAGTATATAGAAACTTGATTCAATATAGCTCCATTCCTTTCCTCATCCTTTGTGTTTTACTGTCATACAAATTGCATCTTTATACATTATAATTCCGTCAATGAAATTTTATAATTGTTGCTATATACTGTTGTCTTTCAAATAAGATAGAAGAAAACAGTTAACAACAACAACAAAAAAACACATTTATACATCTTTTATATTTATGCATGCATTTAACTTTACCAGTGCTCTTTATTTCTTTATGTAGATTCCAGTAACCATCAAGTTCTCTTTCATTTCAGCTTGAAGGACTCCTTTTACTATTTGTTTTAGGGCAGGTCTGCTAGCAACAATCAATCATTCTCTCTTTCTTAAATCTGGTAATGTCTTAATTTCTTCATTTCTAAAAGATAGTTTTGCTGAACATAGAATTCTTGGTTGTCAGTTTTTTTATTTCAGCACTGAATATCTTGTCTTCTAACTTACATGGTTTCTGATGAGAAGTCAGTTGTCAATCTTATTGAGGATCCCTTGTACCCAAGTCATTTTTCTCTTGCTGCTTTCAAGATACTGCCTTTGTCTTTCAATAGTGTGGCTATCATATATGTAGTTATGAATCTCTTTGCATTTATCTTAGTTGGAGTTCACTGAGCTTCTTGAATGTGCAGGTTCATTTCTTTCATCCAATTTAAGCAAATTTTGGCCATTATTTCTTCCAATATTCTTTCTGTTCCTTTCTCTCTCTCATCTCCTTTTAGGATTCCCATTATGTATATGCAGGCATGCTTGATGGTATCCCACAGGTCTCTGAGGCTCCATACATTTTTCTTCATTCTTTTTTCTTTCTTTTCCTCAGACTGGATTATTTTAATTGGCCTATCTTCAAGTTCACTGGATCTTCCTTCTGCCAGCTCAAATCTGCTATTGAACCCCTCCAGTGAAATTTTCATTACAGTTATTGTACTCTAACTCTAGAATTTCTATTTGGTCCTTGTAATAATTTCTATTTCTTTATTGCTATACTCTACATCACTGTCATACTTTCCTTTAATCTTTAGTTTCATTTAGTTCTTTGAACATAATAGATGATTTGAAATCTTTGTTTAGTAAGACCAACATTGAGTTCCCTCAGGGATAGTTTATTGACTCCTTTTTTCCCTGTGTTATGGGCCATATTTTCCTGTTTCTCTGTATGTTTCATAATATTAATTGAAAACTGGGCATTTAGAAAACATAATATGGCAATTCTGTAAGCCAGAGTCTTCCCTCCTTCAAAGGGGTTGTTTTTGTTTCTGTTTTTGGTGTTGTTGTTGCTGTTTGTTTAGTGACTTTCCTAGACAAATTCTATAAAGTCTGTATTCCCTGTAATGTGAAATGCTGAAGTTTCTGCTTGATTAACTTAGTGATAAGTTAATGATTGGTCAGAGATAAGTCTTGGCCTTTTTTGTTTACAAGAGGCTTTGCATCTCTGTTGGGACACATCTTCAATCCTCAGACAGTTTACTATTCTGTCTTAGCCTTCACTTACTGCTTGTCAGGGCCTCAAGGTCAGCAAGAGGGGAGAAAGTGGGGGTATTTTTGGGTCTTTCCTGGACATGACAGTGCCCTCAACATGCATGTGGCTTTCTAGATCCCTAGGAATATGTCAGAGCTTTTCAAAGTCCCCTAAAGGATTTTTCATTCCCAGGGTCTTCCTTTTCAGTTTTTGGCTAGGCTCTTGTTTGTCCCAACTGGCATCACAGCCTCAGGTAGCTGCAAGGTTAAATAATTGCTGCTGATTACTTTTGAAAAACACCCTAGGAATAAAGCTTTTCTTGGGGGAGCTATCTCTGCATCAGGTCAAATAATGACAAAGCCCTGTGAATAGTGTTTTTCTAAGGAACTGCAAGACAGGTCAACAAGTGACAATGCTCTGGGAATGGAATGGGGCATTCTGAAGAACTCCAACTCCAACTTGGTCTTCCCTCTTTGGTGGGTGCAAAGCTGCTTGTTTTCACAGCTACCATTGTTGTGAGGCTGCTGGTTTTCAAGGTGACTAAAGAGCTGGGAGAAGAGATTGGGATTAGGTCAAGTAAAAAGGCCACAAACCCTACTCTTCTAATGGAGATACAACAGTTTGTGATTGCTGTAAGCTTGTGATTAACTTCCTGAGTTCAGCAAAGGTGATTTTGACAAGTTTTGCATGCTTTTATGGAGAGTGGATTTACACCATTCTGGAAGTCCTGCTTCCAATATACATTTAATATCATGTCAGGTTAAAAGACATTTAGTTGCTTGGTTATTAGCAGGAGATTCTAGAGGATAAGGACGAGTAATTAAAATATGTGTAAAGAAGTGCAATTTTTTATTTAAGCATGGAATAAGCTAAACCGTGAAAAGAAAACTAGGCAAAAATATGGTGTAATCAGAGCATAATACTATTCAAGGCTTGGTGGCTCTGCATTAAATATTTATATAATATAATAGTACCTGGATAAATTATCCCATTACTACCTGTGCTCTATCAGTGATGTAGGAAATATTTTGTATGTATGCTTTGAAAAGTTTAATAGCCTCATACATACTTTAGGAGGGAAAATACTATTAGGTTATTGATTCTTTTCCCTTAATCATATGAAGCTTTAGGGGAGAACAAAAGGGAATAAAGAAAATTCGGGAAGAAATGACAGGTTGATTGTCCTTGCAAGATTTCTGATAATGGCAGATTGATTGTCCTAGCAAGATTTCTGATAATGTTTTTCATTATTGCACCAGAAATCTAAACCTCAATCTGCTTCTATGGGTGAATTTGCTGAGTTATTTTGTATGTCTAAAAAATAAATTAAAACGTGAAAAAGAAGAATTCAATTCTCATTACTGTATGTATACTTATGGCATAAAAGGATATTATTCGATAATGCTCATCCCCTCCCACAATAATTAAAAGTGTAAAGCTCTACTTTCATATTTGATAAAGTTCTTCCTGATTAGTTTCTTTCCTAGTAAAATAATTTGAGATCTTCAAATAGCCCTCTATTTATTATATAAAACAAGGTTTAACTTTTAAAATTAATTACATAATTATAAACAGTGTATCTATGTTTCAAGTTCCCTAAAGAATGTCTTCAAAACAGAGATTTTTCAAGCTTGGAAATGTTTATTTAATAATTTGATAAATTATTGGATTTCTTGCCTCAGATAGCTTTAAGTATTATATACTCAAATCAGCTAAGCTCAAACAAGATTTCACTTCTTTATTGAATTCATGTACTCTTAGCTCAGTCAAGCACAAAACAGCTAATGCCGTCACGTTTGAAAAGCTTTTATGCTGAATTTGACACAAAAGCAATCACAATGCAGACAAAAAAGGAATTTCTCTTTCAAAAGCTGAAAGGGGAAAAAAATTAATGAAAACTCTGAGCCTGGGTAAATCTCTCTTGACACTGGAAAAGAAAGTTTAAAATGATCAAGAAATACTTTGTCCAAAGAATACACTGCCAAGTTTGGGCCAATCTTAGTATCCTGGGGAACAAGTTGTGAACTCAACCAAGATTCTGCCAAATCAAAGAAATCCCAAGATGATCATTGCAGGCAGTTTTAGGTGCCAATGGCATACCTTGCCTCTTATGAAAGTTCTAAACGGCCCTGTTTCTCATAAAATTCTGACATAGGCTATTGGTAGGAATTTTCACTAGGATGGAAATCTTGTACAATTTTTCCCTAGCTTCTGTCTTTCCATCTCTAAAGAATATAGCATAGAAAGAAATTGTAAATATATCATAGACATCTTTTAATTACCTGAACATGAAATATCGACATGATAGGCCATCTGTAGCCTATTCTTTTGCCAAATCAAGACTCTTCTGTTGCTGTCTCCTACCCTTACCATGCTTTCAAGGTGGGTCTTTCCAAAATATTATCTCAGATTTGATTTCTGTTTTGTGAAGGGACTGTTATTGTCTTCCTTTTTACCCCACCATTTTTTCTAACCAAGAGAAGGAGATTTTCTAAATGTCCAACCATTAAGGATGTGGTTAAAGAAAAGATGGATACTTAATGAAATATTGTAAAGAATTAAAACTGATTATTATAAAAAGTTATGTAGCAACACAGATTATATGCAATAATACTAAGTTTAAAAATAAGAATTAAAAATTTAACCTACAATATGAGTACAATTAAAATATGTAAATAAGCACTAGAAGAGATTATGGGTAAATGCAAGCAATTATGAATCATTAAAATATCAGGATTGTTGGTGAGCTTTTCTTTAGTTTAGGCATGGTGTGATAATGTCACTGGTTTACATTTTCAAAGGGTATAACTGCTGGTAGTTGCCTCTGAAACCAGTTTGTTGTTGCTCATTAGTGACAGTGATGGTGCTGCAAGGGAGGCTAGATGCTATAGTCACAGCTCTCCAACTCTGTAAACACAGTCTGACAATTGTCTTATGAGGTTTGCCAGCTCTCTTGCTTATCTTAGGCACATAGATTCAAAAAGAACTTATGGAGCAAGGGAAGACTGGTTAAAATATCCAATGTCTTCTAATGTCTATTTTTACACTTTCAGCCTAAAAGAAATCTGTAAGTGATAAGCCAGCTAATATCACTCCCGTAGTGATAACACATTAGACATAAAGACCAGATCTCCATTTTATATGCTCCCTGGCTTTCGGAAAAATTAAAAATTATAGTTCATTAAAAATGGAATAAAAATTGCAGTTATCTTTTTAGTTGTTCACAGTGTCACAGAATATGAAAACTTCTCTCCAGAATACTATTTCATTGCTTTCATTTTTTACCTGTTGGCTTAGTAAAATAATCTTATTTATCAGTTAATGATTAAAGTATCTCTCTTAGTGATCCTCGTGGCAGTTTCTTGAAATTTTTTAGCCACATAGACAATGAGTGGAAGAAGAAATCTGTGAGGCCACCTACAAGAATAAGTGTTCACATTCCAACTATATTACTTATAAGTAGAGTTTTTGATTCCTCTAGGCTTCAGTTTTCTTATCTGTAAATTGGAACTTATAATAGTATTTTTCCTAGAGGGTTGTTGGGAGGATGAAATAAAGCCAGTACATGTACATGTAGTGAGTAGGTAGTTGATTTTGTTAGTTTTGGACACATACTAAGCACTCAATAAATGTTAGTATTAGCATTAGAATTACTTCTAGTTTTAGCATATGTCATTCAGAAAATGAAAGGGAAAATTACAGCTTTGGTCATTTCTTTATGAATTTACATTGCATTTGCAGCAATATATATCATTAAATTCCTAAGCACACAACACAAAAATATCAGTTACTTTAGATGATGGCTGAGGCAATTTTTTAATGATGTAATTTTAGACTGATCATTCAAAAGCAAAATTTTCATTTCAAAAGATTGACCGAGGTAGCTATTATATTACAACCTTGTTTTTGTTTTAGGTGTTCAAATGTTTTAAAGCCCCAGTTGTTTTGTTTTCTCCTTTTCATATTTCCTTTTGCAATTCTTTTTTCCCCCTGTTATTTTAAAGCTCCTTTCCCTTCTGAGAGCTATTAAAACCTAAATAGTGTTGCCATCATTTTAGGATTCTCTTAGATTTTAAGAGCATTTCTCATTTGGCAACTTCCAGAGTCCTTTTACCCTAATCAAATCTACCACTGTGTGCCACTTATCTCTCATTCCCCTCATCCAACTCAAGGGTCCCGTCCAAATTCTTTTTTTGTAATTTCTCCTCACCAGTTATCCAGTTTGGCCTCTGATCTGCTAGATTCATAGCATCTTATTGTCCTCACAGTAGCTTAGGCCTTAAGCCAGGTAGTTATGACAGAAACTAGCTAAATATCCACTAATCCCACTTAGTCTTCCTGAGTTTATGTTGGGAACAAGTTCTGACCAGTGGGATATGGGTAAAAGTGGTATAAATAATTTCTAGGCCTGGCCATAAGACCCTATGGGTTGACACACATTCTCTGTTCCCTTCTGTAATGGTCTTGGGCATTCATGTGTTTAAAATTATTATTTCACAATTAAAAAAGCCTGAATCCTGAAGTTATCATTTGGAGAATGGCACTATTTGGGTGAAGAACGCAACCTCCATTGGACTGTGACGTGATAAAGAAATGAACCTTTATTGAGTTTACCTATTGAAATTTCAGGTTTATTTGTTACTGAAGCTAGGTATAGTCTAACTTGACTAATTTAGAAATGGAACCACTTTGACCAAGAAAACTATATGGCTTTCATCTTAGATGACAAGAGTAATTTGAGATTCAGATAGTAGTTTTGTAGAAGGCCTTTTCTGCTGGAAAAAAAAAATTCCATAGAGGGCTCTGATTAAGTACTCAGTCTGATCAAGTTCCTATCATATTACTTTTCTGCTTAAAATCCCTTAAAGCGTTCCCATTGTCTAGGGTTTAAGTTCTTTCAAATGCTAGGCATGAAAAGATTAAATGCACGTAAAACAACATACATAGTGTTTGATCAAACGTGGTCACTCAACACTTTCCCTTTTCCCTTTCTTTTATCCAGAAGAGTTCTAGACTATTAAGTGAACAGATATTTGATTGAATTGTGGGAGAAAAAGGGAGGAGAAAGAATGGGAGAAAGTTTGGGGCTGGAGGTCAGAGAATGGGAGGAAAAAGTGAGAATATACTTAATCACCTGCCAGAACCTTACACCTTCCCTTCCCCATTTAGGGGCATTCAAATGAGGTAAGAAAGAGTTACATTTTCTAGGAAGATATTAAGCCCAACTGGTTGACTTTATGATTATGACATAAGTATGTATATAAACTTTGAAATGACTAAAGATGGAGCAATGTGCAAACCAGCCCACTATATCCAGATTATTAAATAAAAGTAATTTTAAGATAGATTTTACCCATAAATTTTTCTCTAATATCTACTTTATTCTGACTGAAAAGTTACTGCTCATTTCAGTTTCAAGATAATTTTCCTTTAATACATTTACATAAGGAGTCAATAAACTTCAACCTATAGTATAATTTTATCCACTGTAATCAGTTACTTTTTTAAAGCACATAACTTGGATACTAACCTTTGTTTCTGTGATTTTCTTTTGGATTGCATCCATAGTGTAGGGACCCTCCTTCCATGACTCAAATTTGGCCCTGGCCTGCCCCAAGACCTGCTCAGCTTCTTCCTTTGCTTCCAGCCATTGGGTTGAATCCTTTAACATCTCATTCAACTGTTGCCTTCGGTTCTGAAGGTGTTCTTGTACTTCATCCCACTGATTCTGAATTCTTTCAACTGGAGAAAAGGAAAAATGAATATATAATATTAAATGTTAGTATGTAGAAATCATTTGAAATTTAATATCCCATATTATGTCACATTTTATATTGCTAGTTAAAAAATTGTTCATTGTGTTATAACTAAGATGGTGGACAACAGGATTCCTTAATTTTTAAGAGGAAGAGGACAAACATAAGTTTCTGTTAAATCATATTCCTAAAGGTGACCTAGACCATCAGTATTACATGTAAAAATGTATTTCTGTCTATTCTTCATCCCTAGAGGGAAAAATGAATCATCATTAAGAGAGGTACAGTTGCAGAGTGTTCATATTCCTTGCCCTTACCACTTCAGTGCCTACCACGTTGACTGTCAACTGCCAGCATTTGCATTTCATTACCCAAGGACTTTCTGTTGCCACCACAGTCTGCTTTTACATTTAAGTGGCTGGCTACAAGCATCCGGGAATTGACTCCTTCCCCTCTAGTTTCCAGAAGCAGTCTGGGACCAGTGACTGATGGGAATTGGGATTTGAATACTCTAGCTCCCTTGACCCTAGGGGAGGTAATTCTGAGGCGTGTGTTTTACAAAGGTTCCCAGAGTTTCTCCTAGTGGGATAAAGCTCCAGTGGCTCAGTGTAGTAGTAGGGTTGGTAATGCACCATCCTTTATTGGTTGCCCTGCTTTCCCTTCCCCACTCCTCTACAGATGCTTCCTTTGCTTTCCAAATAAACCATCTGGGAAAATTAGAAACTTTTTTGCAAGGTATTCTTCTGGAGACAGGGGGCCCGAGAACAGATAGATATACCAGAAACTTCTTGTAACAATATCTAAGAATTTGTGCTGGGTACATTGTGTAAGTAAGATTGGAGATTGGATTATTATTGAAAATATTTTTGGTATTTTTGGGAGTCTAAAATGGAGCTGCCCAATAGATTATGCTTTATTATAGACTACTGAAAAGAAACAGGACCACATTCTATTTTCTGAACTTTAATTTTATGAAATGAAAATAATGTCAGGGAAAACAAGAAAACCATCATCACTTCATGCCTTAAGCAAGAAACCAGACAAACATTCTGGATTTTCCCCTAAGACTCACACAATACCATATATAATCAGTTACTAATTTATCTCATACATAACTTCTCTCCTCTTTCCTCATTGCCACTGCAAAGCCCTATCATTTTTCCCTAGATTTCTGCAATAGCCTCTATATAGTTCCCCTGCCCCAAGTCTCTGTTTTCAATGTAACTTCTACACTATAGACAGCATAATAACTAATATAAATCTGATCACCCTACTCCTTCATTTAAAACCCTTCAATGCCTCCCCACTGTCTTCTGGAATATCTCAAATCGACATACATGTTCCTCTGTTACCTGGCATGGATAATATGAGAGGTTTATTTGCAAAGGAACAAATTATAACAGAAGCAAGTTGTAGGAAAACCACCAAAGTTAATGCAAGAAACTGGGCCTTGCAGGAGTAGAGCTGTTACTACATCTAGGCCCAATGGATGACAGGAGGAAGAAGTGGCCAAAGCAGGGAATCCTGAGGAGAAACCACCGTGAGAAGAACAGTAACCTTTTGTCAAGAGACACAGCCGGAGGCAATTTCAAGGGAGGCAACTAGGAGAATAAGCATCCTGACCTAACTCTCCGCTCTTTCTTCAGTAGCTTACTAAGGCTTTCCTGTGGCAAAACCATCTGGAAGCCAGAGGACACAGGAGCCCATTGATGATACAGGTTAGCCTCCCAGAGCAGAGAGCAGGGTACAGAAGGGCAGAGACTAGCTTTGGAGGGACAAACAAAATGGGCTCAGCACAGTCCCGTAAATTGTGCTCCTTATTTCAGGATGTAGGTTTAGTCCTTTGTAATTTGCCCTGTTATTTCCTCCATAAAGTTATGAGAAGTTATGAGTTAAAGAAATACTTGAGATATTTTCTAATAGAGGGACCCCACATGACTAGTGATTGTGATATAAAAATGAAGAGTCAGTCCCCAGAGTAAGTAAAGCTGACTAAGGGCACTGATCATAGACTACTGTTTTTATCCAATGTATTTCTGTTGGGGTGTTTGCTATGCATTGCACAACCAGTCAACATATTACATTCCAACTTCAGTGAATATGTCAACTTCTGCTTAGATGTCTGGTCTCTCTCTAATCTTTGAGCACCATGTTTTGTTTGTTTCCTTGTTGTAGTGGAGCACTCATTATAGTAGAGATTTTATATTCATTGATTAGTCTTCTATTTAATTTTTAATTTAAAAAAGCAGTAGTGTAAATACTATTATCATAAAGTTGTTTAAAATTTGAATAAAATGTTTTTAATTATTCTGAAGTATTTTTCCATCAATCAGAGGGACAACTGTTCTAGTTACAAACTATTTTTTCAACTCAGAATAGCAGGCTCCTTTAGTATATAAATATACATACTTGGCACCATTTTTCTCAGTCTATTACTATATATTCTCTGCATTTGAAAATAATAAAATTGGCTTTCTTTAAAAATAGTCGATGATTCTAATTTGCCTTTGTCTTAAATAGCCTTAATTAGTGACATTTACTATGATAGCAAACTCTCTAGAACTCCTAGTGTTTTTGACAAAAACATGATAAGCTGTTTGTCCTGTGCCAGTGAATATTTTGTGCATTCTATAGTTCATTTCATAAGGATAAAAATAGTCTATATTTAAGGAAGGTCATCACTTGATGTTGGGGAGAACTAAAGTAGCTTTTCCCATAACGTGGGCAGACGTTTCTTAATTAGGGGTAAAGGATGGAAGTTTTGTAGCCTGGACTGCTATTTCAGACAAACATACCATTTAAATGACGGTTCAGTCACAACAATGGAAGATGTTCAGCCATAAAGGGCCATATGTGTGCAATGTAGCAAGATAAAATGGTTCATCTGGGTATGCATCCCACGAAGGGGGTGCTTTCTCACACTTGACCTTCAACTGCACATTATCATCAGATAATACCTAATTAAATACATTTACAGGTTGCAGACTCTCACAACAAACTATTTACCTCTCTATGCTCTAGGAATTCTACCCATTCATCCATCCATCTAGCCAACCACTCAGGATTTTATTTACCATCTACTAGATGACAGGCATTTTGCTAAGCACTGGGGACACAGAGGATATAAGACAGATTCCTTGGCTTCTAGTTTGAGTGCCTGTTAGATAATGGTGTTATTCACTAGGTACCAAGAGGATACAGGATGAGCAGTTCTAGGGAAAAGATAATGAGCTCAATCTTGGATCTATTCAGTAGGAAGTTTTGAGGAGCATCCACATAGAACTATCATTTTGGCAGTTGGACTAAAGGGTCTGGAGCATAGCTGAGTGTTTTGGGGGATAGAGAGAGAGACAGAGAGAAAGAGAGAAAAAAATCCAGGACTGGAAATCACCACAGAAAAGTAGAAATTGAAGCCATCAATATGAATGCATTCTCATTAGAATGTTATGTAGACTGAGCAAAGCAGAGGGTGGAGCCTTGGTTAATATAATATCTAAAGATCAAATAAAGGAAGAGGAGCCAATAAGATGGATGATGGCTAGAGTTAGGAGGAATATCAGGGAAGCGCTTTCATAGAAACAAGGAGAAGAGGAAATTAAAAAATGACAAGAGAGTTTAATACTTTTAAATGTCATAGGTGTCACAAGAGATAATGCAATCATATTTACCAGCATTTATCTGAATACCTACCCTGTTCAAAGTCCTATTTTAAGCACTTTACAAATACTAACTCATTTAATGACCACGAAAATCCTGTGAGGTTATACCTTTGTTGTTGCTACAGATGAGGAAATAGAGACTTATGCTAAAGAACTGACCTAAAATCATAAAGATAGTGAGTGGTAGAATCAAGGCTTGGACACACAGGATCATACTTCCCAAAGTATATGCCAAAAATGCCCATTCACTTTGGCCACATAGAATTCCCTAAAGACCTTACAGAAAATGATTTTAGTGGAGTATTAGGAATCTTATTGTAGGGGATTGACAAATGAAAGGCTATGAAGTAGAGACAGTAACTTGTAGACTATTCATACATAGCTCTTTATAAGAAGGCAGCTAGAGAAGGATCTGGGGTCAAGGGAACTTTTTTCAAAATGGGGAAAACTTGAGTATCAATATAGGTCTTGAAGGGGGAAAAACAGTCAAAGGGAGAGAGCAATGTGAGATGGAGAACAGTCCCTGAGGAGGTGGGTGTAAAGAACATTCACTCATTGCCTCCTTTTACATTCATTCCTCCATTTTCTTTCCTATCCATGTGGTTTCCATATGATGGACCTACCCTAGCTCTGTGGGTGGGGCCTCAGTGATTTCAGGGATGGATTTATGTCCCACATAAGGCCAATCAGAGGAAACAACTCAGATTTTCTGTTTGCACCATTGAAGAAGGAAACACATTGCTTCCCAGTTTTGATGAATGAGAAAAAGCATGAACCCCTGAGAAAGATACCCTGGCATCCATCTTGGGATCATTTAAGGGAAGGGCTACTTAAATGGAACAAACGTTGAGGAAGGCTAGCCATGAAATGGAGAAGGAAAACTAGAATCTGGTCATACCATTTAATCTCTGGATCAAGCCTCACTTCTGCCTCTCAAGTATGTAATGACAAATCTCCTGAGCTAATTTAAGCTAGTTTGAATTGGGTTTTCCACTGGTACATCATAAAATGTTCAAACTGATAGAGAAATGAACGCTCTTTTGATGCAGATATTCCTCAAATGGATTGTGTAAGAGTAAGAGGAATTGGGAATATCTTTCAAATATGGAAGATTAAAAGAGGACTTTGATCTAGATTAAAAGAATTTTAATAAGGGTATCTGGATAAACTTTTTGATTATCCAACTTGGAGGTGTTTCCACATATAAACTTCCAAAGCCCATAGGACCGAGGCTTCCCCCAAATTTCATGGTATCTAGAAGATAATTCTATGAGCCTTGTGGGCAGGAGATATTTTTGCTACCATATCTTTATCTCTTTCTATTACATGTCTTTGCATGCTGAACAATAAGTAAAATGGACACTTCAAAAGAGAGTCAAGCTAGGGACCAAATTATCCTAGGGCATTCACATATAGGGAGGCCATGGCTGATTAGAGTCACAGTTTAAAATGTATCCTATTATTTTTCCCTTTGAAGTAGATCTTTGATAACTAATCACCTGTTGAAATGTCATCATCACATATAAAGAATTCCCCTGCTCTTCTCTGCACATTTTCTCCCTCCTTGGTACTCCCATAGCACTTTGTTATAAAACTTTTTACTGTATACTACTATAATTTAGATTTTTACATACATGTCTCCCAGTCTAGACAGTGGACACCTCCAGGACAAGAATAGGAACTGTAGCAGATGCTGTTGGCATCCCATCAGTATGCCTTTGGCACTCAGCATTCTAGTTTATATCAGTAGGGTCCTACTGCAAGCTCTTGTGCACAGGCCACATGTGCTAGGGAGTTAAAGTCCTCCTGGTTCCTAGCCCTCACCTCTCCTGGGTGACAAATATGCAGTATATTTTTCCCTGTCTTCCAGAGTTCTCTCGTCAGAGTTGAAATCCAGTTGACCACAGCAATAACATGCTTATTAACTGGCTTGATCACTGGCTTCTTTCTTTTTCCTATCTCACTTTCTCACTCCCCTACATTCAGTAGAATCACCTTCCAAATCAACCACAATCACTCAAATCATTGTTTCAAGGTCTGCTTCTGGGGGAATCTAGTCTAAGATAGTATTTATTCACTTTTTAAAAATCCTTAATGCACAGCCAAGTGTTTGGCACTTGATATACTTAATATAACTGTTTTTTAAATTAATTGTACATGTAGACTGTTTCAATTATACACTCTTCCTTTTTTTAATGATGTAAAAATGACACATCCAAAGTTAACCCTTGTCCAGAACCTTGAGTCTTTCTTCTTCAAAAGAAATAACTGTCGATTTATTGCATTTCAGTTTTACTTAATTTGAATACTGGCCCAAGTCTTTCACATTTCCCTCTTTATTTTCCTCTCACTGTCCTGATCATGATATCTATTCTAGGCAAACAAATGTTCTCTGGGTTTCCTTTTTTTTCTGATTTCATGCCTTTGTATCAACCATATTTGTAGTATAAAAGTGTCTTTAATATCATGTTTACTAGTAGAATATACTCATCTGCTATAAAGCCATCAATTAAAAAGTAGGAGGGGATATACTCCGTGGGGAGAATCTCATGAGCCAAAACTAATCAATGACCCCTCTTTCTCTAACATTCTTAAAGTGAACTCTGGGTCAGAGAGAATCCATTGGCATGTATTTTTGCCTCAGTCTGTATTTTAATCAAATCTTAGACTGAGAATGATAGAAAAATCACTGTATATATCAGAAAAGGATATTTTCATGGGCATTTGCCAATTTTGAAACATTCTGAACTCCAGAGGATAATAACAACAATAAAAATATTGTGATATTATTAACATATGTACAATTAGATGAATATTCAAAAGACAGTCAGCAGATGTTATTGCCCCTTGTGAAATAACAAACCATATGTGAGAATCCATGTGCAGAGCACAAATTATGGACAGATTATTTTCCTTACAAAAGGATTCACAATAAGATTTCTCTGAATATTCAACTTGTCAAGGATATTTAAAATATTATTTGACTTGTAATTCCCCTCCTAGGTATATATCTAACAGAAATGCATACTTAAGTTCCCCCAAAAGACATGTACTAGAATGCTGATTGCAGCTATTTGCAATTGCTCTGAATTGGAAACTATCCAAATTGCCATCGACTGTACAATGGATAAATGCATTGTTGTATATTCATACAACAGAATACTATCCTGCAATGAGAAGGAAGGATCTACAACTCTATGCAACAATATGGACGAATCTCATAAGCGTAATGTTGCGGGAAAGAAGGCAGCCATAAATGAGTATATAGTGTTTGATTCCACTTGTGTAAAGTACAAAAACAGGCAAAATTAATGGATGGTTTTAAAAATCAGGATAATATTTACCGTTGTGGGAGGGGAGGTGAGTGGAAGGGACGTGTAGGAGACTTCTAAAGTTCTGGTAATGTTCTGTTTCTTGATTTGGGAGCTCTTCACATGGGTGTATTCAGTCCGTGAAAATTCACCAACTAGACATTTATGATATGTACATTTTTCTATACATATATTTTACCTCAATAAAAATTTATAAATTATTATTTGACTTGTAGAATGTGTTCTACATACAACTTTGGGGAATTCAATGTTTTCAAAAGGGTTGCAACCTGTGAAATATACATCACTTTGGCTGCTATGAATGATAAGAAATGCAATGGTTTTTCAAAGAATACAATACAAATTAGTCCTTAGGTAAATGTGGTAAAGAACATTTCAGAACCATTCATTGGACAGGAATCTGCACTTGACGCAGAAACAAATCAGCGTGTACAGACCAATCAAGAAGACATTCAGCTATTTAATAAAAGAAACAAAGCAGTGAAATTGATTGATATGGTTGTCTTGAGAATAGACCCTGTAGAAAAATATCCAAGAGAAAATTTTTTTTAAAAAAAGTTTTATGTCTATTCCTTTCTGTCAAGAAATGAAAGCAAACATGGTATCTGAAGATCATTACTGTGAAGCTGTTATCTTGGAACTGGACCATTGTGGTAATTGGGCATCATATAGACCTCATGATTCCCATAATTGGCCACAATTCAAAATGCAGAATTTCACCACATTTGCAAGACTTCACCGAGAAGACTGATAGACCAAAGATATATTATGGCAATGTATTTGTTCACTAGAGCCCATACTGTTAGATTTACATTTACACCAGATTCATCTGCCATGCAAAAGTGAAATAATAATAAAATATATGCACATAAACCCAGACAATCTGTGCATGTTGGTAATTGAAGAGCTACCCAAATGTATGCATTGCTTCTCACAGAGGTCCATCATGGAAAGCTCCTCAAATAATCCGTGCAGTAAGTAGATGCTGGATTATACAGGGAAATAAATAACCAATCCTAAAACTCAGGATGACAGACTGGGACTCAGCATGTGTCCTGATTTAAGGTCTCCAGAAGTATCAAATTGGAAACTCAGCAATCATGTCAAGAACTACAATATTGCAGAGAAAGAAACAGTTCCGTTGATTGAGTACTAACCAATCTTTCACTTCAAGTTTTTAAACTAGCTAAGTTTGATTATCCATATACATTCTTGACTGATATAAATTCCCACAATATCTCTCCTAGGGAAGAATGTTATTTACAAAACAGAAATGATTGCTTTTTTGAATATACATTACTAAAGAAAAAAGAATAACATTGTTTCAGTTTCTGCAGTGAAGATGCAGCTCTAGAATTAGAAGCTAGTGTGTCTGCAGTTTAGAAAGGAGCCTGTACTAGCAGTTAGTACTGGGTTATGGACCTGGGTTTGTAATGAAATAGCTAATTTAGGTAGGAAAAGTTGATTCATTACAACTTCAGTTTCCTCAACTGCAAAACAAAAATAATGATAGTTGCACAACCAGAGTTGTTGTGAGAATAAAAATCCAGTGATGAATAAAAGCATAAAGGGCCAGGCTAAAGCAAGATGTTATTGCTTCTCTGTACAGAGGAGACTAAACAATGGATTATAGTTAGTAGCAAACATTCATGATCTGCTAGGAGGTGCACACTCTGGATCTCAATATTCCACAGAGCACATAAGATTTACAAGTAGAAAATACCAAGCCGGGAGATCTCTGCAGGTAGATATTTTGAGGTCATGTGAGTGGGTGAAGTGTGGCAGATATGTTTAACTGTGGGCAACTGTAAGGAAAAATGATCCAATGAGAGTTAAGATGATAAGCTCTTAACTCTATTGGGATCAGGAAAAAAGATGTGGGAAGCACAACAGACTATTTCTAGAGACAAAAATAGTCAACAAAATGTTAGACATGAGCAAGAAACAGAACTTAAAACTATTTTTCTTTTTTTGCAAGGCTGCTTTCTTTCCTTAGAAATTTGTATTTCATGTAGGACCAAATCTTCAGCAAGAAGGACAATGCTGCCTGAGACAAGGAGTTGGGAGGAAGCTATAAGATGTATTTTTTGGGGGGAGGGGCTAGTCTCTGTGCCCCGAAAAACACTGCACACAGCAGAAGCTGATTCCTTTTATGTGTAAGGAGATTCCCCTAGGCGAAAAGTACAGGAGGGTCTGGGTTATCCAGGGAACTGGGGCCCAGAGAAATATAAACCCAGATACTTCTGGAACCACTGACTGTGGGAGCAAAGAAATCTTGCATGCCTCCATCCACCGCACAGATCGTCGGGCAGGTCCTGGTTCTGATCAGAAAGAAAGCAAGAGGGGGTCGGATGTGGCTCAACTGGTTGGGCGTCCGTCTCCCATATGGAGGGACCCGGGTTCGATCCCTGGGACCTCCCGGTAAAAAAAAAAAAAAGAAAGAAAGCAAGGGTTTTAGACCTAGATGGAAGGCTATTTTTTCTGCCCATGTTCTCAGCCATGGGCCAAGGGACATCGACTAATGATTCTGGGTGGGAGGAAGAGTCTAGGGAAGGCCAAGGCCCTACTGCCAGGACTGTCTTCCCAAATTCAATTCCTGGGGCTTCCACCCTCATGGCCACCTCAGGATGGCCCCAGAAAGCACACAGCCCCTTCCCAAGTTATGTATTATGGCCGATAGTGCAAGCTGGTTAGCTCTGGGATCCCTCAGCTCTCAATGCTGGATGATTCTGGGCTACAGGAGGCAGAGGTAAGGAAGAGTGAGTATTCCCTCTAGAACAGGATGGAATGGATTGAAGCAGAATGTAATGTGAGCACTGAATGACCTCATTTTTCATGTTGGTAAGCTCTGGACTGGAGAAGTGAAATGCTTTTCCATTTTGTCTAATAGTGCCACCAATCTGCCAGTCACTTCAGCAAGATTCCTCAGAAGTGACATTTGATACTTTCCTCCATTTGCCTTTTTGCTAAGTCACCAAGCATCTACACTCCATCTTTTCCATCCCTATCAAGGTTACCTCGTTTAGGTTTTCATTATTCAGTGACTCAATTTTCTTTTTCAGTTCCATGGATTTTTTTAAAAAAATTATTCTAGTAACATATATACAACTTAAAATTTCTCTTTTAACCACATTCAAATATATACTCCAGCACTGTTAATTATGTTCACAGTGTTATGCTATCATCACTTTCCATTACCAAAACTTTTCCATCATCCCAAATAGAAGATCTGTACAATTTTTAACTCGATTTTATTGATACATATTATAAACATACAATTCATCCAAAGTGTACAATCAATGGTATTTGCCATAATCACATATTTGTGCATTCACCACTTCAATCATTATTAGAGCATTTTCATTATTTCAGTAATAATAAACAAAAAACAGACAAAAGAACAAACAAGAAAATTCCTCACCTCTCTATCTCTCTATGCTTTCCCCACTGTACATAGCTGCTGTTTCTGGCTATTATGTCCAAAGCGTATAATCAATGGCTTTTAGTACAATCACAATGTTGTACATTCATTATCTTGAAAATTTTAGAATGGTTTCATTACTCCAAAAAGAAAGACTCCACACCCCTTAGCATTCCTTCCTCAGACCTACATAACCACTACTCTCCTTTCATATTTATAAATTGATTTATATTTACATTTTATATAAATGGAATCATACAATATGTAGTACTCTGTGTCTGGTCTCCTTTACTTAGAATAATGGTTGTTTTTTTGTCTGATATTAACATTTTGTACTATTACATTTGTTCAGCTTCAAAGAAAAATGGTCTTATATATGCAATTCTACCCATATTCATATTTCACATAATATATTTATATTTCACATAATATATTTAGTTCATAATAGGGAAATTACACAGTATTTCCCCCCCCCTTTGTGTCTGGCTTGCTTCACTCAACATAATGTCCTCCAGGTTTCATCCATGTTGTCATATGTTTCACAACTTCATTTCTTCTGTACCATTGCATAATATTCCATCGTGTATATACTCCATAATTTGTATATCCATTCATCAGTTGATGGACACCTGGGTTGTTTCCAACTTTTGGCTATTGTGAATAACACTGCTATGAACTTCAGTGTGTAGATATCTATTCATGTCACTGCTCTTAGTTCTTCTGGGTATATACCTAGCAATGGTATTGCCAGGTCACATGGCAAGTCTATAGTCAACATCCTTAGGAGCTGCTAAACAGCCCTCCACAGTGGCTGTACCATTCTACATTCCCACCAACAGTGAATAAGCATTCCTATCTCTCCACATCCTCTCCAATATTTACAATTTTCTGACTTTTTAATAGTGGCCAGTCTAATAGGTGTGAAATGATATCTCATTGTAGTTTTGATTTGCATTTCCCGAACTGCTAGTGACGTTGAACATTTTTTCACGTGTTTCTTCGCCATTTGTATTTCTTCTTTGGACAGTTGTCTTTTCAAGTCTTTTGCCCATTTTTAAATTGGATACTTTGTCTTTTCATTGTTGAGTTGTATGATCTCCTTATAGATCATGTGTATTAAACCCTTATCAGATATGTGATTGCCAAATATTTTCTCCCATTGAGTTGGCTACCTTTTCACCCTTTTGATATATTTACTCATCTGTGTTTACTTTTTAGTTTTTAATTGTTTATGTTTTCAATTATTAAATGTACAAAATAAAGACAAAGTCCTTTGAGGTGCAAAAGTGTTGAATTTTGAGGAGATCCCATTTATCTATCTTATCTTTTGTTGCTCGTGCTTTGGGCATAAGGTTTAAGAAACTACCACCTACCACAAGATGTTGAAGATGTTTTCCTATATTTTCTTCTAGAAGTTTTATGGTTGTTTTTATATTTAGATCCTTGATTCATTTTGAGTTAATTTTTGTATAAGGTGTGAGATAGGGGTCTTCTTTCTTTCTTTTGTATATCCGGTTCTCCCAACACCATTTCTTGATTAGATTGTTCTGGCCCAGCTGGGTGGGCTTAATAGCTGTGTCAAAAATCGCTTGACTGTAGATGTGTGGGTCAATTTCTGAGGTCTCAATTTGGTTCCATTGGTCAATCTGTCTTCCTTATGCCAATACCATGCTGTTTTTACCACTGTAGCTAAGTAATACACTTTAAAGTCAGGAGTGAGAGTCCTCCAACTTTGTCCTTCTTTTAAAAGACATTTTTGGCTATTCGGGGCCCCTCACCCCTTCCAAATAAATTTGATTATTGGCTTTTTGATTTCTGCAAAAAAGCCTGTTGGGATTTTTATTGGGATTGTATTGAATCTATAAATCAGTTTGGGTAGAATTGACTTAATGATATTTAGTCTTCCAATCCATGAACACGGAATGTCCTTCCATTTATTTGTCTTCTTCAGTTTCTTTTAGCAATGTTTTGTAGTTTTCTGAATACAGGTCTTTTATGTCCTTGGTTAAGTTTTTCCTAAATATTTGATTGTTTTAGTCACTATTATAAATGGATTTTTTTTTCTGATTTCCTCCTCAGATTGCACATCAGTAATGTATAGAAACACTATTGATTTTTGCATATTAACCTTGTATCCTGTCACTTTGTTGAACTCATCTATTAATTCTAGTAGGTTTCTTGTGGATTTTTCAGGATTTTCTAGATATAGGATCATATCATCAGCGAATAGTGAAAGTTTTACTTCTTCCTTTCCTATTTGGGTGCCTTTTATTTCCTTGTCTAGCCTAATTGCTCTAGCTAGAACTTCTAACACAATATTGAATAATAATGGTGACAGTGGGCATCCTTGTCTTGTTCCTTATCTCAGTGGGAAAGCTTTCAGTCTTTCACCATTGAGTGCAATGCTAGTTGTAGATTTTTCATATATGCACTTTACCATATTGAACAAACTTCCTTCTATTCCTATATTTTGGAGTGTTTTTATCAAGAAAGTATGCTGTATTTTGTCAAATGCCAAGTGAGAGGATCATGCGATTTTTTCCTTCAGTTTATCAATGTGGTTTATTTTTTTTTATTTTTTTATTTTTTTAAGATTTTATTTATTTATTCATTTATCCCCCCCTTGCTGCTTGTGCTCGCTGGGTCAGCTAACCACGCCGTGCAGACGGGCTTGCCTTCACCAGGAGGCCCCGGGAACCGAACCCGGGGCCTCCCATATGGTAAACGGGAGCCCTACTGATTGAGCCACAGCCACTTCCCAATCAATGTGGTTTATTACACTAAGTGATTTTCTTGTGTTGGACCACCCTTGCATGCCTGGGATAAAACCCACTTGATCATGGTGTATAAACTTTTAATGTGCTTTTGGATTCTGTTTGCAAGTATTTTGTTGAGGATTTTTGCATCTATATTCATTAGAGATATTGGTCTGTAATTTTCTTTTTTTGTAGTATCTTTATCTGGTTTTGGTATAAGGGTGACGTTGGCTTCATAGAATGAGTTTGGTAGCATTCTTTCCTGTTTAATTTTTTGGAAAAGCTTGAGCAAGATTGGTATTAGTTCATCCTTGAATGATTGGTAGAATTCACCTGTGAAGCCATCTGGTCCTGAGCTTTTCATCTTTGGGAGGTTTTTGATGACTGTTTCAATCTCTTCACTTGTGATTGGCTTGTTGACGTCTTCTATTTCTTCTAAAGTCAGTGTAGGTGGTTCATGTGTTTCCAGTAATTTATTTATCTTGTCTACATTTTCTAGTTTTTTGGCATACAGTTGTTCACAGTATCCTCTTATGATCATTCTTATTTCTACAGGGTCAGTGGTAATGTTCCCCCTCTCATTTCTGATTTTATTTATTTGGATCTTCTCTCTTTTTTTCTTTGTCAGTCTAGCTAAGGGTTTGTCGATTTTGTTCATCTTCTTAAAGCACCAACTTTTGGTTTTGTTGATTCTCTCTATTGCTTTTTTTTTTCTCTCTCAATTTCATTGATTTCTGCTCTGATCTTTACTATTTCTTTCCTTTGGCTTGATTTGGGATTAGTTTGCTATTCTTTTTCTAGTTCTTCCAGGTGTGCAGTTAGACCATCAATTTTAGCTTTTTATTCTTTTTTAATGTAAGCATTGAGGGCTATAAATTTCCCTCTCAGCCCTGCCTTTGGTGTCCGATAGGTTTTGATATATTGTGTTCTCATTTTCATTCATCTCAAGATATTTGCTAAATTCTCTTGCAACTTATCCTTTGATCCACTGATTGTTTAAGAGTGTGTTGTTTTATCACCATATATTTATGAATTTCCCCTTTTTCTGTCCATTATTGATTTCCAGCTTCATTCTGTTATGATCAGAGAAAGTGTTTTGCATAATTTCAATCTTTTTAAATTTATTGAGACTTATCTTGTGACCCAACATCTGGTCTATCTTGGAGAAGGATCCATGAGCACTTGTAAAGAATGTATATCCTGCTGTTTTGGGGTGCAATGCTCTATAGATGTCTGTTCCTTTATTTAGCCTCTGTCAAGATGTTCTATCCAATACCGTTAGTGGTGTATTGAAGTCTCCAACTTTTATTGTAGAGACATCTATTTCTCCCTTCAGCTTTGCCAGTGTGTGTCTCATGTATCTTGGGGCACTGAGGTTAGGTGAATAAATATTTAGAATAGTTATCTCTTCTTGTTGAATTGCCCCTTTTATTAATATATAATGACCTTCTTCATCTCTTATAACAGTTTTGCATTTAAAATCTATTTTGTCTGATATTAATATCGCTACTCCAGCTCTTTTTTGGTTACTATTTGCATGGAGTATCTTTTTCCAGCCCTTCACTTTTAACTTGGTTGTAACCTTACGTCTGAGGTGCGTCTCTTGTAGACAACATATAGATTGCTCATATTTTTAAATCCATTCTATCAGAATATGTCTTTTAATTGGGGAGTTCAAGCCATTAACATTCAATGTTATAACTGTAAAGGCATTACTTCATCCATTTTGAACTTTGGATTTCTGTTGTTATATCATACTATAGTTTATCTTTTTACTCTTTCTGATATTCTTCATTTCTGCACTCTTCTCCAAGTCTCTCTCCTTATTTTTTCCTTTCAGGCTGCAGCACTCCCTTTAGTATCTCTTGCAATTCTGGTCTTTTGGTAATATATTCTAGCAGGTTTTTTTTGTCTGTGAAGACTTTGAACTGCCCTCCATTTTTGAAGGACAGCTTTGCCAGATACAGAATTTTTCGCTGGCAGTTTTTCTCTTTCAATACCTTTTTTTTTTTTTTTAAAGATTTTATTTATTTATTCATTTATCCCCCCCTTGCTGCTTGTGCTCGCTGGGCCAGCTAACCACGCCATGCGGGCGGGCTTGCCTTCACCAGGAGGCCCCGGGAACCGAACCCGGGGCCTCCCATATGGTAAACGGGAGCCCTACTGATTGAGCCACAGCCGCTTCCCTCAATACCTTAAATTATACCACATTATACCACTTTATTCTCTCTTCCATGGTTTCTCATGAGAGGTCGGCACTTAATCTTATTGAATTTCCATTGTATGTGATGTTTTGTGTTTCTCTTGTTGCTTTCAAAATTCTCTCTTTATCTCTGATATTTGTTATTCTGAAAAGTAGGTGTCTCGAGGTAGGTCTGTTCATGTTTATTCTGTTTGGGGTGCATTGTCCTTCTTGGATATTGATATTTATGTCTTTCATAAGGGTAGGGAAGTTTTCAGTCATTATTTCCTCAAATATTCTTTCTGCCCCTTTCCCATTCTCTTCTCCTTCTGGGACGCCAATAATGCATGTATATTTTTGTGTTTTGTGTTGTCATTCAATTCCCTGATACCTTGTTCCATTTTTTCCATTCTCTTCTTTTTCTGTTCTCCTGTCTTTTCCAGTTTCAGATGTTCTGTCTTCAAAATCACTAATTCTGTCTTCATGCAGTTCAAATCTGATCTTATTGCCTCTAATGTATTTTTTTTTAAGATTTTATTTATTTATTCATTTATCCCCCCTTTGCTGCTTGTGCTCGCTGGGTCAGCTAACCACGCTGTGCGGGCGGGCTTGCCTTCACCAGGAGGCCCCGGGAACCGAACCCGTGGCCTCCCATATGGTAAACGGGAGCCCTACTGATTGAGCCACAGCCGCTTCCCTCTAATGTATTTTTAATCTCTTCCATCGTGTCTTTCATTCCCATAAGTTCAGTTACTTTTCTTTGCAGACTTGCAAATTGTACTTTATGCTCACTCAGTGTCTTCTTAATATCCATTATCTCTTTAGTCATATTTTCTTTCAATTCTTTAAAATGATTTAGGAGAGCTGTGTGATTATCATTGATTAATTGTCTTAACTCTTGAATCTCTTCAGGATATTTGGTTTGTTCCTTTGGCTGGGCTATCTCTTGCTGTTTCTTAGTATGGCTTGTAATTTTTTGCTGATATCTAGGCATCTGATATGTTGGTGAATTTACTCCGATGGCCAATTTCTCTCTCTTGCCTATTGTTATTATTTTTTCACTCTTTTGTTCTTTGAGATTTGGTTCAACTTATTCTAAGTCTTTAAAATTGCCCAGCTTAAGTTACCAAAATCGTGCCAGGGTCTGACTAGTGGGGTGCAGACTTTCTTCCAGGGGTGGGATAAAGAGAGCTCTAAAAGCAGTTTCTCTCAATGTGATTTCCAGACCAGCCAGTAGATGGTGCTCGTTGACACACCTTTCTGGGGAGGTGTCTCTCTCTTGGCTTTCCTTTGTTTTTGTTTGGCCAGAGCTGAGATTCAAAGTGGGATCCACTGGCCAAATTCACTGAAGAAAAGCCCCCCGCCTCACCGTCCCTTTCTCCTTATAACAGCTGGCAGGGAGGAAGTCATCTGGTCTCCTCTCAGTCAGCTGCAATGTGCCAGGGGTTTTACCCCCACTTAATATCTCGGGGTGGGGGAGGGGAGCCATTCCCAGTGGCCCAGAGGTTCTAGTAACTCTGTTTGTTGTTTCAGCTTCTTCGTCTCTCTGTCACTCACTCTCCTGAGAGTTGTGAAGCACTGTCCTGGTCTGCTGACCCCCAGAGCAGGTCCCCCTGGCAGTCTTTGGTGCTTTCTTCATTTTTTTTTTGTGAGCGCTGAGCCTTATCTGCCTAACCCGATGGCCATGTTCCCACAATCCCCAAAATTCTGTACATTTTAAGCCTCAACTTCCTATTCCCTATTCCCACCTAGTCACCTGGTAACCTATATTCTAGATTCTGACACTAAGAATTTGCTTATTCTAATTATTTCATGTTGTATTCAGTGAGATCATATAATATTTGTTCTTATGTGTCTGGCTTATTTCATTCAGCATGATATCTTCAAGAGTTCATCCATGTTGGGCCATGTATCAGAACTTCATTCCTTTTTAGAGCTGAATATTCCATTGTGTGTATATACCATATTTTGTTTATCTATTATTCATCAGTTGATGGGCACTTGAGTTGCTTCCACCTTTTGTCAATTTTTTTTTTTGTAATTGTGAGTAATGCCTCTGCTTTCAATTCTTTTGGGCATATATATAGAAGTGGGATTGCCAAGTCATGTGGTAATGCTATACTTAACTTTCCAAGGAACTGCCAAACTGTCTTCCATAGTAGCTGTACCATTTTACATTCCCACCGCCATGGAGTGTTTCTGTTTCTCTACATCCTCTCCAACACTTGTAATTTTCCATTTTTAAAAATAGTAGCCATTATAGTGGGTGTGAAATGGTATCTCATTGTGGTTTTTATTTGCATTTCGCTAACGGCTAATGATGTTGAGCATCTTTTTATGTGCTCTTTTGCCATTTGTATATTTCCTTTGGAGAAATGTCTATTTCAGTCTTTTGCCCATTTTTAATTATTGGGTTGCTTATCTTTTTGTTGTTGAGTTGAAGGATTTCTTTATATATTCTGGATATTTAACCTTTACCAGATATGTAGTTTCCAAATATTTTCTCTCATTGTGTAGGTCGTCATTTTACTTTCATGATAAAGTCCTTTGAGGAACAAAGTTCTTAATGTTGATGAAGTCCCATTTGTCTATTTTTTCTTTTGTTGCTTGTGCTTTGGGCATAAAGTGTAAAAAACCATTGCCTATCACAAGGTCCTGAAGATGCTTCCCTATGTTTTCTCTTAGGAGTTTTAGAGTTCTGGCTCTTATATTGTACAAAATTAGGATGCAACTCTACCTAGAATTATATGAGCATATTTTGATGTTTAATATTCAAAGGCATATAATGAGCCAAGGACTGTCAAAATAGTAATATCCAAAATTACAGGAGATACTAAGAAATATTCCTCCTACTTCCACAAAGCATTTAAACATGGCTGCAAAGATAACTTAGCTATAATTAAGCTCTGCAAAAATAAGTCTCATCTCAAACCCAGAAGAAGCAAGTATGTTAACCATGAATCCTAATGTAGCAACTAGGGTAAATGGGAATTTGCTGTATTTAAGAACATGAAGAGAGAGATGCGGGTGCTGTGCAAATACAGGTTAAAATGCCTGAGATGTTTCAGACTAAAAAGTTGAAAAGAGAGAGAAGTTATAGGGCACATGATCAAATCCTAGCCATTATGACTAAACTGAATATCTCCTGCTTCTCTAAAGCCTCAAAAAACTAGTATTCAGGAACAACCAAACATTTAGTTTAAATTCATGGAAGACAGACCCAGAATAAATGACTAAGTTAAAAATATTTTATAATATTAGTCTAATCTTTAAGGTTAGTTTGGAACATGTCATAGATCAATAATTTAATGTTATTTTCATGCTCAGAAAATGGAAATAATAGTAACAAGAAGATGAATAATCTGTGAAGATTAAAGAAAATAATGGACACACAGCACTGAGCAGTGTGTCTGGCCCCTAGCTGGCTCTCAATTATATGGGTAAAGGTAGGCAATCATGCACTTTTATAAGACCATTGGGCTTCTCTGGGGCTTCTTAAACCTGAGCCATAAAGCAAAGGGGGGTAGATTGGATGACCCCAGGGGTTCCTTCTAGCTCTAATTGTCTGTGAAATACGTGCTCCTTGATGTTTTTGTCAGAGATGGTGGCTCACCTTACAAGGTTATTGCAAAGAACTCATCCAGCCCAGTGTCTTAATGAAAAAATAGCATATCAACAGCCATATATGTTTTTTTCCCCTGGGCAGACCACTGATATGATCCAGCTTGGCAATCTTATGAATATATATATAGTCATGCTAGAAATCAGTTAGAGTAAACTCAATCCAACCCAAATAATTATTCTTACTTTCTGGGGTGGTAGTATTGTTCTGTATCTTGATAGGGGTGTCTATCACACAAGTATACCCATTTTCAAAAAGGCATCAAATTGTACACATAATATTAGTGCATTTCATTCTATGCAAAGTTTACCTTAAAAAAGAACTGTAAACGAATATTAACTCTACTTAATGACATGAATGTTGAACTCTTTACAGGTAAAGGGTACTGAAGTCTGTAACTTAATTTGAAATGCATAAAAAATAATAGAGACTGATGGGCAGATAAAGGGATGACGTGATACAGCAGAATTGAGGTGGTGGGTTCATGGGAATTCACTGTACAAATCTTTCAACCTCCTGTGTGTTTCAAATTTTTCTTGATGAAATGTGAGATAATATGTTTTCTCACAGCAAGCACAAAGCAGCTTTCTAAGTCATTACGACCACTTTCCAATTGAGAAAACAAAATACCATTCTGTGAAATATGGACATTTAAATGATACTAAAGAGAATCTACAGGAGAGAAAATGACAAATAAAAGTTTTGCCCAAAGTCACACCCCCAATGAGTATGGAGAGGAGTTGGAAATTGAATTCAAGCAGGTCTCTTAATTCCCTAATCAGCAGACTGTTAAAGACCAGAGACCCTCCTTTATGCCAAAGATTCTAACAGAGAAAATGCGTTAGTCCTCTGAAGAATGCTTGTTCTCCTGTTTAAGTTATAAAACAAAGCAAAGTGTTAGTTTCCATACTGAAAGTTGAGTTAAGGTGAAAAAGGATGGTGTTTTAACCATGGGTTGAACATTTGTAGATTATGAGAAAATATCAACATCTAGTCATAATGAAACATGTATGTTTTAGTAATAAAATAGTCAGATGTTGAAATGTGACATTCTTATTTTAAATTGACCATTAAAATGAATTAATTTTTAAAAATTAATGGCTTCCTTGCTGGGGGTGGAGAACTATTGTTTGAGATGAACACATAAAGTTGGGGGAAAAGCTAGATCTACAGCTATGGAAAAATATTTCAGTTTATCATCCTAGGTCATGCACATGACCCAGAAAAGAAACCATCTGGATATGATATAGACACAACACATTGTTGGGTAATCCATCTGTCCAGTCAACTAATTAAGCACCAAATGTAGCAAATAAAGTACTAACAACTCAAAAGGGTTCAGCAAGAGTTTATTAAAGCAGAGCTGAAAGAGACCCTTACAATTCCAGTACCACAGATTTATTACCATGTCAACAGCATGCAATGCACACAATAAAACCCATTTATCACTGTACATATCACAACTGATGCATTCACTGGAATCTAAATATTTACAAAAATCTGTAGAATAAAAAAGGCATTTTTTTCTCCCTTAACACACATTGAATTTCATCGCTACACCTTGTCACTCAAACCTTTCTTTGATTTATTATTTATAAACAAGTGCAGAAAATGCAAATTGAACCTGAAAAACAAAGTGGGCTCATTCCTATTATTTCAAGCACACTCCACAGTTTAACCATTCAAGTTATAGAATAAAACTTAATGTAAAACAATTCCTTGAACAGAGATTCTGGGCTAAAAAGCAAACCCTAGATGTTGTTTACTGACTTACTTTTCTGTATTTCTATACTTCCTTACTTCCTTCTCTTTAGGTACAGAAGTCCCTCCTGCCCATGCCTAATTCCCTCCCTATACTCAGCATTCCAGTCTCTTCCACCTCCAAAGAAAAGTTACTACATTTATCACCCTTCCTGTATCTTCAGTCTCTGTCTTTATTCTATAACCACGTTTAATTATCTTCTCACCTAAAAAGAAAACAAGAACAAAACCAAATTTCTTCCCTATGGCCCTACGTGCTCCCTGGCCAATTCTATGTCTGTCTCTTTAATGCAAGAGTAGCTTAAACCAGTGCTACCTAAAGGATGGTTTGTGAACCAGCAGCATCAGCGTCACCTGGGAACTTGTTAGAAACGTGGAATCTAGGTTATATCGAGATGTACTAAATCAGAATCTGCATTTATGAAAGATTCCTCAGGTGATTTGTATGCATGATAAAGTGTGAGAAGCACTAGTCTATACCTACTATTTCCACTTCCACACCCACATAGCCTTCTCAATCCACTGCATTTTGACTTTTGCCACTGAAGCTACTTTTATCAGAGCAATGATCCTCAAGTTGCTACAGCAATGAAGATTCTAGAGTATTTTACCAGGCCTCCCTGCAGTACTTGCCATTACTGACAAGTCCCTTCTTGAAACCTCCTTTTTATTGACATGCCAATATTCTTTGTTGGACTTTGTTTTACCTCTCTGGTCACAGAAAAGAAAAGTTCATCTACTTATATTGCTTCATATAGCAGCTCTATAATGTTCATAGAAAAATCAGTGTTTTAAGTTAGGAATTCTTCCGAGTGCCATACTCACACAGCCAAACATTTACTAAGTCCCTTTTAAATATTCAACATATCCAAAGTTGATCACATCATCTTCATCCTTCCTCTCCCATAATCCCTGTCATACATCTGTTCCTCTACCCAGTCAATTAAGGAGAAACTTACGAATCAGTCTTGGTTCCTCTTCCTCCCCTATGCCTTATCCAGGAAGATGCCAAATCATTCATTTAACTTCCTTAATAGCTCTCCCATCCTCTCCATCCAACTGTCTCTTCCCTAGACTGTTTTAATTAAAGACCTCCTGATATGCTCTTTAATTCAGTGGATCATAACCTTGTCTGCACATTTGAACCAACTAGGATGCTTTTAAAAATACCAGTGTCTGGTTTCCACCCCAAAGGTTCCAATTTAATTGGTTTAGAGAGGGATCCAGGCACTGGCATTTTTAAAATGCTCTCTCAAGTGAGTCTAATGTACAGCCAGGTTCGAGAACAACTGCTCTATTTGCTCTAACACTAGCCTTTCAAATGCCCTATTCCTCTTCAATACTTTGGTCAGAGACGTTTTCTGACAGATGAAAATCTGAGTCTGTCATCAGTTATTTAATGTTTAAATAATATTCACTATTTATTCCTGTAATATCATCCTAACCCCACTGCTTTCAGGATGAACTCCAAACTCTTTGTCTTACTTAGAACATCTTCTGTAATGTGGCCCTTGTCTACCTTTCCAGCTTCATGCCTTCCACTGCCTGATGTGAACCCTGTACTCTAGCCTAACAGCCCCATAGGCGTCCTCTACGTACACGACGTTACCACAAGTCTCACATATGTCTATGCCTTCCCTCTGCCCAGAATGATGGCTTTCTACCCTTTTTCACTCTGCACCACTAGCCTTTTTTTTTCTTTTTTAAATGGAGGTATTGGGTATTGAACCTGGGACCTCATATGTGGGAAGCTGGAGCTCAACCACTGAGCCACTTCAGCTCCCCTGAGTTGGTTTTTTCATTTGTTTGCTTGTTGTTTGTTTCTTTGTTTTTAGGAGGCACCGATGACTGAACCTGGGACCTCTCCTGTGGGAAGCAGGCGCTTAACAGCTTGAGCCATATGCGCTCCCCCCTAGTCATTTGTATGCATTCATAGTCATTTGGAGTCTCCAGACTCCACCTTATAAGTTTCTAACACACTCTGTTCTTCTGTTCTTTCCTTACCTCTGTAAGTAAGCACTACACACTATTCGGCAATTGTCAATTTACTGTCTGTCTTGGTCACTGAAAGGAAGGTTACTTGAGGAGAGGGAATGTTTTTAATCTCATTATACCTAGGGTCTAGCACATGTTTGGCACACTGGAGGGTTTAGAGAAATGTATGGAAAGGATGAACACAACGTTGAAGCCACAATTAAGAACTTGTGGACAGCGAGGATGGGGGAAGTGCCCATGGCTCTGGGGCATCTGAGGCCATGCCCATAATTATATGACTGATGACAATGTCAACTGCATAAAAGGAGAGTCCTCCATGAAAATGGTACTTTCCTTAGAGAGAAAAAGAAGCTCTGAGCACTGGAATGTGGTGAAAGCATTGTCAATAAGTCTTGGTTCCTTGCATTTTTGGTCTATTTGGGTTCTGCTTTGCTCACCTAGTGCTTAACTATTTGTGAGTGAAAACCCAGAGGAAGACAGTTCTCAGCTGAGCTACTGACAAAGCAGCCACTTTTCCAAAGATTTGGATCAATCAGAAAACAACTTTGGGAGATGTCTACAGCCCTGGGACTACTCAGGCTACATCCACTTTCATTCCATTTTGGTCAAAGAAGACACTTATGGATGAAGTAATCAACATGGCGACATAAGACATCTCCTGAAAAAGGCTCCCCAGAGAATTAGGGGATAAAAGGACAACTTCCACTTGCTTAGAATGCTGGAGGATGGCAGATACTGGAGAAAGACTCCACAAATACTGAATTGAATAAACAGAAAAATCTCAGGTAGGAGAATTCTGTCCAGGACCACCGGTTGATTCCCTTTCTCTTCCCCTTCACTTGGTCCCACACAATGTGGGAGTCACACAGAGGCAGCATGGCCCAGGTCACTTCTACTGCAGAGACTTAGACCGACTCACAGGACTGAGTTAGAACTCCACACATATCCAGGCACGGAAGCTAAGTCTGCAGAGACCAAGGGTAGAATACAAGTCACTGAGGAGTGGTGCATATGAAAGAGTACCCAAGAGGAAAAAAAGAGAGACCAGGATAGAAAGGCTGTTAAGAATTGCTCTGCCCTTACTCTACCCAGTTTCAGTTGGCTGGACCACCTGAAGGCAAAACTGACTTTTTTGAAAGATCCACCTTTCTGGATTAACCACATCTGGCTCCCCAGGGTGGGATATCCTAACAGGGCAGAAAAGCCTCACACACACAAAAGAGCAGGGGTGGTGGTGGTTTAAACTGAATGGTTGTAAGATAGGATGGGTTCCAGAACTGAAAATTGAGGGAGAGAATTTAAAAAAATCATAAGAGGGAGAAAAGTCTGCACAAAAACAAACAAAACAGATCAAGATTCCTAGAGAGGGAACAGAGGAAAGGAAGCTCTCTTCTGGAGGTGTAGCAATTACACAAAAATTACAATCTCAAAAATTGCACTACATATCCAGTGCAAGAATCAGATGAAGAAGAGCTGAGAAAAGGTGAACAGTTAAATATGGGCTATTCTAAAGACCTAGAATAAGTTAGATAAAGCATCAAAGAAGAGCCTTAACACAAAGCCAATCAACAATAAAGCCCTAGAAAAGAAGGACAAATGGATTGTCAGAGCTAACTCATCAAGAGAAATGGATGCCTAGACATAAGCAAAAATTACAAGCCATACTAAGAAACAGGAAGATATGACTCATTCAAGGGAACAAATTAAAACTTCAGAGGAGACTCAGAAGTTGAGACAACTAATCAAAGGTGTTCAAAGTTCCTAAATCAGTGCAAGGAGATGAAGGAAAATCTGCATAAAGAGATAAAAGATAAGACGACAATGTGAGAGCATAAAGAAATTGAAAGTATAAAACAAGAACAAATTATAAGGATGAAAGGCACAATTAAAAATACACTAGAGGACAACCAACAAGATGGCAGCAGAGTAAGGAGCTCCTAGAGTCAGCTCGTGCTACAAGGCAATTAGTAATCACCCAGAGCTACCCAAATCACCTGTTTAGGGGATCCAGGAGACCAGAAGAGCATCCTGCAAAATCCATTAAAGAATGGAAGGAGGAGACTGCCCATCTGCAGAGAAGACTCATAAGAAGAGCACCCCATACCACGGAGGCCGATGCCCATCTTTCACTGGAGGCACAAGCTGCCTCAGGAGCTATTCTGCTGCTGGAATTGGAAGCTCCACTTCCCAAAAATGGAGGAGGAAAGGACAGTTGGGCACCAACTCCAGCTACTGATTAGTAAACTTGGTTGGCTAAGGTATAACCTTAAGAAAAGTTAAAGTTTGAGCCTCTCCAAGTTAGAAAGAGGCCAATAGCCGCCATTTTATCTCTGCCCCCCACATGAAGGGAAGCAGGGCGGACTGGAAATCACAGTGTTGGTAGGGACCAGCTTCTTTCCATCCAGATCAGATTGCAGCTCTAGCCAAGCCCCAGCCCCACTTCTGGCAGGGAGGAACCTGGAGGGACCTGCACCAGCCTGTCCAGGAAAACACAGGCCACCCCCCAGACGCTGGTGATCATTCTACTCTGGCGGCACATGCCGCCACGGGAACTATTCTGTGGTTGGAGTTGGAAGCTCCATTTTCCAAAAAAAGGGGAGGAAGAGATGGTTGGCCACCGGCTTCAGCTACTGATTAGTAAATTCGGCTGGCTAAAGTATAACCCTAAGAACAGCTAAAGTTTGAGCCTGTCCAAATTGGAAAGAGGCCAGTAGCTGCCATTTTGACTCCACCTCCAAAATGAGGGGAAGCGGGGCTCACTGAAAATCACAGTGACAGTAGGGACTGGCTTCATTTACCCAGATTGGACTGCAGCCCTAGCCTAGGCTTCAGCCCCACCTCTAGCAGGGAGGAAGCTGGCAAACCCTGCACCAGCCTCTCCAGGTAACTGCAGGAACATTCGGTTGGCACAGGCTGAATAGCCAGAAGTATACCAGGGTAATTGCAGTCATTTTAGACCCTCATGGCACAGACTGCTGCCCACACCTGCAGCTCCATTCCTGCCCCAGGCAGAGGAGGAAGGGACATGAAGCTTCATCAGTCTCTCCAGGCAACTAGAGTTTAGGCCTGCATGACTTGGATTATTACACACGGCTGTGGCTCTGTTCCTACACCTGGCAAAGGAGAAAGTTGGGAGAAGCTTCAACTGTCCCTTGGGCAATGCAGGCAGCTTGAACCTCCACAGCTAACAGCACCAACTATGTCCTTGGCTCCTACTACACAACCAGCAAGGGAGAAAGGGCAAGAAAGCCCTAAACTAAGGAGAGAAACTGCACCCAGAATAAATACATCTAGTAAGCCAGATGCCAAGATGCCTACAAAAAATTACAATCCACACCAAGAAAAAGGAAGATATGGCCAAGTTAAAGGAACAAGATAAACCTCCAGATGACATAAAGGAGTTGAGATAACTAATCAGAGATGTTCAACAAATCTCCTCAATAAATTCAATGAGATGGCTAAAGAGATTAAGGATATTAAGAAAATACTGGATGAGCACAAAGAAGAATTTGAAAGCATATACAGAAGAACAGCAGTTCTAATGGGAACGAAAGGTACAATAAGTGAAATTAAAAATACACTGGAATCATATAATAGCAGATTTGAAGAGGCAGAAGAAAGGATTGGTAAGCTTGAAGAAATGGTCTCCAAAAGTGAGCATACAAAAGAACCGATGAAGAAAAGAATGGAAAGAATTGAAAAAGGTCTCAAGGAACTAAACAACAGCAAGAGACATGCAAACATATGTGTCACGGGTGTCCCAGAAGGAGAAGAGAAGGGAAAAGGAGCAGAAGGAATATTTGAAGAAATAATGGTACAAAATTTCCAAACCCTATTGAAGGACATGGATATCCATGTCCAAGAAGCACAATGTACTCTCATCTGAAAAACCTGAATAGACCAACTCCAAGACACATACTAATCAGAATGTCAAACATCAAAGACAAAGAGATAATTCTGAGAGCAGCAAGAGAAAAGCAATGCATAACATATAAGGGATATCCAATAAGATTAAGTGCCAATTTCTCATCAGAAACCATGGAGGCAAGAAGACAGTGGTATGATATATTTAAGATATTGCAAGAGAAAAAGTTCCAGCCAAAAATCTTATATCCAGCAAGATTGTCTTTGAAAAATGAGGGTGAGTTTAGAATATTCACAGATAGACAGAAACTGAGAGAGTTTGTAACCAAGAGACCAGCTTTGCAGGAAATACTAAAGGATGTGCTACAGTTTGAAAAGAAAAGACAGGAGAGAGAGGTTTGGAAGATAGTCTAGAAATGACGATTATATCAATAAAAGTAACTACAAAAGTAATAAGAGTGGTGAAAATAAAATATGACAGATAAAACCCAAAGGTCAAAATGAGTGAAATAAGAACTGCCTTTACAGTAATAACATTGAATGTTAATGGATTAAACTCCCCAATCAAAAGACACAGACTGTCAGAATGGATAAGAAAATATGAGCCACCTATATGCTTTCTGCAAGAGACTAACCTTAGATCCAAGGATACCAATAGATTGAAAGTGAAAGGCTGGAAAAAGATATTTCACACATTCAGTAACCGAAAAAAAACAAAAAAACAAAAAACCTGGCATATCTATGCATATTTTAGATGAAATAAACTTTAAAAGACACTAGTAATGTGCAATCTGAGGAGGAAGTCAGGAAAAACATTCCATTTACAATTGTGACTGAAAGAATCAAATGTTTAGGAATAAAATTAACCAACGATGTAAAGCACTTGTATAGAGAAAACTACAACTCATTGTTAAAAGAAATAAAGAAAAAGACCTAAGTAATTGGAAGAACATTCTAAACTCTTGGATTGGAAAACTAAATATCATTAAGTTGTCAATTCTACCCAAATTGATATACAGATTCAATGCTATCCCAATAAAAATTCCACCAGCATTTTTTAAATAAATGGAAAACATGATTATCAAATTGATTTGGAAGAGTAAAAGGTCCTGAATAGCCAGAAACATCTTAAAAAAGAAAAATGAAGTTGGAGGCTCTCACTTCTGGACTTTAAATCATATCACCTCGCTACAGTGGTAAAACAGCATGGTAATGGCATAAAGATCGACACATAGCCAATGGAACCAAACTGATGGTTCAGAAACAGACCCTCACATCTACAGCAAGTGATATTTGACAAGACTGTCAAACCTACCCAGCCTAGACACAACAGTCCATTCAACAATTGGTACTGAGAGAACTTGATATCCATAGTTAAAAGAAGGAAAGAGGACTCCTATCTCACACCTTATATAAAAATTAACTCAAAATGGATCAAAAACCTAAATATAAAAGCAAAAACCTAAAGCTTTTAGAAGAAAATGCAGGAAAATATCTTCAACACCTGGTGGTAAGTGGTGGATTCTTAAAGGAGATAAGAGGAGGACTGAGATGGACTAGTGATGTTTAATGTATGTAGAAGTTTTAATTAACTTTATTGTAAAAGTGTGGAAATGTATAGAGTTGATGGTAACACATTATAGTGAGTAATAGCTGGTTTATAAATCAGATTGTGGCTGTAAATGGCAGTCTAAGGATGTAAATTCCAATTGAAAGAAAGCTAAAGAATAATCTAGGGACTGAATAACACAGTAAACCCAGAGGTAGATGAGAATTGTGGTTGATGGTACAGATGCAAGGGTGTCCTTTGTGAGCTAGAGCAGGTGTACATCACTATTGCAGGGTGGTGGGAATGTGGAGAAGCATGGGAAAAATACAACTGGAGTGACCGATGGACTGTGTTTAACATAATAATGCAATATTCATGCATCTAAGTCAAAGATGTACTGTGTTGATAATGGCAGAGTATGGAAAAAGTGTGCCAAATGTATGCTATGGACCTGATAATAGCCTGATGAAATTATCTCATAATCTGTAACAAATATTCCACCACAGTGTGGTGTGTTGATAGAGGGGTGTTGTATGGGATTCCTGTACGTGTGCATAATTGTTTTGTAAGTTTACAACTTCTGTAATAAAAATATATTTAAAAAATAATAATAGGGTTGGTTTGGGGAAAATACACCAAATGTAAGATAAGCACTATAATTAGTAGTAAGATTTGACAATATTCTTTCATCATTTGTAACAAATATCTCACAACAATGCAAGGTGTTGGTAGTGGGTTGATGTACGGGACCCCTGCATGATGTTATGCATGTTTGCTTTGTATGTTCACAACTTTTACTAAACACTTATTGTTTATATATATTCATATATAAATGATATAAAATAATAATAATAATAATAGGGTGGGTTAGGGGAAAATACACCAAATGTAAGATACTTTGGTTGGTAGTAATATTTTGAGGATGCTCTTTAATCATTAGTTAAAAATGTTTCACAACAATGCAGGGTATTGGGGGTAGGGTGAGGTATAACGTCCCTGTATGATGTTATGTATGTTTGTTTTGTAAGTTCACAACTATTACTATACACTTATTGTTTATGTATGTGTATGTATATGTGATATACTTCAATAAATTTCTATAAAATGAAAAACATACACTAAAGGCATACAACAGGAGATTTAAACAGGCAGAAGAAAGAATCAGTGAACTATAAGACAGGACAAAGTCATACAGTCAGAAGAACAGATCGAGAAAAGAATATAAAAAATAAAGCAGTGCCTCAGGGATTTGAGTGACAGCATGAAGTGCACAAACATACATATCATAGGTGTTCCAGAAGGAGAAGAGAAGGGAAAAGGGGCAGAAAGGAAGTTTGAGGAAATATTGGCTGAAAACTTCCCAACTCTTATGAAAGACATAAATATACATGTCCAAGAAACAAGACATCCTCCAAGGAAAATAAATCCTAATAAACCTATACCAAGCATATATTAACCAGAATGTCAAAAGCCAAAGATAAAGAGAGAATTCTGACAGCAGCAAAACAAAAGAAAGTAGTCACATACAAGGAATACTCAATAAGACTAAGTGCTGATTTCTCATCAGAAACCATGGAGGTGAGAAGGCAGAAGTATGATATATTGAAGGTACTTGAAGATAAAAACTGTCAGCCAAAATTCTATATCCAGAAAACCTCTCCTTCAAAAATTGGGAGAATTTTTAAAATATACTTTTTTATTTTTTTTAAAGATACTTAGATTACATAAATGTTACATAAACAATATAAGGGATTCCCATATGTCCCACTCCCTAGCCCTCCCACATTTTCCCACATTAATAACATCCTTCATTAGTGTGGTACATTTGTTACAATTGATGAGCACATTTTGGAGCATTGCTAGTACGTGTGGATTATAGTTTACATTGTAGTTTACACTTAGGATAACTTAATATATGTACAGATAAACAGAAAATGAGAGAGTATGTCAACAAGAAACCTGCCCTACAAGAATTACTAACGGAAGTTCTGCAGGTTGAACGGAAAAGACAGGAGAGAGTGGCTGGGTGTAAGTGTGAAGAAATGAAGATCTTCAGTAAGGGTAACTACAAGGGTAAATGCAAAATCCAACGATACTGTATCCTCAATATACAACTCTACTCTTTAATTCATATAGGAATCAGAATACAATTGAACAAGAAAAATGAATATTTCCTGATAATGGATGTGCAAAATATAAAGTGGGAAAGTGGGAAAAAAACAACATAAAGATGGGAAACAGAGGGATTTTGGAGCAGAGAACATGTATGCTACTGAAGCTAAGTTGGTATCTTTTCAAATTAGTATGTTATAGATGTAGGTTGTGTAATACAAACCCCAGGGTAATTACAAAGAAAGTATTTTAAAAATATACAGAAACAGAAATGAGATACATCACAAAAAGATCAGATACACCATAAAAGATCAACTCAACAGAAAAGGAGGCTGCAATAAAAGAAAAGAGGAAAAAAGATATGACATATAAAAACCAAAGGGCAAAATGGCTGAAGTAAGTACTTCTTTTACAGTAATAACACTGACGGGAAGCGGCTGTGGCTCAATCAGTAGGGCTCCCGTTTACCATATGGGAGGCCCCGGGTTCGGTTCCCGGGGCCTCCTGGTGAAGGCAAGCCCGCCCGCGCGGCGTGATTAGCTGACCCAGCGAGCACAAGCAGCAAGGGGGGGATAAATGAATAAATAAATAAAATCTTTAAAAAAAAAAAAAATAACACTGAGTGTTAATGTATTAAACTACTTAATCAAAAGTCACAGATTGGCAAAATAGATAAAAAAGCAAGGTCCAATGAAATGTTGTTTACAAGAGACTCACCTTAGACCCAAGTACACAAAAAGGTTGAAAGTGAAAGTATAGAAAAAAAATATTCCAGAAAAATAGCAACCAGAAAAAGAGCTGGGATAGCTATACTAATATCAGACAAAATAGACTTTAAGTCAAAAGCTGTTATAAGAGACAAAGAAGGGGAAGCAGATGCCGTTCAAGTGATTGAGCTCCCGCCTACTATATGGGAGGTCCTGGGTTTGGATCCCAGTGTCTCCTGGAAAAGCCGAGCAAGACAGCAAGCCAGTGCAGTGAGCTGACGTAACAAGATGACACAACCAGGAGATATAAAGAGGAAAAACAATGAGAGACACAACAAAGCAGGGAGCAGAGGTGGCTCAAATGATTGAGTGCCTCTCTCCCACACGGGAGGTCTCAGGTTTGTTTCCTGATGCCTCCTAAAGAGAGGATGAGAGAGCACACAGTGAATGGACAGACAGCAGACAGCCAGTGAAAACAACGAGGGAGGGAATAAATAAATAAAATAAGTCTTTAAAAAAAGAGACACAAAGAAGGACTCTATATATTCGTAAAAGGAACAATCTACCAAGGAGTAATAACAATCATACATATTTATGTACCTAACCATGGTGCCCCAAAATACATGAAGCAAACAGTGGATAAACTGAAGGGAGATATAGACACCTCTGCAATAATAGTTGGAAACTTCACTGTATCACTCTCATCAATAGACAGAACATCTAGACGGAAGATCAGTAAGGAAACAGAAAACTTGAATAATATAATAAGTGAACTAGACATAAAAAATATATACAGAACATTGCACCCCAAAACACCAAAATATACATTCTTCTCAAGTGCACATGGATCATTCTCCAGGATAGAACACATGTTGGTCACAAAATGAGTCTCAATAATTTTAGAAATATTGAAATAATACAAAGCATCTTCTCTGACCAAAATGGAATGAAGCTGGAAATCAATAACAGGTGGAGAACTGGAAAATCCACAAATACATGGTAGTTAAATAACACTTCCTTAAACAATCAGTGGGTCAAAGAAGAAATCACAAGGGAAATCAATAAGTATCTTGAGACGAATGAATACAAGAACACAACACATCAAAACTTACTGGATGCAGTGAAGGCAGTGCTGAAAGGGGAATTTATAGCCCTAAACAGGCTACATTAAAAAAGAAGAGCTAAAATCAAGGACCAAACTGCACAACTGGAGGAACTAAAAATGAACAGCAGCAAACTTACCCCAAACCAAGCAAAAGGAAAGAAATAACAAATATGAGAGCAGACATAAACGAAATTGAGAATAAAAAAATAGAATTAACAAAATGAAAAGTTGGTTCTTTGAGAAGATCAATAAATTAACAAACCCTTAGCGAGACTGACAAAGAAAAAGAGAGAAGAGGCAAATAAATGAAATCAGAAATGAGAGGTGGGATATTACTACTGACCTCACAGAAATAAAAAGGATAAGAGGGAACTATGAACAACTGTATGACAAAAAATTAGCCAACCTAGATTAAATGGACAGATTCCTAGAAACACATGAACAATCTACACTGACTTTACAAGAAATAGAAGACCTCAACAGATCAATTACAAACAAAGAGATTGAATCAGACATCAAAAGCCTCCCAACCCAAAAATGCCCAGGACCAGATGGCATTACAGGTGAATTATACCAATCATTCCAAGAAGAATTAATACCAATCCTGCTCACACTCTTCCAAATAATGGAGGTCAATAGCACCCTAATACCAAAGCAAGAAAAAGATCCAACAAGAAAAGAAATTTGCAGACCAATTTCTCTCATGAATATAGATGCAAAAATCCCCTAGAAAATACTTGCAAATCGAACCCAATAACACATCAAAAGAATTATATACCATTATCAGGTGGATTTTATCCCAAGCATGCAAGGATGGTTCAACAGAAGAAAATCAATTAATGTAATACATTACATAAACAAAACAAAGGGGGAAAAGACCACATGACTGTCTCAAATGATGCAGAAAAGGCATTTGACAAAATTCAGCATCCTTTCATGATAAAACACTTAGAAAAATAGGAATAGAAGGAAACTTCCTCAACATGATAAGGTGCATATATGAAAAACTCACAGCTAACATCGTACTCAATAGTGAAAGATTGAAAGCTTTCCCTCTAAGATCTGGAACAGGACAAGATGCCTACTGCTACCATTGTAATGCAACATTGTATTGGAAGCTCTAGTGAGAGCAGTTAGGCAAGTAAAAGAAATAAAAAGCATTCAAATTGAAAAGAAAGAATGAAAACATTATTTGCAGAGGACATGGTCCTATATATAGACATTCCTGAAAAACTGACAACAAAGCTACTAGAGCTATTAAACAAATTCAGCAATGTGGTGGAGTACACGATCAATACACAAAACTCAGTTGTGTTTCTATACACTATTAATGAGCAAGCTGAAGAGGAAACCAAGAAAAAAAAAAAAGATTTACAATAGCAAGTAAAAGAATCATGTATCTAGGAATAAATTTAACCAAGGATGTAAGGGACTTATACATGGCAAACTACAAAACACTGCTAAAAGGAATCAAAGAAGACCCAAATATATGGAAAGACATTCTGTATTCATGGATTCAAAGTCTAAATATCATTAAGATGTCAGTTTTACCAAAATTGATTTACAAATTCAACACAATCCCAATAAAAATTCCAACAGCCTACTTTACAGAAATTGAAAAGCCAATTATCAAATTTATTTGGAAGGGTAAGGAGCCTAGAATAGCCAAAACATCTTGAAAAAGAAGAACGAAGTTGGAGGCTTCAAACTTCTTGCTTTAAAGCATATTACAAAGCTACAGTGGTCAAAACAGCATGATACAGGCACAAGGATAGGTATATCTACCAACGGAACTGAATTGAGAATTCTGAAAGTGATGTTCACACATATGGCCAATTGATTATTATTTTTGAGGTACTGGGGGCCAGAGATTGAACCTAGGACCTCGTAAGTGGGGAGCTGGCGCTCAATCACTGAGCCACATCAGCTTCCCTGAGTTGGTTTTATCATTTGTTTTGCTTGTTGTTTGTTTTTTCAGGAGGCATTGGGAACCAAACCCGGGACCTCCCATGTGGGAGGCGGGCACTCAACTGCTTGAGCCACATCTGCTCCCCCAAATTAAATATTTTTGTGTATCAAAGGACTTTGTCATGAAAGTGAAAAGACAACATACTAAATGGGAGAAAATATTTGGAAATCACATATCCTATAAGTCTATTATCCAGAATATATAAAGAAATCCTACAAGTCAACAATAAAAAGACAAACAACCCAATTTAAAAATTGGCAGAAAACTTGAGTATACATTTAGTCATATAAATATGACTAAAAAGCACATGAAAAGATGCTCAGCATAACTAGCTATTAAAGAAATGCAAATCAAAACCCTGAGGAGATAGCCTTTCACACCCACTAGAATTGGCTACTATTAAAAAAACCAGAAAATTATAAGTGTTGGAAAGGATGTGGAGAAGAAGGAACACTCATTCATAGCTGGTGAGAATGTAAAATAGTGCAGCCACTGTGGAAGGAAGTTTGACAGTTCCTCAGGAAGCTAAATATAGAATTACCATATGACCCAGCAATCTTGCTACTAAGTATATACCCAGAAGAATTGAAAGCAAGGACTAGAACAGAAATTTTACGACATTCATAGCGGCATTATTCACAATTGCCAGAATTTGGAAACAACCCAAGTGTCAGTTAACCTTTGAATGGATAAACAAAATATGGTATATACATATGATGGAATATTATTCACCTGTATAAAGGAATGAAGTCTTGCTGCATGCAACAATTTGGATGATCCTTGAGGATATTATGCTGAGTGAACTCAGCCAACACAAAAGGACAAATATTGTATGAATTCACTTATATGAACTAATTATAATAAGCAAACTCACAGAGTTAGAATCTAGAATATAGATTACCAGGGGATAGACTGGGGGTAGTGAATGGGGAGCAGATGTTTAATTTGTGCAGAATCTCTATTTAGGTTGATTGTAAATGTTTGGAAATGGATGGTCGTGATGGTAGCACATTATTCTGAGTATAATTAACAGTGCTAAATTATGTATGTGAATGTGGTTGAACGGGGACGTTTTGGGTTGTGTATGTATATTACTAGAATGAAAGTAGATAAAACACGGGACTGCTGTGGATGATGGACTGGGGCTAATAGTAAAGAATGTTCTTTTGTGAATTATAACAAATGTATGACATTAATACAAGGTGTTAATAGGGTGGTATATGGAAAAATATACTAAATGTAAAGTATGAATGATAGTTAATAATACTATTTTAAATATTCTTTCATCAATTGTAACAAAGTTATACTAATACAAAATGTCAATGATAGGGGGTTATATGGCAACGTTGTATTTTTTACATGACTTTTCTGTAAATCTACACTTTTGCTAATTAAAAATAATAATAAAAAGAAAAAAATATGCATTAATGCTAAAATGGAAATAATCACAAACATGCAATATAGAAGCAAAACACACACATTTACTTGAGGTTATGGAAATAAAGTATATGTTCAAACTTTTTGAAGACTTTTTGAAAATGATGCTTCTATATTAAGGGGAAGAGGGGAAATGGATTAATGAAGCTTAACCTCCATTGATCCCTTCAAATGCTTTTCCAGGAAAGCAAAATATGAGCTTAAAAAATAAAGATCAATCAATTCTGGTTCATTTAACATATGTACTGTTCTTAAGACAAACACAAAATCAGTGATTATAAAATATATTTTAAACTAAAGTGTTACTGAAATGCCAAAAAGGAAAGACAGTGAAAGACTCAAGTTGTCCTTCTTAGACCCCATTCTGAAATGATTTCTGCTTATTCAAACCTCAGCAACTCAGGAAGGCTATAGTAAATGATGTGAAATTTGGGGGAGATGAAAAGTAATTCTTTCTCTGTTCTAATGATCCCAATTCAAGCGAAAGAAATAGGTTAATACAAAATATGTAAATAAACTTTGAAAATTGGTACTGCACCTCCTAAAATAGTATAGCAGCTCCTAAAATGAAATGCTTGTGTTTACAGGAAACAAAAGCATTTTCTATCTATGGCTCCCATTGGTTCCGTTTCTTTCTGGGTAAATCACAACTATACATTCAGAAAAGAAACACCTAGGAGAGAGACAATACCTTGGTGAAACGTATGGCTAAGAAATACAGGAACAGAATAGCACAATTGCTCTTATATGAAAAGGAACTTCTTAAGTAGGATTCACATAGTTAAAGAAAAAAAATAGAGAAATTTAAAATGAGGTAATCTACATAAAAAGTGCTTTGTAAACTGTAAAGCTCTCAGCAAGCATAAGGTATATTATTTTCTTTAAAAGGAGATACAGAATGGCACCGTGCATGTACTATTTGCAACAAGGGAACAGACACTTTTAAGAACGTAAAACTGATGCTTTCTGAACAAAACAAAAGAAAGACATACAAGCATTGCCAGAACTTGGACTCAAGCTATATATATATAGATATATATATATATGTGTGTGTGTGTGTGTGTGTGTGATTTCATGCTGTAGGTAATGTTTAAAGGAGTAGTTTAAATAGAATATCAGCTATATATATATATATATATATTCTGGTACATTATTATAAATAAAGGCCATTTGATCCTCTGATACTGATTGTCTTTATACATTCATTCATTTATTTGTTCCTTTGTCTACCCATTCATTCATTCCAAACATTTTCTTGATAATCTACTATGTTCCCGAGACTGAGTTAGAATGTATACAAAATCAAAGCTGCATAAGCCATGAATCCTAATCTAAAAGATTAATGAATATTCTATAAGTAAACTACCCAGTTTGATACATTGCCTTTGGAATCTATGTCTTTAATACCGACTTCCACTTATTTGAATGCATCAATAATTAGAAAGAAAAGCTGAAAGGGTATTTTCATAGTTCTCAACAAACGTGTGATTCATGGTAAGTATTTCGGTCTTCAACATATGTGCAATGGGAATCCACTGAAGAGTTTAAAGCAGATAAGTGAAACCATCAGATCTGGGTTGGAAAAGATTACTCAAGCTGTGAAATGGAGAAGAGACTGGGGAGTGGGCAATAAAAGATGCAGAAAATCGATTGTGGTGGATTGAATCATGGCCCCCACAAAGACATGTTCAAGTCCTAACCCCAGGGTCCTGTGGGGGTGAACTTATTAGTAAATAGACAGTCGAAGATCCTATCTGGATAAGGCTAAGGTAAATTAGGGTGGGCCTTAATCCTATAAGACTGACTTTCTTTTAAGCAGAGGAAATTTGGAAGCAGTGAGTTAGGGGAAGCCAGAGAAGGAGAGAGAGAGAGATTGCCATGTGACAGAGGCAGAGATGCACCGACAAGCCAAGAAACCCCAAGAATTGCTGGCAAGTCAGCATCAGAATGCTACAGACACTGGAGAAAAGCAAGGCCTGTAGATATCTTGATGTTGGGCTTCAAGCTTCAAAAGTGTAAGACAATAGATTCCTGTTGTTTAAGCCAACCTGTGTGTGGTATTTGTCATAACAGCCCTGGCAAACAAGGTACGGATTAAGATATGAGGATAGGGAAGCGGATGTGGCTCAAGCGATTGAGCTCCCGCCTACCACATGGGAGGTCCTGGGTTCATTTCCTGGTGCCTCCTGGAGAGGATGAGCAAGAGAGCAAGCTGGAGCGATGGGCTAGCGTGGTGAGCTGACACAACAGGATGACACAGCAAGGAGACACAAAGAGGAAAGATAGTGAGAGACACAACAAAGCAGGGAGCTGAGATGGCTCAAGCGATTGGGCTCCTCTCTCCCACATGGGAGGTCCCGGGTTCGGTTTCTGGTGCCTCCTGAGGAGAAGATGAGCGGACGCGGGAAACGCACGGCGAGTGGGCACTGGGAGCAGACAGCAAGCGCAAACAACAAGGGGGTGGGGGTGGGGGATAAATAAAATAAAAATAAATCTTAAAAAAAAAAAAAGATGTGCGGATAGGAGTCTGCATGAGGCCAGGGGGTGGCCTGGAGAGGGAAAGACAGGAACAAGTTAGTAAGCTATTCAGAAGATGAAATGTATAGAACTTTGCAGAAGCTCTTCCCTCTGCCGAGAATGCTTGGACTGCTACGTGGTAGGTACTTCATGAAGGCTTCTGATGCCAAATGAATGGGGTTATAAAAGACTTGTAAGAAAATTCCTTAAATGGGGTCTAAGAAGTCCTGGCCCTGCCACTTTACCTGTTACAGGAAAAGACAGGTCTAACAGACTGTGACCACTGTTTTTAAGCAAGGTATGCCTAAGTCGCTGTGCCCCTCACAGAATATAGGCTGCATATTTGTATTGAGAGGGGGGAACATGTAATATCTGCAAATTCTCTGCTTAAAGCCTCTTTGTTGAGAAATATTGCTTGCTTGACTTTTTATATGCTTGACTTTTGAGTTATTTGTAGATAAATAAATTGAAGAGATAGTTGATCCTTTTGCATCACAAAATGGTGACAAATGGTTGCTACTGGACATCAACATGGACCCATAATCCCATGTTAAATGTAAGGTTATAATGATCCCCAAGAGGAGAAGTCATGTAGACAGTTTGCCATATGGAAGGGGTAAAATAGGTGAGGGGTCAGAGCTGCGATTTGAGACCCGTCATTCACATACTGATGAATAATTAAAGCCATCAGTCTAAGGGACTAGGACAAAACATTGGGAATGGACTGGAAAGAGGCAGACTAAATGCAGCCAATAGAAAACAAGGATTTAGGAAAGGTGAGATTGTCTCTATGTCCAATTCTGGAGATGAAGCGTGAGAGGTGGTCCCTAGGCTAAGTAAAATGAACCTCTTGGGCCATCATTGATAGGTTCAATGAAGTGTTTAGGGCACAGGCCACAAGAGATTAGAGATAGAAATAAATGATGGAAATGTTTGTAGAGTTCACTTTAGCAGTTAAAGACGCCAAATCAGGTAGAAGAGGTAAGGGGTACGAGTTGCCTCACTGTGGGAGCAAAGACTTGGAGAAAGCAGGGAACAAGAAATTAGAAGATGAGGCAAAATATCAGGGAGCCAAGTCAGTCAAGAAGAGTGGGAGAGTTCCACTTGAAATTTGATTTATTGGACAGAAATATGTTAATTTTTTGTTTTAATTAACCAACTAGAAGGAGCAGCACTAATGGTGGCACCAGTGGCAAGAATGTTCCCATGCCTTTCTCTTGGCTATTGAGCAGTTACTACACTGTTCCTGAAAGTTAGAAATAATTGTGCTATGAAGCAACAGAAAGTAGGTGCACTGCCTAAAATGTTAGCTGAAACTTCGTATGTGGGTTCTATTAATTTGAACCCAGTTTAGGCAACAGTTTCGTCCTTAGGCATTTGGTACACACAGTTAAGGCACGTTAAAATTTCTTAAGACAGGCATTGCAAGAGTTTCAGAACCAAGGTAGAATAGTTGTCTCCAAAAGCAAAAGATTTCTGATATGTACCTGCCATACTGCCAATTCCAATGGTTTTACCGGCCTTCTAATCTCATTGCTTTATTTTTTCCCATCCCTTTATTATTTTTTTTCTATATTAAATCTCCGTCTCTTGCTGCTTAATAAGCTAGCTGTTATTTGGAATCTAATGAAAGGATTTCCCCCTGAGTTCAGACCTTCCTAAATAGCCTCTTTATTATTCTATTCACTTTGAACATTTTCTTAAAAACAAATCTGAAAGAACTAATATGAGAGGTTCATGAAAATCTCCATTCAGGACATTGGCATCCTAATTGGTTTATAACCTGCTGTGTTGGATAGTTTTTCCACTCCTAGTTGTTGTTTTTTTTAACCTTAAAAAAATGAAAGCTTATATGTTGAAAACTAACCAACAATGACAAAGGATAAAAGATTTTTAAAACATAGTTTCAGCAATGACCTTAGAATCCTCAGAGGACTTTGTCTGATTGTCTGACTGGAGAAAATTATCTACAAGGTAACATGTGCCTAGAAGTTTGAGTTCATATTTTCATGGGCACAATGGAACTATGAAATCAGGATGAACACACATCTCTCCTCAATTCTGTGTGAGAAAAAAGAAAAAAACTAAAGAAATCAAGAATGATGAAAAGAAAAGACCTACATAGAATTAGATGGCATAAAAGGTAAAGATCAAGAAGAAAGATAAGGAAGAAATCATATTTCGTGAACATTGTTCTAAATTCTTTTCACATTTATATACTCCTGACAGAGAAACAAAAAAGGTAAATCCTTAAAGATATATAAGTATGTAAAAATGTTCCATCAGGTGTCTGAAAAAAAAAAAACTGGAATAACATTAAGTAGGTGTGTTCACACGTTGCTTTTAAAACACCTGAGCTCTATTTTTTTTTTAGAAATGTACTAGCTTTGTGTCTACCCCAAATTTACTGCATTAGAATATTGTGGCTTCTTGGACTAGTGCATGCATTCTCAACAGGGCTGATATTGCCCCCTAGAGGGTGACAATTTGTTTTTGGGGGTGACAAAATTTTATAAATAATTTTAAGGGTCACAATACATAAACAGATGTACAGTGTATCTGTGGTATTAAAATTTCATCGGGGATTGATGAGGAAAAATAGTATCCAAAAAGGCTTCTCAGGCAGAGATAGGGAAAAAAAAAGTTGAGAAATTGCATTAGTGTAAAATAGTTTAAAACATGTTCTGAATATACAAGTAATACATTTTATTGTCTGGAAGTGGGAAAACACAGAACGGTATAAAAAAATTCACCTAATTCCACCAGTAATAACTGCTAAACATTTAAATGTATTTTCTTCCAGTTATGATTTGTCTTGCCGGCTCTCTCTCTCTCTCTCTCTCTCCTTTTTAAATAAAATCAGGATCACATGACACAAATATTTTCATATCTGGCTTTTTTCACTTAGCAATATTGTTGTAATCATTTTCTGTGCCATTAAATATTATGTGAAAATACTTCTAATGAACATTGTTATATTCGGTTTTAGGTCTAAACCAGTCTTTAACAATCAACTTCAAATTAATCACGTCATTCTCCTCATCAAAAAATCAAAAAACCTTTATAGTATTAGAAAAATAGACATCCTAGATTATTAATAATTTTCTCATGATAACCAAATTACAAGCTTAAATAAAAGCTGGCTACCAAAGTATTTGGTGACCAAATTCATTATTCAATTTCCATCTCTGCTGAAATAACGACATTTGACTCTTTTTCCTCTCTCTCTCTCTCACTCTTTTGAGGAAGTTTTTAAAATCAAACCTTCGGAACATCTGTGTGTGAAAATCTTTGAACTCTAAAAAGATCAAATCAAGGAATGAGGGCAGAGTACACAGGGCTTGGGACTAAGTGATGAAAAAGAACTGGGTCTTTCATGGAGGCCTAACCTTTAGCCTTATTCAATTCTCATCTGATCCTTCACGTTGTTTATTCGGCAATGATCCCTGTTCTTACACACGATTTCATTTGCAAACTAATCTAGGGAAAAGAATGAAAGAATGAGACAGAACATAAATCCTTTCCCTTATTTTCCTGGGTCAGGAATCTGTTTTCAGGTTAGAACGTTATGCTGAATTGTAGAACATTGCATATGTGTGTGTGTGTGTGTGTGTGTGTGTGAGAGAGAGAGAGAGAGAGAGAGAGAGAGAGAGAGAGAGAGAAACATTTGCTGTCTGGGTCCTTATTTCTTTCAAGTTTATCAAGCTAGTTTCAATTGATAACGAGTTCTTTACATTTTTTAACTATATTTTTTAAGAATGTATTTCTTTACTGTTTTAAACAGCACATTTCTGTTTCTTTTTATACATTGCTATTCCTATTTTATATATATTTCTATTTCTATGTATATATTGATTTCTATGTCTATGTACATACCTATCTATATATCTTTAAATTTCCCTTCATATGCGCAGGTTCCTAGATGCTCTAAGAAACCCACAATCCCAAAAATTTGGAAAAAGCAAGAAAATATTTTCTTCTGAAATTAAAGTTAGGCAAAAAAGGGATGTTAGTGGTGGATAATATTAGCCACCTGCAAATCAAAGCTGGCTGAGCCTCAGATAACCCAAGGAACTTCTTAAAAATGCAGATTCTTTGGGCCTTCTTATATCCCTATTATGTCAGAAGTTCTTGGTGAGGGGAGGAGGGGGGTGTCCAGGAATTGCCATTGGGGCTGGAAATCTTTGTGGGAAGAGTTGTTTTGTAAGGGTTTTGATGATGAAGCACCGAGGTTCAATCAAGAGAGCAAAGTGTAATAAAATGATAATGCAAAGCTGCCAATCATTCATTCATATTCATGTAATATACCTGAATTTTATATTATTCTGTAATAGATAGTAGGAGGAGGGGGAAGTAAGTCTTCTGGGGAGTGGGGTAGGGGAAGGGGAAATCTGCTGCGTGAAATCTAATAGGAGAGCCAGAAAGCAAACATTTGCCATTATGTCTTTAGTACCATCTGAAAGGAATGGTCTATTTCTCTATCTCTAGTCTAGAAATTATCTAGAATAGTAAAGATGGGCAGTTTAGCTTCTCTCACTTAATGAACCATCCATTAATAAAACATTACTCCCCTTCTTCCACTTCCATGGTCACCATCAGACCTTCTGATCCATAATTTGGTGTTCTGAACAAATGATCATTATGGATTTTCCTGGCAGCTTCATGTTCGGTTGCAAAATAATTAATTGAGTTTATTATCTCTTCTTTCAAATGTCTTATAAATCAGCTATTTGTGAGTTTGTATAGTATGGGTCAGTCCCCCAAAGCTTGGTCACCTCTAGGTAGACTGCTAACATCTAGTTTTTGGCTATGAAAAGCTGAGAACCACATATTAGACCTCTGGTAACATTAACAATGATCTTTTCTGAGCTTCTTCCCGAAATGACTGATCATTAAAAGTAAGCTAAATCTTGGAACAACAGATAGTGAAAAAGTAATCTATAAACCTGAAGGAAGAGTGTAATAAGACCCATTCCAAATCTGTGATAGACATATCACTTTTTCTTTGATTACACATATATTCTAAACTTCCTATCTTAACCAGCACTAAGAATCAAGGAATCTTTTGACTAATGGTAAGTCAGAGCTATGAGATTACAGAATGCCAATCAACTGAATATAAAATCCTGGTTGACTGGCTACAAACCAACTAATGCTTTCTAAAATTGTGCCCTTTTTATGTCTTCATAAGTGTGGCAGTTTGAGATTATTTTATGAATCCCCAAAAGAGAAAGATTAGTTTGTAAACTAATCTATTGCTCTGGGTGATACCCTTGATTGTATTAAAATCAGTTGAGGGACCTGTGATTAGATTATTTGATAAGACTGCTTTGGGCTTTTGATTCAACTACATGTCAGTGGGCATGACTCAGGTTGAGTTCCTGCCCCTTTGCTGTGTCTGATATAAATGGATACTCACACAGACACAGGAAGAGAGAGCACTGTCATTTTTTATCCTTCCAGGTGACAGAAAGAAGGTTCAAACAGCTGAAGTGATGAGCCATTTGCCTGATAGCTTACAGTTGAGTTTGGGAAGAAAGCAGAACAGCTGAGACTGATATAGGAGGCCCAGAAAGAAAGAAGCCCTATGCAAGAGAGAGAGGACTGCAGGATCACTTAAGCATGAAACCTCAAGAGGCTGGGCCCACAAAGCCCAAGAAGAAAGGTGAGCCTAGAGGGGAAGGCTGCGACCAGCTGGAGATCGGCGGCCATCTTGCTTCAACATGTAGCAACTGACTTTTGTGAGAAAGCACCTCTTATGGTGCCTTGAGTTGGACGTTCCATGGCCTTGGGACTGTAAGCTTTTACCCCAAATAAATACCCTTTATAAAAGCCACCAGATTTCTGGTACTTTGCTTTGGCATCCCTTTGGCAAACTAATACAATAAGGTTCCTAGAATTTATTTCTGTTGTTTTCAAAATGTTTCTTCAGGAGAATTTAGTAACATTCGGATCCACTTAAAACAATCACTAGTTAAGTACAAATTAGTTTCCAAAATCAATCTGAAAACATGCTGTAGGAATGTACATCTGCTGAAAGATGGTTTCCTCTTTTATGTTCCCCCTCCCATCTAAAAGTTATTAAGGAAGAGTTTGTTGCTATGGAAACGCTCAATTTGGCACCATCTGTATTCAACATTCAATTGCTGCAAGCCTTCAGCCAATCTCCGGTTTTTAATTGGCAGACCATCCCAGAATGCTTTACAATTCTTTTTTTAGGAAGCCAATCCATGAAGCAAATCTCAATGTAAAGCATCAAGAAGGTTCACAATGCAAGCCTCACTCCATTATTTTAAGATCATACTTGTGAGGTCTCAAAGCATTAGGCCTTCCGATAATTACTTGGCATGGGGTTAATGCCTGAAATTTATTGCCAAGTTGTTTTTTTCTGCCTAATGGATTTCTCGTTGAAAGAAAAAATTATTTTACAAGTGACTCAGATATTAGGAAGACTCTGAAAAGGATTCTCAGTGAGAAACCTATTATATTGCAATACACAATTCAGAACAGAAAACAGATACAGGAAACAGAGTTAAGAATACATATTTTGGAATCAGCCAGACCTAAGTTCAAATATTAATTCGACCACTTATTAGATGCTTTTTTAAACCTTTCCATGTCTCATTTTCCTCATCCATAAAAGATCTGTTATGAGGATGGTAAAGTATGAACTTTGGGGAAAACACATCCTTCACATGTTCTCTAATGGCATTTGAAAATTTGGTGAGCCACATGGTCCTCAAAAATATTCCTCTGGAATGTCAAATGTCTATATATAAGTATTGTTAACATTCAGAGAAGAGGGTTGCGGATGTGGCTCAAGCGGTGGCGTATCTGCTTCCCACATGGGAGGGACGGGATTTAGTTCCCAGTGCCTCCTAAAAACAAAGAAACAAACAACAAGCAAACAAACCAAAAAAACCAACTCAGGGGAGCTGATGTGGCTCAGTGGTTTGAGTGCCGGCTTCCCACATACCAGATTCTGGCTTCAATCCCTGGCCCCAGAACCTCGGGGGAAAAAAAATTATAGAAGAGAAGGTAAACAAAGACCAGATTTGTCGGGAAAAAATTTTTAAGTAAAGGGAAGATGTGGCTGGATCTTGGAGAAGTGTAAAGATGCTCTAGACAAAAATATTTGCACAGTGACATTTTGGTGGGATGGAAAAGGAACCCTCCAAAATCGAGCACTTCTGTGGTCTCCCGGGAGGCTCTATCAGCCCACCGTGTTATAATTATTTTATGTGTATCCTACGTGACTAGCACCTCCGTAATTGGAATGTCACCCTCTAGAGCAGCAAGCTTGTTCTACCACCACCACTGCCCTACTTAACAGCCAGCTTTCCCCTTTGATAATCTTTAAGAGTCAATATTCCAGCTATACTACTTACTACTCCTAGATCACCACACACTTTCAGAAACCCATTTCTTTGACTAATTGTTAATTTTGTTATGTTGATTTTTACTTTATCCAATCAAATACTCCACTCCAGGGACAACAGATCATATTTTGGTTCCAATAAAAAATTAACTCTGTTACCTATATGTGCATTCTGATGCAAATCCTTTTATATTGCTTTCTTTTCCTTTCCTTTCCTTTTTTTTTTCCTTGAAATCTGTATTAATGCAAATTTCTAAATGTAAAGATTAGGTAAAGCTTAAAATATAATTAGCTCTTAGGAAACCAGTAAAATAATCTTTCACTCCAGATTGATTTCTTTGTGTGAATTAGATCCTTATTAAATATTTGCACTTACACATTTACAAAAGAAAGTCACCAGTCTCATCAGTTATATTTCTCTTAATGGAAGGTCAATCTATGTTTAATTTGCTTCTACAAATTTGAAGGGGAAAATTTATTTACTAAGCATTTAATGACTGTTTTCTAGGTCCTATTTTTTTTTTTTTTTTTTAGGTACCAGGGCCAGGGATTGAACCTCTGACCTCATAAGTGGGAAGCTGGTGGTCAACCATGGAGCCAAAAATTGGTTCCCCTGAGTTGGTTTTTTCATTTGTTTGCTTATTATTTTTGTTTTTAGGAGGCACCGGGAACCGAACCTGGGACCTCCCATGTGGGAAGCAGATGCTCAACCACTTGAGCCACCTCTGCTCCCTAGGTACTATTCTTGATCTAGGTATTTAAGGGACGTTGCCTATCCTTAAGTTGCTTACTATTTTTAAGAGAAAGAAACTTGGAATATTTACTATTGCACATATTGAAGGGCTTATTATATTTCTGATTAAATTACATTAAACTGTATGTGAACATGATTTAATGTTCTTTTGTTATTGGCATAGTGTACTGTGATTCTGAATAATCTAATTAAAAAAACTGGTCCAATTACTTCAGCATACTAAAATAGAACAAAAATCTTATTAATTTTAGCTTCAAACCAGGATCATGAAGTTTTCTTAAGAGCCTCAGTATTTGAATTACTTAGGAATGCCAACTCTGGCTTAAAAAAAAAAACCCAACTCGGTAGTCTATTCAACAATTTTTATCTGAACCAGACAGTTGGTATGTGCCAGTTATTTTAGAGGTTGGCATTCTGAATTAAGAGTCTAGATCCTATATTCATGATAACAACCCATAACATAACCTCTAGGTCAAAAATATATTTAAAGTTAACCTGTTTTGACGGCCATGCAACTTGTTGGTGTATATATTTGTAATAAGGACAAAAAATAATGAAATGATACCACTTAATAAAATCATAAACAAAACATTGTTAGCACTATTAAAATAAAGCAACCCCCACGTGCCTATCCCAGATTTTGGTACTTACTGATGCAAACGTCTGGTTTGTTTTAAGTCTTAAAATATGTAAAACTTATTACCTACCTAATGAAGTGTAAAGCCAGTGAATGTAATGTTTTTAATGGCCATAGAACATCTTGCTGGCTGTCATGGGGTGATATTTATTCTATTTCCTCTAGGGACAACAGGCTTACTTAGTTATACACTGATTTCTTTATATAATACAAATTCACATTCCTATTTTGTCTTCTGTTATAGCACATTTTTTTTTTTCTGATTTGAGTTCTCTGAACTCTTTCAACAGACATTTTCATGATAAAAGAAAAAAATTTCATAAAAAGATAAAGAGAATTCTAATCCAAATGTCTACTTTCAAGACTAGGGGAAAATTTTTGAGCTTTTCAAGATTAAGAGCTCTCTATTTACATTTCATTTCCATGAATGCTCAAATCAGCAGTCTCCAAAAATGAAATGAACATTTCAAATGGCTTAGTATGTTTTCTGTGAGGACAAGGTATGTGAAATGGAATCAGACCAAGGTGCTTTTTAAATCTGTTCTGTTTCTAAGAGATTGTACTAAGAAGACTCTCAACCCACATAAGATTGAAAACTCATTTACCATTACAAAGTGTGGGTCTATTTGCTTTGAGATTTGTTATTTGTTTTTTGTTTGCTTTTTAACCAGGACATTTTATTAATCTTTTTATGCCAATTTTTCCTAACGGTGATTCATGGTGATGGAGGCGATGGTGGCAGCTTATAGCCCTACACTAGTTTCTGGCTACCCTGTGAGACACTTCATCCAATCAGGAAGTAAATATGGCATGCCTGTTATTTTCAGAGCAAATGTTAGAATTACAGGAATTCAGATATCAGTGAGTAACAGTTTAAACCTTAGAGTTCAGTCAGGGAGATAAAACATATACAGTGTGGAGAATGTTCTCAGAGAGACACAGTAGTTTGGAAGTCCTAACCTCCTGCATTTGTATTCTAGGAATGTGGCAGCATAAAAACAAGAATCACTTCCCTGCCCGCATCTCCATCTGAACTACAGTGAGTGAAACAGAGTCTCCTCCTGGAAGGATTTTTTATTTTATTTTATTTTTTAAACATATGATAGCTTTTCATCTTTCTATGATGGTTTAAATGTGATTTTGCTGAAAGCCACAGGAATGAATCCCTCCGAGACTCTTTAAGTTCCATGATTCAATAAGTGCCCACTATATTTATTTTAATTGAGAAAAATTATCATAAATTGATAAATAATTTATATAAATATATCACTAGTATATATAAGGTTTATATATAAATACATTGTTATACTATATACAGACATGACTATATAATAAAATAAATATGTATATAAATGTCTATTATTTACAAATTATAAATTCTCAGTAACAGACTCTCAAAATATAGTTTCTTTTCAGCATAGATTTGGAGAAAGAACACCCATCTAACACCTGTCTTTAGAATCAGAAGCCTTGGGTTAAATCCTGCCTCTACCATTTGGTATCTGTGTGCCCTTCAGCAAGGTAATAATATCTTTGACTCTCAGCTCCCTCCTTTATTTAACAAGGATAATATCTACCTTAGGGGCCATTTATAGAAATCAAATCGACTGAAATATGTCTAATGCATTTAAAGCATAACACAAATTTAAAGTATTATTTTATAAGAGAGATTTTTAGAATCTGAATAAAATTTGATTTTGTTTGCCCCATAAATAAGTGAAAATTTCAACAGCTCCAAATTATATGAAATGTTTCATAATCTGGGGTTCCCTGGGCCATGTTTTTAGCTACCTAAACACCTAGCTGCCAAAGAGAAATCTGGATATTTTGGGTGCCCTGACAGATGCTAAGAGAAAAATGGATCCCATTTTATTTATTGTTAGATGCCCCAAAGTGTTTGGCTTGGTACCTAACATTGGAAGACACATAACCGGCTGTCCTAAAACTCTAAGCAATTTACAAGTTTCTGTAATAACTAAGAGAATTTCCCATTTTAAAGTCCAACTGGGTCGTGCCTTCCCCTTTTGATGGTTCCTACAAAGGATAAGACAAAGAAGAGATAAAGCACCATTGTCTCAAAGGGCCAACAGGAGCCCATATATCTTTATGTTGTTCATATTCCCTTATCTTTCTGCACAATTACATTTGATGTTCACATTTTCAGGATGACTGGATTTTATCAATTCGTGGCCCAGTTTCCTGTTTAATTATAGAGAAAGGTGTTCCCCCTTGTTCTTTTTGTTTGTTTCTTTCTTTTTTATTAGAGAAATTATAGGTTTACAGAAAAATCATGCAGAAAATACTGAGCTTCCATATATACCCCCCAATTTTTAATACCTTGCATTAGTGCGGTACATTTGTTACAACTAATGAGAGAATATTATTATAATTATACTATTAACTATAGTCCATTAGGGTTTACTGTTTGTGTTGTACAGTCCTGTGTTTTCTTAAAAAATTTTTTGTACTAGTAACATATATACAACCTAAAATTTCCCTAAACTTTTAGTCATCTTCAAATATATAATTCAGTGCTGTTAATTACTTCATTCTTATTCTGTGCATTTAGGACTCATTTTGATCTTTCCGAACAGTCTCTTGTTTAGTGCATAGTTTTCTGATAACACGTATATGACTCCCTGCCTTTCCCTCCTTCCACCAGTTCTATATTTCTTTTGAAAGGCAGATATGGCCCAGAACAATAGTCCATGGTTCCTGTATGAAAGAGAAAAATCTGACTCCATTGGCCAAGTTTGCTATCTATTTCTTCCCTAAAGACTTTGTAGGGGCTCCCAATGACTTCACTCTTGTGATCCAAGGTTAGACTTACAGATGGTAATAAACCAGCCTATGCAGTAGCTGGTAACCCTGAGAATAGAAGGTTCTTCACAAATATTTTTACTTTATCTTCATATTAACGAAAATGCCATAAAGCATTTCATTCATTCATTCAGAAAATCTTGATGGAGAACCTAATGTTTCCAAGGCTCTAGAATGGAGAGAATCAACATTCTCATTGAAGACAAATCCCTAATAAAGTTCGTTTTAACGATCTCTTTATTGTCAAGTACTAAAAGTTCTGTGCATAGACATAAGAACCATTCTCAATCTTCACGTACCTATTTTCTAGATGTGAAAAATCTTATTGCCTTTATAGCAGGGCTCTAGCACTGTTAACACCTAAATGGCCAAGTGGAGTACACAATAATGAGGATAACTGATATTTGTGTAGTGATTTGCCACGTCGAAAGCAGGCTTCCATATGTCATTCTATTTAATCTTCCAAGCAATCGGGTATGGAAGGAGCCCAGTTTTATAGATGAGAAAATCAAAGATCAAGGAAAATAAATCATTTGCCAATGGTCCCACTCTTACTAAAGGACAGAGAGGCAAGATTTAAACCAAGTCTTCTCACTTTGGATTCAGTACTTTTAGCACTGCATTATTCCTGGAATGAAATTATGGAAAGACATTTTTATGTGTTTGTCTCACTAACATAAAACGATTCATCTTTTTGTCATCATCATTGTCATTATCATCCTATAACCAACTATTAGCTAGCCACCTATGTCTTTCTGTTAGGCCTCCAAAACCCAAAATCTTTCTTTCCTAAACCCATATTGTCCTGGTGGATCTGAGATCATTATCAACATGTCCAGCAACTTTTGCTGGTTTCTTGTTCCTTTTAATGTATATTCATTTGCACATGCAGGACACAGGTCAAGCACCAATGGGATGTCACTTTCAGAGGGAGAGCATCAAAGACATTTGCTGCAGTGTCTAACGAACATAGTCAAAGTAACCTGGGGTCATGTTTCAGAAAACCTTCATTTGAAGGCTTGATAAAGCCCATGGTAGTCAGCTCTGAAGTGGTTCCCAATGATCCTCATCTCCTCATATTCATGCCCTTGTGTAGTCCCTCCCCCACTTCATTGAATCAGGGCTGACCTGTATGAGAAATGAATTACTGTAGAAGTGACAATGTGTAAATTTTGAGCCTTTTTGGTCATAAAAGGCTTCACAGTTTCTGCTGAGGACTTGTGAACCAATCATTCTGGGGGAAGCCAGCAACCATGTCCAGGGGATACTCAAACAGCCCTGTGGAGAATCCCACATGGAAAGAAGCCAACTTGCCAGCACAAAATCACCAACCATATGAGTGAGCTACTGGGTAACTGGATCCTCCAGCTCCATCAAGCTTACAGATGACTGTAGCCACAGTCAACATCTGACTGCTTGAGAGATCCTACAACAGAACCACTCAACCAACTCAATCATGAATACCCTAACCTGTAGAACCTGTGAGAGGTAATAAATGATCATTTCTCTCCTAAGACACTAAGTTTTGGGGTGATTCTTTTTGTAGCAAGAAAGAAGTATGCATAACCCTTTTCCTGATTTAAGTAGAATTAATCTAGCTCTTCCCACTTGCAAGGAGAAAGGTCACAGTCTATTAATCCTTCCCACTTACTTTCCAAGAGCTTCCTTTTTGACAGGTTCACCAGAATAAATGACTAATGGCAATTTGTTATGTTGCTTCATATCATGAATGAGGAAATTTCATAGTGAAAGAAATTCTAGGTCCAAAACAATCATCCCTACCACTTTTCCAACAGCTGAGGAGAGCTGGGAGCATCTTATATGAGCAGTCCCTGGGACATATCTCATCCTTGGCCTTACCTTCATCCAAACTGCATGGTGTCAATTAGGGAGTAGAATCCCTATTTATGCTCACAGGTATCAAAATATAACAGGAATTTTGGTCTTTAGTTGCAATGCTCCATTAGGCTATAAGATAAAAATGCTAGCCTAGGAAAATCTAGAATTTCCTTTGTGGGCACATCTATTTTTGTTTTATATTTGTCTTATCATCTCACTCTGAGTGTGGGATGCTCTATAATATATTCATTCATCACCATTTTTATTCTATCATACAAAAAAGGAAAAACTCATTTTCATTAATTGGTTTATTTATTTAATAGTAATGTTCATTATGCTTAATTTTAAAGTGGATGAGTAGAACATCTGTAACCGAAATCTTTCCTCTTAAAGGGAAGCATAATGAAAAAATAAGCAATTAGTAGAAAATACTATTTATGTTCATAATTGTAACTATATCACTTTAAATAAAATATATTTATTTTTCCTATTACACATTCACTTGAAAGATTAATAACTGAATGTAATCATGACAACTAATTTGGATTTTAAATCCTGTTCAAATATATTTTGATATTAATCCTCTCATAGGATTAAAAAAGTAATACATTAAAACAGAATTATTTCATGATTGATGTTTCATACTAATTTAACAAAACTTATAGAAAGCAAAAACATATATGCCTGCTTTTATAGGTAAAGCTTTTTAATGCAAGTTATAATTAGTCTAATGGAGTGATGAAGCTCATTAAGATATTAAAAGTCATTTCTATTATTTAATATATACTTCTAGGTACCCTATGAAATGAGTGGTAAAAGAGGACTATTGGTTGGTGAAAATTAAGAGTCATGAAATTTATATGTGAAGACACCCATGGCATTACGAACCTCACTATTCCTAGCAACTAATACTAGAGAAGATCTATAATAACAATAACATGCCAGGAGTGAAACTCTTTTATTTTGTAGTGGTATTGAGCAAGTGATGATTTCTTTTAAACCCTTGGTATACCATCAGGGTCCATAGGACCCAATTTAGCCTTTGAGCTTCTTTTTTGAGAAGTTGTAGCTATTTGTAAAAAATGATATTTTCTGATGTTTATTCTTTCCTAGGGTTCTACAAAGGGAGGGTTTATTTTTTTAAATAGAATGAAATGCATTTGATTTTTCAATTACCATGTGTCCACTGAATCATATTATAAGTTTAAGATACATTGTGGGCTCTTAATAATCTTATTTTTCCTATCTGGTCATTTTATCATTATTCATCAATTATCCCAAAGTATACTAAAAAGATTTAAATTATAAGAAATTGGAAGAATGATAGAATCACTTGGAAGTACAATGCAGTACTGAACTATATTTTCATCCTTTAGTTTTCTTATTACATTGCCCACAATAGTGTATCTTCTTTCAAAAAGATATCAAAGAAGACACCATATTTGGGGTCTGCTTTTAGCTTTCATTGAACACAATTGAAAATTTAGAATTTTTCATTTTCCTCCCATAATGGCAAATATGAGAAAATTGCCACAGTAAGATGTTTTGCAATATTAGTCATATCAGAAGATGAATGCACAGAGATAGAAAGCAGCATTCTAAACTAATGATGGTGGTAAAATTGATCACATAGCAAAATCTCAGACTGTGAGTCTTCAGATGATGATAACCTAGATGAATTTTCTCAAACTCAAGGATCAATGAGTAAAGATTCTATTTCTAATATATATATGGTATTTTAATCCAGTTAGTTATTCAACATGAAGGACTTCACACGATATTTTGCTACAAGAACTTGAACCATTCCATTTTGTTAAAAGGACACCAGACCCTATTCTTTCATCAGTTCTGTCTGTGCATCAAAATTTGACAGAAAGAGGTTTGTTTAAATTCTTATTGAAATTTCTAATAAACTTGCTTTTAACAATCTCTCTATTCTTACTTGTAAAATAACTTAAACATATAAAAATAAAAAAGTTCCATTAGATTTAGGTGGCAAATGATAATGACTATTTTCCCTGGTATACTGTAGGTTAAGTCAGAAACCTGATTTACATAAACACATCAATCCCTAACACTCTCAGCTAAAGAGTTTCTACATTTTCTTGTTTTATTCAAAGTATTACTAAGAACTAAGAAGAAACAATATTATTCAACTGGTTGTATAATATAAGACACAGAAATCAAAACAGAGTTAAACACCTATGAATTCATTTGTGTGTGTGTGTGTGTGTGTGTAAATATACTTACATTGCAAGATGGCACTAGGGGAAGGTGCTAACTCTTCTTACATTCCACATTCCTTATATGTAAACCATTTTCAAGGCTCTTTCCTAGGTCAGCCTCTCTCTGTGCAAGCTCATCCATTCCAGGTATCTCTCAAATCTGTGTCCAGAAGTAACTTTCCTCCTGAATCTCTACTTATATTTTCAACCATTTCTTTAGCATCTCTTTATGGTCATCTGATTGTTTCCTAAGCACATTATTTTATCTCCCTTAATCAACATCTTGTCCTGAGTTTGTCTCTGGTTATGACATTACCATCTTCCAAAGCACTTAATCTCAAAATCTTAATGGCAGGCCCTCCTTTAGATTTTTAATTCTGCACTTGAGATCAATGATCAAATCTTGTTAATTCTAGCTCCATTTTATAACTCAATTTCAGTTCTTTCTTCTCACTATACTTCCACTGCTCTCGCTTGGGATCTCTTGCCTCCTAATTGGTCTCACTGACTCCAGTTATTCTTTTATCCCCCACAACACACATGTGCACACACATACACACTTTTTCTCAGTCCTATAAATTCGTCTGTCAAACCGCTGCAAACATGGGTTTAATTATGTATTTTTCTGTCATCTTTGCCGAAATAGCCTTGCCTCTTCCAGTCTCTTTTTACTTTTCAAAGTCCTATTCACGGCCAGATCAAATTTAACCTCCTTCTGGAAGCCTTCCAGGGCCCCCTCATTCAGAGTCAATCTTCCCTTCTCCTGCTTTCTCTCAACATTTTGTAATAGTGCTCTATTGAATCACTTATCACGGACTGCCCTGCCCAAAGATACTTGTTCAAAAACCCACATTTGATTGTGAGCTCTTTTTAAGACAAAGACTGAATCTTATTCCCCTCCATCACCTCTGATATTAACTAGCATAGAGTAAGCATTCAAATGTTTGCTGAACTGAACTGAACTCTTTGGTTGCCTGCGGCATCCTGGTGGATGTAAATTTTGAGAGTTGCTTGTAGTATAACAGGTTGACAGCAGGTGCTAGATGTCAAAGGAAGGGAATTTATATGGTTGACTCCACCTCTTCTAAAATAAGCAACTGTCTAATAGACAATACCTGAGAGGAAGATATTGGCTGGCATTTCATTAGCAATAGAGATTTCATAAAAATGTGAAGAACAACAGTGCCTTTTTATTTCACCATAAAGGATTTCATATATTTGGTTGCAGCAATGGATGATGAGTTGACAAAGCTGCTATAAAACTGTCAGTTAATTTTAAAATCCTGTGAGAATATTTTTATTCTTATATAGTAGAATATTCTCCTTTCCACGGTCCTATATGCCAGTTCTTTAAGCAATACAGTGTGAATTCATTTTCTCAAGATTTAGAAGATGTCACCAAATTTCTCAAAGAATTCTGGACTGGTTAAAAAAGTCTTAGCTGAAAAAGTTATTCCCAAAGAAACAACTCTCGCTGAAGACTTGGCATTCTGCTCTGGTTTGGCTGGTAAAAGGTCATATATCTCATCTTTCATATTCTCCCATATCTAGTTCTTCTGTACCGAATTCATCTCACTATGACAATATATCTGCCATTGAAACGAGATTCTAGCATGTGCCAGGTCTTCATTTTAGAAGCATCATGTAATTTTTATGTTCATGATAACCCTACCAGCTTACATATTATCATCAGCCCACAAGACAGATAAGGGAACTGTGGCTTAGAGAAATGAATCCAAGGTCACATAGATAGTGGATCACTGGGGTCTACTAGTCTGTTAATCTCCAACACATATAAGAGACAGTCCTCTATTTTGGTTCTCAAATGCACAGAAGACAAAAATATGAATAGGAGCAGCAAAAATGACCTCCAGATTATTATTTTAAAATATTCCTTTTTTTTTTTTTTTTTTTACTAATCAGCCTTTTCTCTTTTCTATTTGATGTGCCTTAGGATTGAGATCACATGAGAATGGTCTTGAATCCCAGCCCCTCACTTGTCATCTTACTAAGACATTAGAAAAGTTATGTAAACTCTTCAAGACTCAGTTTTCTGTCTCTAAAATGGGAATAATAATATCTACCACCTAAGATCATGGTGAATATTGCAAAAGAAATAACTTACATGAATTGTCTCTCTCACATAAAGGCTTTTCCAAATATTTGTTAATTCTATTTATATATTTTATTCTATCATTTACAAAGGAAACTTCTCCTCTTGGTCTTTTGAATACCTCTTGATGGTTGAGCAATAACAGGATAGCACCCAGAAGCTCATTAAATGCTTTCCCAGCAAGTATTCAAGCCACCTCAATAGATGAGAATAAAAATAAGAGCTAACGTTCACTGAGCTCTTACTATGTGCCAAACACTGATCTAGGTGCTCCACGTGTATTATCTAGTCTAATTTCCCCAACCCATGATGTAGGTCTAATTAATCCTATTTTATAGAGGAGGAAACTGAGATCAGATCGTTTAAGTCACTTGTTCAAAGACACAAAGCTAATCAGTGGCCAGCCCAGGCAGCCTGCCCTCAAATCTATGCTCTTCACCATTATGTGTGATATTGCTAAAGATCCTTAACATGGAAGGGGTTGGAGGTAGGGAGGGAGAAGCTTCGGAGGCAAGGCTCTCAAATACAAATGTCAGAGCAGCCATGTTTACCATTAGTCTTTGTGAAATAAAGAGCAGCTCTTTCCATATCCTCCTCACGGCTGTGCAAGGTCGGATGGTATTATGCTTTGCTACTATTAATGGACATGAACAGAGTTTTGCAGAAGTCTGCAACCTCCAAGGAAGCAATGTCAGAGCCCTCTTATTTTATCTGCTTTTGGTCCTCATACATAGCCCTTTCGTGGAAGAAAATGACCAAGAATGGTTGACCCAGCCAGCAACCAAAGAGTTGAAAGAAAATGAGCAATCTGAACATCAGAAACAGCAAAGAAAATTTCTCATGTGAACTCACTTTGAATGAAATTTCTTCTCTTATTTAGATGATTTCGAGCAATATAATAACTTGAAAACAACAGATACCATGGAAATAACTTTATACAGTGAAACGTTGGCATTTTGTGAACCCCATTTCTTGAGGTTTTAGCATGGATTTTTACTAGTAGAGAGGAATTGCTTTTTACTGGACTTTTCTCTTGATAAAATGTAATAACTATGTATAGATTTCCCCAACTGCTCAATGTTATGAACAGAGATTTACCAAGGAGAGAAAAATGTTCCAATACGGTATTATAAACATATTAAATATTTTTTCTTTATTTAGCCAATTCCTTTCAAAGTATTTCTAGGAGTTTCAGGGCAATGAAAAAAGGAAGACTGAAAACTTCAAATGAGAAAATACAATTTTATGAGCAAGTATTTTATTTCTGCCCTTTCCCTAAAAACCAAATCTATACTAAGAAAAATTCTATCTAGAACACGACTGAAACTTTATGAGTATTGAATTTCCATCCCATTTCATAGATTTCAGATGGAGAGATAAACTGAAGCATAGCAGATCTGCAAATGACATTGTTTAGATAAACATATCTTGTCAGAATTATCCTGGTATCAGCATCAGAGGCTACAGGCACATTCAGAACTGGGATTCTGGTTTAGGCCCTTACTAAGCAACATGACATGTCTCAAAAGACACCTGGTTTTAAGAAAATGCTTTTTTTGGACTCTTTGGATGAGAATCTTTTTATTATGCCACAAGTATTCATGAAGGTATTCATTCCTAAAATACAAAAGCTTTTTTAAAAGCAGAACAATTCAAATCAGTGTGTATTAGCAGTGAGATACAAACCTGCCCTCCGGTCACTCAGTTGTAATCTACATCATGAAAAAAGTCAATACAATATCAAAAAAGATTGCAGAGGATAATTGAAAATGTTTAGACAACATTGAAAGGATACTGTAAAATAAATTAATGTTCCCTCTTAGGGGAAAAAAGAAGCTATTTTTCATTTGTAAAATAACAAATGATTTTCTATATACTATTTTCAGATTTGCATAAATGTCTTTGCCAAGTTTCCATATTTCTTAGGCAAGAAACAGATGACTTGAATGTAATGGAAACTTGGTCTCCCACTGAGTAAATTCACCCTTTTGGACCACTGTTTTGCAACCTCATGGAGAAGCTTCATGGTTCCAGTTTGGGAGATGAACATTCTGCTATTTCAGTTGAACAGCAATTTATGCTGGTCATTACAAGATAATTTTGCTCTTGCTTGCTGATTACAGAAATGATTTCCTATAACTTACATAGAGCCATAGAACTTAAATGAATTCTTCCTTGTCTCTATAGCTATGGCAGAGACTGACTAGCTTCTTACCAAACCTTTTGCTTCTTCTTCCTGGGCTTAAAATTAGACAATATCTGCCAGCTTCCCTTGCAGTTAGGTGTGGCTATGTGGTAAGTTTCAGTCAACAGACAATGAAAAGAGTTAATATGTACCACTTCCAGTCCTGGCTCAGAGCAAATTCCAATGATGTATACTCTTTCCTCATCTGGTGAAAGACATGCATGGGACTCTGATACTCTGGACACAAAAGATGGAAGGAGCTTGGGTCCCTGAATGACTTCATAGAGGGCCGCATATTTTGGACTTCATCAGGGTAAAAAGTAAACTTTTATTGTGGCAAGCCACCAAAATTTGGGAGCTCACCTGTGCTAGCGCCTAGTGCTACCCAACTAATACCTTAGCATATATCCAAATTTATGGGCTGCACAACAATAAAGAGTTAAAAATGTCAGACTTGAGAAAGGACTGTTTTAATTAACAATCATGACAACTGAAAAAGGAAATGTCTTTAGGAAGTGAATCAAAACATGCATAATTGCAGAGTGAAAAGTTATTTAGTCCTAAGAATTAAGGTCATTAACAAAAGCAACAAAACATGCAAAGCGATAAACACATTGGAAAAGAAGCATAGACATTCAAGCCAGAAAGAGATATTTACAAATTTCAAGCTCTGCTCATTGCTTCTTTGGTAAGCTTGAGCAATTTGATTAACCTTTCTTGGAACCTGTTTCCCCAACTATAAAATGGGGATTATGAAATTTAGCACACAGCATTTCATAAAGATTACACACACACACACACACACACACACATGCAGCTTGGTACCTAAGAGATACCCAATAAACAGTTGCTTTTATACCTAAGCATTTAGCTACTATGTACAAGTATGAGTGATAATATTCTCCAAATATTAGCCTTTTATTCTGGTTGCCCTTTCCCCTCCCCCAAATTCTGGCAGCCAGGCCTTCTGCTTCCGTTTTCTTAGGTAAGGGATGACACAGAAGAATGTAGATAATAGACATAGATTACTGGTTTTTGGATTTCAAAAGCCTAGCCCTGGCATAAGACAAAATATTTGGAAGAAAAAAGATGATTAAAGGGAGGTGTCCCCAATTCTGCACTATAAAAGAATATTCTGGTTGTGGGAAGCGAGAGGAGAGGGCATTTGCAAGGGAAGTAAGAAAGTTCAATATCAACGTGGGACACTGAGGAAGAGCTCTGTGCCCAGCTCCTCTCAAATCATATCCTGGAGGGATACAGGTGGAGGGAGGGGAAGATTCCCAGGGAACTCTGAGGAAATCTGATAACAGAGGTGCCCTGGGTCCCATTTATGAAGAAAGCCTATGGGGGAAAAGGATGGAGAGTAATTTCCCCTACTCCTCCCTCTTCCCCTCTCCCCGATCCCATACATATATACAGACATCTCAAACAGCCACTCTGAGAAACTCTGAGTAAAGACTATAAAAGAGTACATGGACTGTCTAGGCAGATGGACCTACATTGCCCCCAAAGTTTTCATCCACCCCAGTATGGCATAAGGAAGGGCACAATGATTTTTGATATTACACAATGGGGCATCAAAGTAATAGAGCGACGTCCAGATATGAAAGTGTCACTGCAGATAGGAAGGAAAGATGGTCTGGGAAACACCTGCCTGCTTGGACCAACAACAAGGATAAGAGGGAGAGACTGGCATTTCCATGGATACCTGCTCAAATAGATGGCAAACATTCTGCTACACCCAACAAAGTCCGAGTTCATGTAAAATATATTTCCTCTTTTCAGCAGAATTAAGTTCTGTTATCAAAAGATAACATTATGGACCAAAATTTTTACTCAGTACAATAGTTTTAATTTAAACCTATTTCACACTCTTTTTATAAACGTGATGAAGGTATATGTACTTAATGTTATTACTGAAACTTTTCATGCGTCTTGCTTTGAGTTTTGAATGCCTGTGAAAAGACTTACTTCGATCAGTAATGATTGTTCTAGCCTCTTGATTGCTGGTCTTGTTTTTCAAATTCTGGGCAGCAGTAATGAGTTCTTCCAATTGGGGGCGCCTCTGCTCCAAATCCTGCAGTGTTGTCTGAAAGAACAAATAAAACTTAATGCTTGGGTTCTCCAGCACATACATATTTGTTCTTATGTGTGATACAGAGTAAAGTTCAATTTGCAAACCAACCTAAATACTTTAAGAACTAAGGAAGATGTTATTAGTTATAAATCTCTAGGGTCTATAGAGAAAAATTGTGTAAGGGTCTATAGAGAAAAATTTAACAAGAAATGTGTTACTTTCTTAGACACTAAAAGTATTTTAAATGGAAATCTGGATTACAGACTTGACTCCTTGACTCACTATTTAAGAGCTTAGACGGAGTCATTTCAAAGTACCTGGGTTTACTTAAAACCAATATATGAGTGCCACAAATCAGAACTGTAATTCTGAATTATGACAATGTATTTAAGAGAAAGAGATCAACTTATACTTGTAATCTCATTCTGTGTGGTGTCAAAATTCGGATGTATATTTTATTTTATTTTATTTTTTATTTTTATTTTTTTTAAAGATTTTATTTATTTACTCATCTATCCCCCCCTTGCTGCTTGTGCCCGCTGGGTCAGCTAACCATGCTGTGCGGGCGGGCCCGCCTTTACCAGGAGGCCCCGGGAACCGAACCCGGGGCCTCCCATATGGCAAATGGGAGTCCCACCGATTGAGCCACAGCCGCTTCCCCGGATGTGTATTTTAGAAACAGGAAAACCATAGAGGTGATAAAGATAAGTGATTTATTTAACTTCTTTGTACCTGAGACTCTTCAGCTATAAAACGAGGTGATGCAGATGAGCTCAAATAGTGTTTCCCCAAACTTGCCTGCCCATAAGAATCACCCAGACTCCTTTGCCCTACCCCAGAAGTACTGAATCAATAAGGGGGAGGGCTGGGAATCTGCATTTGAAACAAATGGCCTACTGAACTCGAGTTTAGGCAAGTTGGGAAATTATCGGACTAGAAGTTAGTATTCATATTCTTCTGTATTATAAATGACTTTAAATTTCATACTGCTTTAGATAAAAGTACCAAATAGAATATAGCCAACAAATAATTTCTTATTTCTAGGTAGCAACATTATTCCTTAAGAAATTCCTCCCCCATGTGTCTAGCTAATGTCTCTGTCATCTTAGACTCTTTACACTGAAGGGCCAATGTCCCAGCAAGATTTACAAAGAAGTTTGTGAAAAATAAGATAACTCCCTTATTAAATTTTATTTTAACTGAGGAAAGTAAAATTAATATTTATTATTAGTTTATCATCACTGTGACAGGTGTTTAACACGTTTTTCTCATTTTTATTTTCATAATAACCACACTAATAACAAAGTCAGAAGTCTGATTCTAGACCCGATGTTCTTTCTACCTCCACATGAGGCCAATGAAAATGAAGAGATGAAATGTGGTAGACAGCAATGTTTATGAAACTTAGTTATCTATTATGCCCTTTGATTCCTGCTGATGTTTTTGTTTTCGGAAAGGCCAAATTTTGATCATTCTGTAGTGTTTATTTGGTGAAAGTGTAGGGGGATAGGCTTTGTGATTTAAGCCCAATTGCTTTCAGTAATATTAAAATAATGGGAAAAAAATCTTATCCAAACATTGTACGTCTATTTTGAGTGTTTCTCCCCTCTCTGAATTGAACAATTGGCGGGGCTAACTTTGAACAAATTTTCCACATTTGTAAGCTGTGATTGCTCAGAAGAAAAATCCAATTTTCAGGTTTCTAACTTTTATGGTTTCTTTACACAAAAGGGTGTTTGAAATATGGAACAAATTGCCAAAGACAGCCATTGAAGTAAGTGGCATAAGTCAATTGGAGAGTGATGAGCAAATTTTAAAGTAGGAACCATACAGAGGTAGATCGATTTTAAGAAATAAGATGTTTTCCAGGGTTAAAATGTTTAAAATCTGGTCATCTGTGCCACAGAAAGGTGAAAAGTTGCTTTGGAATTATCTACTTTTAAATGTTTGAATATTGTCAATGGATATTTCAAACAGACTTATCCAGAAACCTCAGATAAAGTCAATGAAGCAGTGAACAAATGCATTATGTATGATTTGTATACTTTCAATGAAAAAACCATGTTTGTTGATACTTGGAAATTTTTATAGAAAAAAGATGATCTTTATCAGGTTGTTTTTCTTTGACTTAATATTAATACACCCTCAAACAACCAGGCTATTCTTTGCTTCTCACTTTTGGATGTATTATTCAATGTTTGCTCTACTTTTTTCTTTCTTTTAGGATTTCCAGTTCATTTAAGAAGTATGTTGTAGAAGTAACTTGACCAACTTTAATCTGCACCTTAACAGGCTCTAAATTAAACCTGACCACAATGAACAGCTTTTACTGCTGAAATTAGCAAGCACGTCAATTTAGACTTAAAACAAGCCATTTTCCTCTCTAATGAACAAAATAGGTCTCAGGGTATTGTGAAACCTGTTCTCTCGTTGGGTGATTCTCTAATTTTGCTGACAGACACATGCTTTATAAGCACCTGAGAAGATTATTAATGACATCCTTTGAAGCAGTCTCCTTAAAAATCTAAGGAGATTCACAACCGTAACACAATTACGCTACTTCTAAAGTATTTCAAACCAAAATTGCAACTCTTTATCCCACTTTCTGGTCAACACATACAAACATCTATTTTTAAAAACCCAGTAAAATAATAATGTATATTGCTGTGGAATTTACCAGGCACTAATATACTCATTAAATGATGGTTTCCCAGTAGAACAGAATTGGAATTTTCTCTTTTGATTTTCTTTCCAGACATAAGAGAATTTGAATACAGCAAAATTTTAAATATTTTTTAGTTCAGATATCATAAAAATAGTGACTGAAAGGCCTTCTTACTATGAACAGAACATAAGCCTGCAGTGAGAGCAGATTATTATTTTTTCATTGGTTTTCTTTTGTGTGTATTCTGTTTACTTGCTACTATCATTTCTTTGACCTGTACATCAGTTTTATAATCCCATAACTTCTCAAATACAATGACCTTCATCTCTATTTCATTGCAGCCCCATGCAACGGGGCTCCCATAGAGGGGAGAACACCTTAGATCTAATCATTCCGTGTAATATTTTGGGTAATCTAAGCACCTCTTAAAATATATGTGTATATATATATATATATATAAACAACATTTTTGTAAGCAAATACACATATATGCATATATATTTATATATCATTTTGCAAATGTTTGTATGTATTATGAGAATTTTGATTTTTACCCATAATAAAAACAAAAACAAAAACAAAACAAAACAAAACAAAAAAAAACTACCTAGCTCCAAAATATCCATCTATGCAATTCTGTTCTCTGTCCTCAATCTGCTGCCCTTACCAGATGCTCGTCTCTCAATAACATACCCCTGCTCTGAGCTTCAACCTCATGACTTGCAGTCCTCTTCAATCATTTAATTACCTCGTTCTAGCTTCAGTGGTCTATATTTGTCATGCTAGACAAGTGGAACACTAATTATGCTTATTTCCTCTTTCGACATCAGCTCAGATATATAGTAAACATATAACTTAAATGATCAAAACTAAAACTATCACATGTTTAACAGGACCTAAGCACAAAGATTAATCACATCTATATGGATTCTATCACTCTGGAGAGAAACAAACATGGGAGGAGGAAGGAAGCAATGCTATTTCTAAGGAGTCATAAGCCAGCTACTGGGCTTTACTAAAAACAGCTTACCCCTTGGAGATGAGAATTCATCATGGATTCCACTAGCTGAGTAAAGATGGAGGGAAAAAAAAACATTTATCTTCAAATACAAAGTGAGTCGGAAGCCTTTAATCCTACTAAGACCTCCCACCCCCAGGGGTGAGGGAAGTGATTATAAATAGCAATGCTATGAAAAGGGGCGTTAAACAATGAAAGCATAACATGCTATAAGTAGGTCATTTAGGCTCGTAGAGAGAATTGCAATTTGTTATTGTATTTGTCAAAACGGAATTCTACCTAAATAATACTCAAATAGAAAACTCCATATATGTAATTGATTTAATTGAATATTTCATATTTATGTGTTGAAGAAAAGACCTTATCAACAGAACTCTTTATATTTTTAAGATATTTTTCTACAAAAATCATCAATTTTCAGATAGTTACAACAAAGGCCTATGGTGACTTTCGATTGTTACCACATTTTCAGGCAATAAACATGAATGAAGCTTAAATGTAATGCAAAAGGTAGAATCTTATCATTAAAGATTGACAAGGTGAAACAATTTACAGAACACTTTATATATGGAAGAAAATAAGCATTTAAGTCAGGTAGTTACTAAATTGTAGCCTTTCTAGTAACTGAAAGAGTTTTACCTGTGAGGATGCTAATCACTTGTCTAGCTTTCAACTGAGTACCTTAATTCTGGCTTCTATTCTTACATCGGACTGCCTCTTCAAATAGACTGGCCAAGTGCAAAGTCATCTTTATTGCCCACCACTTCCTCACTTCTCATTTACATTTTAAATTGGCTTGGATATTTTCCTACTTGGCATCCCTTCCCTACTTCTCTGAAAGTTCTACCAGCACCTCTGATGGTAAGTTCTTCACCAACATTTTCTAACTGTGCTTACCCTTTTGTCCCTCACTTGTTCAACAAATCATTTTTTAAAATATATATTTTATTTTTTTCTAAAAAGGCATTTAGATTACATAAATGTTACATAAAAATATAGGGAATTCCCATATGCCCTGCTTCCTACACCTCCCACATTTTCCCACATTAACAACATCTTTCATTAGGGTGGTACATTCATTACAATTGATGAAAACATTTTAGAGCATTGTCACTAAGCATGGATTATAGCTTACATTGTAGTTTACACTCCCTCCTGCACAATTTTGTAGGTTATGGCAAGATATGTAATGTCTTGTCCTGTATCTGTCATTCAGGAAAATTCCCAAGTCCCCAAAATGCCCCCATATTTCACCTGCATTTCCCTCTCCCTGCCCTCAGAACCTCCAGGGGCCACTGCCTCCACATCAGTGTTGTAATTTCTTCCATTGCTAGAATCACAATATGTCTATAGTAGAATACCAGTAAGTCTACTTTAGTCCATAGTTCATTCCCCAATCCTGAGGATTCTGGGATGGTGATGTCCACTCCACCTCTAATTAAGAGGAGGCTTTGATCCCATGAGGCAGATGGATGAGACTCTCTTGATTCAGTTGTAGACTCTCTCAGTTCCTTTGGCTGGGCCCTGAAATTCAATGGAGTTTCAATACCTACTCTCCAGTTCATTGGACTCACCCAGGACAACTAACAAGGAGATGATGATGGACAACAACAAATAATTTTTAAAGGCTTTTTATTTTTCTATAATTTCGAACTTACAGAAAAGTTGCAAGATTGGTACATATAACTCCACCTAGATTCACCAATTAACATTTTATTTATTTATTTATTTTTTTTTTCAGGTTGTGCTCAACCCTAGGGTCTTTTTTATTTTTAAAAAATTTTAAAGAGGCTATAGATTACATAAATATTACATCAAAATATAGGGGATTCCCTTATACCCCACCCCTCCCCCTCCCACACTTTCCCACATTAACATCTTTCATTAGTGTAGTACATTTGTTACAGTTGATGAACAAATATTGAAACATTATACTAACCAAGGGCTATAGCTTCTATTAAAGTTTACACTTTGCCCCACACAATTTTATAGGTTTTGACAAAATGTATAATGGCCTGGATCCATCATTGTGATGTCATGCAGGACAATTCCAATATCTCAAAAATGTCCCCATGTTATACCTATTCATCCCTCACCCTCCCCTCAGAACCACTGGTGGCCACTGCCTTTATATCAATAATACAAATTCTTCCATTGCTAGAATAATCATGTCTACTTTAGTCTATCGTTGCTTTCCCTCTTTATGTTTCTTCATTCCTCAATCTCTGTAATTGCAAGCAATACAATTCCATCCATCTGCCCCATGGAATCTAAGCCCTCTCTCAATCATAGATAGGGTAGACATCACCAATGAACATTTTACTGCATTTATTTATTTGTTTATTCATCACTCTATCATTCACTCTCTGTACATCTGTAAAATCTGCATTTACAAATTATGCATATAATTTTTCTGAAACATCTGAGAATAAGCTGCAGTTGTCATGCTCCTTTACCCCTAATACTTCAGTGTTTATTTCCTAAGAGTAAAGACATTATCCTACATAAGATCAGTCCAATCTCAAAGTCAGGAAGTTTAACATGGCTTTAGTACTATAATGCATACTCTTTATTCAGAGTATGACAATTGTCCCATCAATGCCCTTCATAGCTGCATTTTCATTTCCTGGTCCAGGCTCTTGTGCTGCTTTTAGTTGTCATATCTCTTCAGTCTCCCTTAATTGAAATAGTTCCTCAGCCTTTCTTTGAACTTCATGGCACTGATATTTTTGAAGAAATCAGGCTGGGTATTTTGTAGATGTTTCCCCAATTTGGGTTTCAGCAAATATGTTTTACTGCCTTTTACATTAAACTGAGGTGAGTACTATGGTAGAGGAAGCATGGGAGTTATCAAGGCACAACGCAGAGATGTTTAAACAAATTTAAGAGTCAAAGAGGGTCTTTCTGAAGGAAGTCGACTTTAAGTGATCTGCAGCTCTTCTCTATCTAAACTATGCAAAATGGTCTTAGATACCACTGCTGCTAAGGCCCTGTGGCAGCCATGGAACTGTGTGGTCCTTTTACTGCTGGAACCTAATTGACTGAGGGCCCCAGGTACTGCATTTGGAAATCTCTCACTCTATTTGAACCGAAGCCAAGCCTCCTGCAGACTGCTCCCCACCAACGGCTGAGTGTGGCGGGGATACTAAGGCAGAGGTGCTCTTGGAGACATGGGACTCTCCGGCTGACTCTAGCTCAATGGCTCTCTAACAGCTCTGCTGACTCTTCCGTAGACTTCACAGTGGACTGGAATGCTTCCACCCAACTTTCTCTCCCCCTCTCCTTCATCTGGGGTCAGGCTAGCATCTTGGCCTAGTGGTTCTCCTAGATTTTTCTGGCTTCCTCCCTATTCGATTCACATAGATATTTCCTCTGATATAATCCTTTGCCATTTAATCCTGTTTGGGCACATTTACTCTCAGACCCTGGCTAACACACCCACTTTTGCCTATCTAGCCCCTAAACCTCTCATCAACTCTTCAGAGTCATATGACATGAAGATTCTGTGATAGTAATACTGGTCTCCTCATACCTCTCATGAGTTGACATCTTAAGATTCAATTCAGGTAAACTAGTATCTTTTAATTACTACCTCTATTTCAAAACCACTTCTGTTTTTTTTTAATAATTTTTTATTATTCTCAATGGGCCTAAATTTAATTGGAGGAAAAGAAGATAATTTTGGTGTTTAACATAGTAATGGTGGGGATCCATTCTATACACATACCTCAAGAAGTCTAGGCTATCAAAGCATATCAGGAATCCTTTAAACACAAGAACCATTGGGCTTCCTGGAAAACATGGAAAAGGGGACTTTCGTGCATGTCTTCATACTTTGTATGATAGCAAAGTTAAGACCAAAGCCATTTGCACCTCTCTGAATGAGAAGTGCCCTGGGGAGGCAGAGACTCAACCAAGGCTGGCATCCTGGGGGTATAATTTCTGCAGTAACACAAGACTCTGCACTTAGGAGAGCCCCAGGCTTAGTTTAATGCTCTGCTGTCGTGTTCTTGAAATTCTTAATTTTTTTCAACAAGTGGCCCCGCATTTTCATTTTGCCCTGGGCCCCACAAACTCTGTAGCCAATCTGACCTCAACCCTGAGGTAGCAGAGAGCAAAAGCTACACATCATGGTTGAAGCACTGTTTGATTGCTGATGGGGAAGAACACATCTGAACATGAATTAAGTGATGTCAATCAAATGCCTTTTAAGGGAAAAAACACATTTGTGGGGAAAAAAAATCTCTTTTGGCTTTAGGAAAGGCAGAACAGGACAACTGGGTGGCAGTAGTAGCAAGGTGGGACCCTGTCAGTAGCAACCTTTACTGGAGAAGCAAGTCATTGTGATTGTAGGAGACGTGAAGTAAGGAAACTATGAAGAAAGTGGAGAATTATCTGAGGAAAGAATTGGTGACCAAAAGGGGAGCCTATGGTTCCATGCACAATAATGGTTATTGAGATCCCAAACATCATTTCCAGTGTTAGTTCAGTGTGAATTATCTCCAAGCCTAGTGTGGCCTTGCAAAAGACACGGGAGACAACTGGTAATTAATTCCACAAACATTTAATAAACTACAACTATATGCCAGGCACCTGGCTAATACACATAGATAAAATAAACCCTGGTCTCTTTCCTCAGGGAACTCATAATCTAGCAAAAATGAAAGACTCATAGGGAACTAAGAGAATGGGGAATAATATTAGCAACCACAGTTGTTTACTGAGCACTTATTATATATGAGAATAGTCTATCCCAGGGTAGAAGTTAAGAGCCAGGTTTGAATCCTGGCTGCTACCCACCAGATTTATTATTTTGGGCAAAATAACTACTCTCTGTTTCACTGTAAAATGAGGATAATAAGACTAATAACCTCTTAGGTCTGTTATGAGAATGAATAAGGTTAATATTTGTAAAGGTCTTGGACCATTTCATACTAAGGATTATAAAAGTCTTAAATAAATAATACTATCCCACTTAATCCTCATACTACTCCATAAGGCAGGAACTATTATTGTGCCCATTTTACAAATAAGGAAAATGAAAGACAAAGAAGTTAAGCTACTTGTCCAGGAATACATGTTAATAAGTGGCAGAACTTCTAACACAGGTAACTTGGCTCCAGAGCCCACACACTTAGGAGCTATGATATATATGATATAGTTGCAATATATCTATGCTATAGTATCATATAGACTAACTATGATATCGTATGATATAATTAAAATACATTTGTGATTAAATGGGAGAGGAACATGAAATGGGAACATAAAAGGGAAATTAACGCATTTAACTGATTACCTGATTAAGTACTAAATCAGTCAGTGTTCCTGCAGTAAACAAATGGCCCATTCAGACTGGGTTGGTGCAGTACCCTGGAGCTAGTAATAGTGGAGGAGCCTTTCTTCCCCAAGGCCTGAAAGGCCTTGGTAGAACAGGAGAAGGAGTTGCAGGGAGAGGACCTCTTGACAGGAGCTGTGGCTGTCAGTAAAGGGACCTAGCCACCTCTGACTCACTCTCCTCTTACACGCTGATCATCTGCTCATGCCTTCCCTTAGAAAGAGCCAGACAAAGGGCCACTAAACCCATGGATACTGTCGATATTGGTCAGTCTCCCAGGGTAGAACAGGAAGTTAGAGAGTGGATCTGAGAAACTATCCAACAAAAGTACCGAAGTGAATGATAAAGACAATAGCAACCACTAAAAGGAGTCAGCAAAGGGAGTGAGCACATAAGGCAATTCTCTGGAAAGACTTTTCAGAGGGGGTGGTCCTGCAGGCGAACCTTGAAAAGATTCTGCTGGCTCATGGAATAAAGCCTCAAGTAGGCAGGCTAGAGTCTAGGATTCTTTGAAAATAATGGGAGATAAGCTTAGATAGGCATAGAGGAAGCCATTTATGGTTGGCTTAAAAAAATCAGTTTGAGATGGGTCAACTGGACGCAGTAAGGGGAAACAGTGATGCAAGCAAGTGAAAATTAAAATTGGAAAGGTATAAAGGTTACTAGAACACATAAGCCTGTTGCAAGTAGTGCTTGTCAGTATTAGTGATCATTTGGCTAACTTTAAAAATGAAAAACATGATCTCTATTTAAGACCTCATTATTACAAATTGAAAGGTAAAACTCAATAGGACAGTTTGTGAAATTTATTTCTCTAATTCTTTATTATGATGTTTTTTCTCATTTGTTGATATTCTTAGGGGCTTACAAACATATCTTAAGCTACCCCAATTTAATGCCTTTCTTGTAATGGTATGATACAAAGTTAGAGTACTATTAGTATGTTATTTCTCAAATTATTTCCTTTTGTTGAAAAAGAGATTAAGTTGTTCCTTTCAAAGCTATTCTGTCAGAGGAAACTTAAAGGATTGATTTACTTGTCATTCCATACAACCCTTAGCATGCAAAAATGAAAACTCCTTTCTGTTACACAAGCCAGTAAGTAATGTAGTCTAAATTGGGGGTCTTGAAATATAATTTCAAAATAAAGAAGAAAGAAGAATTTTAGGCTACAATTTGTTGATAATGATTTGCAAGTACATTTCTGAGCTGATACAAAGAATGCTGATATTTTTAGCTACTCATCGTTAGATCTATTAGTTATTCTACATTGTTCACATTTCTTGAGACCTTATAGTTCCATAAGTTAAGCATATCGATGAAGAATAATTTGGGGCAACTATAAGACCAGTTTTTGTCATGTGTATCTCATCTACAGGCTTTTGATGTTATGACCCAATAAAATAAGTGGTATTTTTTTTCCCTACAAACATTTTAAAGGAAAGGCAACAAAATGAAACCATTTTACAATGTATATATTTTGAGATTATCCCTGCTTAATTTTACCAGTATTCATTTTTTGATCTCTCATGAATAACACCATTTTGGAATCATTCTAACTTCAACTGATCAAGATATATTCTCCTTTATCTAATTGACCACCCTATACTGTAAATTGATTCATAATCTAACCAAATGAAGAAAATAGAGACTAAATCACATGACTCAGGTAGTGAGATGCAACTATCTGAGTACATTATCTATAATATTTTGCATCCTAAATGTGCTGTCCAAAGCCTATAGAAATCTTCAGATAAAAGTGGCTAGAGCTAACAGGTAATGGGGCATTGATCAATCAAATGGGCAGGCAATATTTATTGGCAGTATTCTAGGCACAATACACTACAGTAGGGTCTCTGCCTTGTGGGTGATAGAGAATGGCATAAAAGAACATCCTCAATGAACTCAATGGAGCTGGGGAGACGACCTTGGGTACCGCCCACACTGGTTGACACATGCAGTTAACCAATAACAGAAGACAATATGTAAATTGCAAATGTAAGAATCTATAGACCACAGACTCTTTGCTAAAGGGACTCTGAAGAATGGTTTTTTAAAGTGAGCATGTTCAGGGAAAGTCTTGTAGGACAGTGGGAACCTGAGTTGTAACATGGAGGATGAACAGGATTGTTAACAATAACAATGAGAAAATGAGAGGGAGGAAATTCCAGGACAAGGAATGGACTTAAACCAAAGCATAGAGGTGGGAAGACACAAGAGTGCTTGGGAAAGATTGGGGAGGACAGCTTTGTACTGGGCAGAATTATGCTGACTGTGGTGAAGTTAGGAAGGGGGGCTGGGGTGAGAATATGAGGGCTCTGAATACCCAGATTAATGAGGAAGGACATCATTTTGTAGTCAATGGGGAATCACTGGAGGTTTTAGAACAGAGAAATGCCACAATAAATGTGGCATTTTAGAAATATTAACCTTGCACCACTACACCTAATGTCCTTCCCAAGAGAGAACTGGAAAACGAAATTGCAGCAATCTGTGAAAAACCTCATCTATCTCCTCTTTGATTAAATTTCCTGTCCTGAAAACATACAAAACATTCCTAATTTAACTTCATACATCTTTTTATTTAAGGAGAAAATGGTAATTCCTATGCATATAAGTAAAATGAATTCAACCCCAATGCTTGTACAAGCTGTCCCGGAGAATGAGTAAGCAAATTTGCCAATCCCATATGTAGCCTTATATTAAATTGGACAGGGATAGGGATAATAATTTCAGCTTTTTTTTTAAAGTACACATTCAGAATGTGTTATTACATTCTTAAATTCCTGCTTTAAAGAATAAGCATAGATCTTCAGAGTATGAGAGGCCATTGGGGTCCCTCCAGAAATAGAACTTCAAAGATTATTATCAGTGGTAATAAGAATTATCAGTATACTATGAGGTCACATTTTGTGAACCTAACTTTTCGATGTCCTTTTATATCTATTATTGCATTAGACCTATGATATTTTGTTTTGGGAAATGAGACTTCAGATAAGACTCCCATTTCTAGGAAAGGAGCCCGACTGTTATTTAACAAGTACTGTGCTAATCCCTTCAAAAATCAAAAGTCAAAGCAAACAAAAGGTTATGCTAAAAATGTATGCAGCCTTTTCATGTTTTCAAAACATGTTGGAGACACCACTTATTTTGGTGCTGGTGCCAGAAATTTGGTTTTTATTGCCAACTGCATCCATCAATAAATTGAGGCAGAGCAAGAGATGTTGCTGTTCTGTGACACATTCTGTATAAGGGAAGTGAAGTGGCGAAATGAGCGATTATCTAGAGGTGATTAAGCTCATGTGCACAGTCAATCGGTGTAATTCAAGTCCCCAAATCCTCTTTTCCTGTCTTCAGATGGTGGATGCTAGGATTTGAATTATCAAAATAATTGGCACAGCTGTTCAATTCATGTTGCATATATAGTGAGAGCACAGGATCAGTTTATTCATCTGTAAAATGAGGATGATTGCATTTATATCAACCAATCTTGGAGAGATTAAAGTAATAAATATATTTATAAGAATTCAAATATCTGACATAGAAATTAGTCAAATATGGCTAGTCTAGGTTTCTTTATAGTAACAGCAAGGAATATGTTATATGGAATATATTTTATCCATCAGATCACAACCATCTGATTTCAAGAAGTTCTGAGCACTATAAATCAATGATGACATATAGATAGCGAATAATCAACGTGCTCATGGTTTGGAAATCTCTTTGAATTTTACAAATAAGTGTAAAATAAGGTTGTGTGTGTGTGCGTGTGTGTGTGTACATGTGTGCCTGTTTGCACCCACACAGAAGAGGCAATATCCAACATGGAGAAGAGAGGTATGCATAGATCTATACTATATTTTGCATCAAATGGTTTAATATGTACCAGGTGGATATATACACACATAAACATGTGGAAAACAAAAGCTTGATTATAATTGGGTCTCAGTCTTCAAAATAGACAACATATTTTGTATATTTCCTGAGCTGCGGTCTCAGAGACCAATATTAATCTATTTCTTCTGAGAAATTATATGACTGGGGAAAAGATCAAATCTGTCTTTGATTGGGTGCTATGAGTTTAAGCTCTGACTTAGCTGTAAATCATTTGTGAAGATCATTTCTTGGTAGGTGAGTGGAGTTGCTATTACGGGGTGTTAATACATTTGCAGTGAAGTGTTGCTGGGGGTAGGAGGTGTTAGACATTGATCAGGAGCTTAAGAGATGAGCTATTTTTTTGTTGTAAGAGGAAAGTTTCTATAATAAAACAATGATTCTGCTTCTCTGTCAAAAATACAGTTTTATGACATAAAGGCTCTTTTCAGTAAACAAAGAACAGAATGCTATTGGGGGATGTAAAAATTACAATAGAATATATTTCCCTGTAGGAGCACAACAGCCTTTAATTCAATTGGAGCTTGCAGTGTGACAGCTTTTCAAAGGAGGGAACATATTCTAAGGGGGGGGAGGAATCTCAGATATACTTTTCAATTCTCCAGACTGTACTAGTTCTTATCCTATATAAATGGATCTACATAAACACACTGTGCCAATAAATCACACACTTGAACGACAGCATGAAAGGAGCCCAGCTCAGGGGGAATTGGCTATATGTGGCATAGTGCCAAGCAAACGCATGGCTCAAACCAAGCCGATTCAGAGGAATATGGAAGCTTTATGTACTGTTTGATAAGAAAATGTGCATGGCTTTTTAACTATGAGCCTGCAGGTCTGCTCGAAAGGCATGTAGAATCAATTCTTAAATAGCTTTTCTCATGCTAACCAAGCTGTTTACATTGTAGGGAAGCGTTAAGTTTAATTCTCTGTTTTATTGGGAAGGTTGCTTATTATTAACACTCAGTTCAGTAAATTTTAAGTAATTTACAAAAACACAATTATCCCTGGAGAAAGGTTGCAGTGAGAATTCTCTAACTACTTGCTTTTTTCCCATTTTATTCCTATGAGATGAGCAAAATTGCTTACTCTTTGCTTCCTGAGACCAAAAACTGAAAATAATAAATAAATCAACACCATTGGTTTTCATTGGTTCCAATTTCCAATACTTTTTCTGTCTCTTTACCTCCCTACCTCCCTGTGTTATATTAATGACCTGCCTTATGATGAGTCAAGTTTTCTCTAAGATAGAGGCCAGAGCAGGTGTTAATGAGGGTAATACTTCAATCAAAACTTTATGAAGCTAGATAGGCTGGAGGCAAAGAGGGAAAATCCATGCTTTTGATTCACAAAAGGGATGGTACTGTGCACGAGTAATGACAAAAGAAACTCACATGTGTAACTGAAGAGGCATCAGAAATGTTGAAAATTTGTACATTGGCAGCACAAAATGGGAAGTTAAAAATAAAGGTGGGAACCTGAGAGATGCAACTGATTAAGCAGGTTGGGTTTAATAAATGTCCATCTTGTAATCTTTTAATAGAAATGATGTGCCCCTAATCTCTATTGGCTTAAATATAGTCTTCACCCGAAAGATCTACTAAAACTTGTTACTCCACTTTCTCAGAAACTTTCAGTGACTCCCCACTGCCTAACAATTCAAACTCCTACAGCAGAACAATAACAACAACAATGAGTAGTTATTGTGCTGTTTCCATGTGCCAGATACTGTTCTAAGCACTTTACATGTATTGACTTAGAGTGACCATCTGCGGTAGGTACACTTATGTGCTTTATAGACAAGGGAAATGAGGCACAGATCACACAGCTAACATGGGGTGGAGGTAGGACAAAATGGCCCCAATCTTCCTTTTCCAGTGTTTTTCTCCAGTACATTAAAGCTGTAATTTCTTAAGCAGCTACAGTGTATCAAAACCTGGGCTAGATGTTTTACAAACTTCATAATTTAATCTACTTAGGTGGGTATTACATCCATTTTTATACGTGAAGAAATAGGCTCAGAGAAGATGAATAACTTCCCTAAAGACAGCCAGTCAGTTTCTACCTGGCTTTTCTATCAGCCAGGTAGAAAAAGCAGTTGAACTTAGGTCTGTCTGACTCCAAAGCCTAGCCCCCCCCACCCCATGCCACGGGGTCAGCTTGCTAGTCTCAAACTTATTCTTCGTTTTCCTGCCCGTGTCTGTAATTCTCACACCCCTTCATTTGGCTAGCGTGCCCTCTGCAGCTTTAACTGCTCAAATTATCCACGTATTCCACAACGTATCTCAAATCCCAGGAGAAGCAGCATGATGTAGTGCCAGGAACAGTGGACCAGGCACATGGGGCCTAGGGTTCAAGACCTAAGGCTGCCACAAACCATTAAATGGAATCTAGGGGAAATCACCCGGGTCAGTTATCAATTTGTTGCTTCTCAGCTGCAAATTCACCCTTCCTTGTTTGCTCTGTGAAAATTTCGACGGTTCTCCTTTGCCAGCTGCGTCTATATTAAGAGGGCACTGGAAGGACACGAGGAAGAAGGGATTTTCTGCCTATCTGCAGGCTCCTGCAGAGTACAGCTTCTCCAGCCTGGGGTTCCTTAGTGCATGGATCTCTATCACCTGCATCGTGCAGCACACAAGGTTTCCTCAGTACTGGGCTCCTGCCGCGCACGGTGGCTAGCAGGACGCAGCGGCCAGCATCTTCCCTGGCACCTCCTCAGCAGGTCTGGCAATAGAGCACCACTCATGACATACCTCCCTTTGAATGGCTTCCTCTGCCACCCCCTTTTGTAGCTTTGCAGCAAGATCCAAGCCACAGCCCTTCCCTGTACACAGCTTCCACTAGCAGCCCAGAGGGCAGATTCCCAAAAATGTCCTTCAGGGAAGCACCCTGGCAACATTTCTGCCATCCAGTGAGACCCACAAGGTTTAGATCTCAGCCCCGTAGTCAGTGAGCGTTCTTTTGTGGGGATGCTGTCACAGCTTTAGAGGTAGTGGCTGGTCCTTTGTATCTAAAAGAAGACCTACAGGTCCCAAGAGTATCAAGAAAAGGGTTTTGCACTTGTTTAGAACTGGTGAGTTTTTTAAAAAATTAAAAATACAAGTCAAATTCATTATTGTTTCACTGCAGTTCTGTTGCTGAAACCCAGTGCAAAGGACAAACCCAGTCAAAAAAAAAAAAGGAGGGAAAACTACACAATTGGATTGCTTCTCTTCATTTTTTTCCAACTTCATTTCCATTTGGACTTTCTCCTTTTTGTATGCTTTATTGTTGTTACTCAACACAAATACACTCAAATTTGTCATTTTTTAATGCTGGAAATGACATCTATTTTATGGTTAAAACAGAGAGGATCATGATACTTTCTCTATACCCTATTTTTACTCCTTATAATTAAGAAAGAATAAACTCATTTAAGAGACCCTGCCATAAAATTGTGCAAAGGTAGTTATTATTAAGTGTTTATGGTCATATTACATTCCTAAGGCTGCTGTAACAAATTATTATAAACTTAGTGGCTTAAAACAACCCACATTTATTATCTTACAGGACTGGAAGTCAGAAGTCTAAAAATGGGTCTTATGGGCTAAAATCAAGCTGTCAACAGAGCTGTTTTCCTTCTGGAGGTTCAAAGGGAGAATCCATTTCCTTGGCTTTTGTAGCTTCTGGAAGCTGTCTGTATTCCTTGTATCTTGGCCCCATCCTCCATCTCCGCAGCCAGCAGTGGAGCATCTTGTCATCTCTCTCTCTGCCTCTACTTCCATTATCACACCCCCTCCCCCCTTCTAAGGCCCCTCGTGCTTGCATTGGGCCCACCCAGATAACCCAGGATCATCTCCCCCTCTCAAGATCCTTAACTTATCACAAACTCAAAGTCCATTTGCCATTTTTCGTAAGGTAACATATTCACAGGTTCTAGGGATTAGGACTTGGACATTTTTGGGGGGCCATAATTCAGCCTACCACAAGGGTGCTGCAGTTATTCAGCATTAAACCGCTTGTCACAACGTGGCTTAGTTCTTTGGGTTGCTTGGGTACTACGTGAGAATCAGTGACAAGGGCTATAAAATTCCACAATCTAGAAAGCACAGGAGGCCTAAAGCAGCGAGAACCCTGCTCTGTATAAAGTAGTGGTTTAACTAAAGGCCTCCAGAAGTGGGAGAGGTGAACTGTTGCATCTCCTTTACTCTCTTAGCAAAAGTCCATTCGGAAGTCCTTATTAGGAGGTGGAAACCAGAGCTCGCAAAAGTGTTACATTAAAACAAAAAGTAATGAACTGTGACTCCCTGAGGAAATCAGGTGTTTCTGTTCTGTGACTAGCAGTTCTTCAGGAGCGAATCCAGGACGAATTCCAGATTAAAGCCCTTATCTTCTGGGGAGTGACAGCCTGCAGGAAAGGAAGGGACACTGCCTCCTGGGATAAAGAAAAGCCATCTTCCTCTTAGCTCAGTTTTGCTCATTCAACCTCATTCTTTCCCTTCCTCACCTACTCATAAACATTAAGCCTTCTTCCCAGCTGTCTTCCTCCCCCTTTTCATTTTTTAAACCTCATCTACTTTTTTTACTTCTTTTCTCTGCAACAACTACTACCAAAAATCCGAAAGCTTTTTTTTTATTGTTACCACGGAGAGCGCAATTTTCTCATCAAGGAAGGGAGGTGGTGCAGAGGGAGAGGAAAGCACCATGTATGAAAATTGAGAGTTAGCCTCTGTGTCTTTTCAACAATGTCCAATTAAATCTTTTCATGCCATATACAAAACAACAGGAACACAGTGGGTGGCAAATTTAGTCCAAGGATGTGAATGAATCAGTAGACTCTGTGATAAAACGCTGGTGGATACGAGGGACATGTAGAGGCAAACCTTCAATCCTGAAACAGGGAACTAATGAACAATGATAATTGATAGATAATTGCTGTGCAGTTGTTTGAGTAGATGCTGCACTCTATCATTTTCAGGTAAATGACCTTCAGAATGGTGGTAGATGGTTCTCTCTGAAATTGTGAAATATAAACAAAGCAGGTCTAAGGAAGAGACCTATGAGATCTTTCTCAGCAATAAGTTAAAAAAAATGAAATGGTATAAGGACTGAGAGAGAGATTACCAAGTCTCCCTTTTTCTTTTCTCCCACTCTTCTCCATATAAGTTGAAAACAAAATGGAAGAAAATTTAAATATACAATCATCTAGTGGTGACATGACAGTGAGATTTTACTAAAGTTTGAAATTTTATATCTCAAACTAGGGACCAGCTACTGCTGATTCACGGGTGTGCCAAATATTAAGAAAGATCTACAATGACAGAAAACTTCTTGTTCTAATTATCATGAAATGAAGCATGAATCTACTTAATCCTTTATGAGCATTCTCAGCAAAATCAAATTCTGAAATTTTTAAATGATGTTCCTCAAATTATAATAGATAACTCATCATATCTTCAGAAAAAGAACCATGCATAAAGCCTGTACATAAATATTAAGCCTAAAGTCTTGGACCAACAAGAATAACCAAAGGGGAAATACACTGCAAAATAGCAGAAACATAAATTTTAAATGTTGGTGGTTAATGATGACATAAAGAGCAAAGGTTTGAAGTTGAAGTAGCATGTGAATCTACTCTTCCCGTGATCCTCCCTTCTTTCTCATTACCCACTCAGTTTATAAAAAACATGAGATTGTTTTCAAGAATATAAAGATGAACTATTTCTGATATACAAAAAATAAAAGAGAATAAAAGTTTACAATTGAAGTCTATAACCCGTCTGTACCAAATCCACACACACTCACAGAGCAGTGCAAAAGTTACCTCTTCGATTAACTCGAATGAATTCTTTAATGCAAATATTTATACTGGATAGATTTTAATTTTTAAAAAGGCAATGTTAATAGAAACTCATTATAATTATCATCTACCTTGGAGTTACCATGAATTTGGGAGAATAAGAATAGTAAATAAGGGTACTATGCCAGCCCCCTGGCCCACAGGCTGAGGAAGAGGCAGCTCAAACCCAAGAGTCTACCTACAATCTCATTTACATTTAGAGGAGATTCACGATAATCTAGTCTGTTTACAATAAAGAATTCTTGTCAAGAAAAAATGAAAAAGAAATAGAGACAGAGAGGAAGAAACAGAGAAAGACAGACAGAAAACAGAATGAAAGGGGCAGGTTCTGATTTACAGGATACTTGCTTATCTATTTCCTGTTGGCATTTTCTGCTTGCTGCTTCATGACAGTATATAAAAAAAAATGCATTACCCCCCCAATTACAGACTATTAAACAAATAGATAAAAACTAAGATATCTGCATGAAAAGAAAACAATAAACTATTTCACAGCACAAACTGAGGGTTTCATTAAGCAAAGTTGTGGGAAAAGCTACACATTTTTTCAATCTCTCAGTTACTGCCGAATCCGTCAATCCCATGCCCCATTACCCCCATACAAGCCAGGGAGATGTTCTCACATAATAGCATTTCATTCCTAATTGAATTTACACCAATTTGTTGCCTTTTTATAATGTATACAAAGAATTTTTTATTTGGGGGCTTTGCTGTTGTTTTTTTCCTTTGTTGATAGACCACTAAAAAAAAATCAAATATCTGATAGTTTGGACATAAGATGAAAGTAGTGTCTCACTTAAAATATTTATTAATTTCATATGTGATGATGTCTGTAATTTATCACACTTCAGCACAGACTCTATGTATGTGCTATTATGAATATGTTAGCTGTCAGTTGCTTTAATCAGGAATTCATATGGGGGTGTGGGACCAGAATTTAATCAGAAAGGCCAGACTCCCAAGATGGGTCCTACAAGCATTTTAGCTATTTTTACCATAATCGACACCAGAGCTCTTGCTAATGAGCAAAATGAATGTTAGAAATAGGTTTTCGTTTATGAAATTAGTGTTATTCAAGTACAAGATTTGTTTAAAATATTGGAGAGACATTCCTCATCTTTATAAGGACCAGATATAAAAATCCAGTAAGCTCTGGGGCTTGTGCTCTCTGGGATGTTGTCCATGACTTGAGGCCGAAACAATTCTGTTTCTGCATACTGAATCCAAGTATTCTAGCTCCCTGATACTTTCTCTAATGCTAACTGAATCCTGCCTCTAGATTCTAGACTATTCTCATGCCTGCCTTGAAGGAACTTTTTACACAAATCATAATATCTCATGGCAAGAATATGGGAGAGTAGCTAACTCTCACCTACCATACTAAGGTTTTGCTTCAGTTAACTATCAATAATAACCTAATAGTCGCACATAACAATATTGACCTAGAACAGTTCATAACGATGTGGAAGCCACAAACTTTAAAATAAGCTATTTTTTAACGAAGTGGAACCAGTATAAAAACAACTGTACCCTGCAACCCTAACCTTCTTCCATTCAACAATACATTTTGTTTTTGGACAAGAAAATTAAATTTCTCTTTTGATTTCCTCATGGCCATATTTGGCCAACATGGCTTAATAACCAGATCTTTAAAGATTGTGTTTCCATCTTTGTGTACCATTTCTGTCATATGAAGAAGTCCACAATCTTATCTTGCCTTTCATTTTGAGGTAGCTACTCATATAATTCCTTTTTTCACATTCCCAGCAATAACCAGGCCTAGTAATTCTGTTAAGTCAACAGGCTAGTATTTATATAATTCTCCTATGAGGTGTGTGTGTGTGTGTGTGTGTGTGTGTGAGAGAGAGAGAGCGAGAGAGTGAGAGAGAGAAATCTGATCATTACTGTATACAAACAAACACCCCACCCCACCCCCAGTTTATAGGAATGCAAAGCAAAGCTGTTGTTCAGATCCAGAACTGTGGTGATACTATTTTCTGTCACCTATCTGGGAGCCTATGTGCCATCAGCATATTCTTCTCCTTGCTGTCTTTAACCTGGCTCTTTGACAAGTTCTCAGTTACCTTTCTGCCTAAGAGTCACATTTCCAATTATTGCTTCCTTGAGGGTATATTTTCACAGAACAGGTAAAGACCCAAATAAAGCCCATTTTAATGTATCATCTTTCCTAGAAAGAAAAGGCATTGTCCTCACTCCTTTTCCCCCCAGACCTGTTCTAAAAACTAGCTCTCAATGCAGCTTATTAGATTGCAATATAAATATATATTTATATTATCTATGTAATTAATTCATACACATACACACATATGAATATGGGGTTTGTTGCCAGTAAAGTTGGGTTGGAATCCAGGCACATACCAATGATGTTACTTTAGATAAGTCACTTAACCCCTCTGAGTCTCCCCCTTTACAAGTTTGCACTATTCTTGAGAGGATTAGAAATAATAAATATGAGGTGCAAAGTACAATGTCTGGTATATAACAGGGTTTAATAAATAGTAACTATAAGCACTCAGGTTTTTGTGGTAGCATATTATTTGGCCTAACATAATTCGGCAAAAAGCAAGTTATAGAAAATAGTTGGCCAAAATCAAACACTGTATGCTTAAAAAATGGTTAATAGCCAATGATGACATACCTGTAAGCATTTCTTTCCATTTTTTAAAATCTTCTCATTTTTTCCTACTCTTACAAAATTCAATATCTTTAATGAAAAAAGTTGTAAAAACCTAAATGTCCAACAGTAGGATTCTATTCCAAAGTGATCACTTGCATGATCATTAAAAATTATACAAAAACATCCATTTAAAAATAGCAGCTATAACCCCCCACATCCAGAGACAACTCTAATTTAAAACACTTGGTGTGTATCCTTTCATGCCCTTCTCTATATTCTGTATTCACAGACATACATGTGATGTGTATTTCTATAAAATAATATATGCCTGCATTTGGGTATGTAATAAATACTGAAACAAAACTATATCATGCAGTGTATATTGATTTATAATCTACTACAATTTGTTTTAGCAACCTACTAGATTGTGAACATTTGATTTTGCCCAATTAGTTCTGTTTGAAATAATGAGCTTATCTGTAATGGTGTGCTGTGATATTCTTCCTAGATTCCCATTCAGGAATGAAGGACTTATTTCCCCAGCTACTAGGAGTGTTGCTGGGAGACAGCTGAAGAGAGTCATCTTGCCCAAAATAATGTTTCCTTCCCTGAGCAGCTCACATCCAATGAGTGACTGACGTGGGCTTATAAAGGTCCAGTCCTCTCTCCCTAACTTGTGGAAATTTTGAAGGGTCACCTCAGCTTCAGAACTCCCTGAATGGAGAGCTGAGGCCTCTATGGAGATTGCATCACACCCCAACTTTTCCCTCTACTCACTCCTGCTTCCTTCTCTTCCCTTCCTTTTTATGGGTGTTGATCCCAAGAACACTCACTAATAAATACCCTACATGCTCATCTCCATTTCAGGGTTTGATGCCCAGGAAGACAACTTGTGACATTATCTTTAACTAAATGAACCCTAGGCATTTGACACTAATTTCTTTTAAGTTCTAAAATTCTCCATAGCGTGAAGGCAAAAAAAATAGCATGCACATTTTCTTTCTGTTCTTCATTCATCAAGTACTTGGGGTCTTAAGGTATGAACAATTTGGAAAAAAATGGAGTGGACTCCTTACATATTTCCAAGGGCTTGAACATACCTGTCTCTGGTCACTGAGTCTCTCAAAACTATCTCATCTTGGACCACTGGCACATTCATCAGACTCTGTTGTCTTGTCTGAAAGCCCCTTTCAACAGAACGTGCTCTCTTTACTACACTCCAAGAATTCCCCTCCAATCCAACTTAAAATTTCTCATCTATTAAGAATATACACATTTTCTGAAGCACACTCTAACATGTTTCACTCTTTTTTGTTGATTATAACATCAAAGGGCAAGAGGATTTGAAATACCACACTGCCATTGCCCTTTTGATTCTATCTCAGATTTGAAACTTGGGTTTACTTATGCTGCAAAAGTAACCACCATGACAACTGGTTTTTCAAGTGTCTATCTAATTTCTCACTAAGGATAATTGCTATGATTAGCAAGACAGACCTCCATACAAACCTATTTAATCATCTAAAACTAATATTTGTTTTAAAGAGTTACTTTAATTATTTACTTTGATAATGTAAAATACCATTGTTATATTAGAGCAAAATAAAAATGTAAGGAGGAGTAATATAGAGGTTAGCAAAATCATCACAAAAATTCTTAAAGAATATAGAACAAATGCAACATCAGAGTTGAGATATATTTACTCAGATCTTAACCCATGGGTTTTAGTCTTGATCACTACAATGTGACATGGGGTTGGCTATTCCAGTTTTACAGACAATCAAACTGAGGATCAGAGAAGTTCTGCAGCTTGCCAGTGTCATACAAGGCAAGGTTTTAGATGCCTAACTCCAGACGAAGCTCATGCTATTTTTCTACAAACGTGAGAAGAAAAAGAAGAAAATCACATCACACTAAAGCTCCTCTATATTTGAGGGGAGGGTGGTGAAGTGTCCAAATTACAATAACAAGCTTCTTTGTTTTAATAACCAATTCTTGTTAGGGATGAAAGCTGATATTTGGATATGTCATCAAAGAGTTGGCAAAGAAAAATAGGATAAAAATGAAAGAAATAAGGTAATTACAAAATATCATTTCCTGTTTATCAGTGTTAGAAATTCTTCGTTTTTTTTTATATGTTTATATACTCCATTGTATTTCTCTTGATATGCAATTAAAGAAAATGAATGTGTACGTTTATTTCTATTCCTTTTGAAATGATAAGAGCTGGTATTCTGTGTCCTTTCCCTTTTGGTAGCTTCTAAAGTCCATAATTACTTAGACAATACCACCAAGAAATAGGAAAATAGAATGAAAACTAAAAACAAATCATTTTTATAAGATTGTCATTCTGGGTATAAATAAATTGGATGTTTTAAATATTGTCTCCTCTGGAAAACCTTTCCTGAAAAACTGTCACCTTGGTCTCGTTGGGTTAGTGACTACAGTAGGCATTTTGGTAACCTCCCCAGCATGCCCTTGTGTAACAACCATGGACTTAAGGTAGGAACTCCCTTTCTCCCTGCAACAATGATTGGTTCAGGGGTTGGTTCACGACTTAAGCTGGTCCAATCAGAGAGAAGCCCAGAATTTTCATCTGAGGGCCAAGAAAGGAAATCTCTCTCTCTCTCTCTTTAAATAAAGGCTGTGTGTAACTGCTGTTCTTTGATTCTTGGTTCAATCTGTTCTTGGTCTGACGATTGTCCCTGTTAGTGTGGTATGCAAAAATGTGTCCTGGAACTGCTATGGCAATGTTGAAGGGCAAAACAGAAAGGAAGCTCGAGCTTTGAGTATACTATGACTGAAGCCTACACAAAAGTTCTCTTACATATGCCAATAAGTTCTCTTTCTTGTTTAAGTCAATTTGAATTGAATTTTTTGTTCACTGAAGTTGAAGACATACTCATTTATGTTCTGATTTACTCTGAAGAAATACTCTGTTTCTACCCAGTCATAGAATCTATTGCATCATACCTCAAATTGTCTGTTTCTTTTTTGGTCTTCTGAAATAGATTATAAACAGTATTTTCCCAGAAGGAATCCATATACCAAATAATTCAGTTTGCTAAGTACTGATACTTGTTTAATAGTCTCTCTTAACCAATACCTAAGGTGACTATACATTCAGTTTATCCTGGGGAGACCCAGTTTGCTACTGTTGTTCGACATTCTTATAAATGGCACCCCCTTTTCATTTTTAAAGGTGTCATGGTTTGGAAAATAAATTACATAATAGATTCTAAGGTGATTCTTCCCCTTTGTAAGCTCAGTACGAAAGGCAAGTGGCCTTAAGGCTCTCCATAGCTGTATCAACCTCACAGATAATAGGAATTAACATTATAGATTTCATCACCACCTCTTTAGGATTCCTTAGCTTCCATTTGTTGCATTCTTTCAGAATCTCTTAGTAAGAAACCCGCTCAGAATTGATAACTGGGGTTGCAGAATAACCTGAGAAAGTGACTGGGTTTTGTCTTTTAAAATGAATAGCAGGTTTACTTCCATCTTCCCTTTTCACATGGTAGCCATGGCTGTGTCCCTGAAGTTTGGATTTCCTTGCCCCAGAAAAGTGTTAGGAGACTTTTGTTTTGAAAATCTTGATTTCCAGAAATGATTGGGAATAATCGAGACTCTTAGGCAAGAAGAAAAGATGGAAATGTAATACCAACTGGTATATTTCTTTTCTGTATACATAAAAGCCTTTCGGAGGCTCTTGGATAACTCTGAAGGGCACAGGGATCTCTGAAAACTGACCCTGACTATGATTTCTTGACTATCCTAGACAAAAGGTTCTGAGCCAAATTATATTTGATTTAGAAAAATAAAGACATGTGACATATCCTATACTTTTGGAGTTGAGAAAGTTAAATTGGATTTAATCAGTAAGGTCTTAAATTAATATTCTTCTAGAAAATTTGAGTGTTAACAGAGATTCTTTAAATTCAATGCTCTAAAAGAAAGAAATTCATTCTTAGAAGTAAAATTTAAGATTGTGATAGCATGATAGGGTGGTAATAATATTACAGGGCAAAAGATTGCTTTTCTAATAGGAAAGCTGTAATTGACATCTGAATAGCTTCTGCTGATGGCAAGTAAAAATATCACATCTTGGCTTTAGAGAATTTGTAGATTGGTTACATATTATAACTGTACTTCCTGAAAGAATTTTAGGCTACCTGATTCCAAAATATAAATGAAACTGAGAAAAAAATGGAAGCAAAACAGGGTTTTAGCATTGGGATTTTAACTGAAAATGAAAAAAAAATAGGAGGTTGAAAAAATATCAGTAAATACCATGACCGTGTACAATGAGTTTCCTCATTAGAGGTTATGTGAATGAAACAGGTGTGTACTTGGACACCAAATGATGAAATGATAAAAAAAATATCTTACCCACTGGCCTTTTAAAATCATAACCACTCAATTATTTCAAGAATCTTCCAAATGGAAGAAACGATTATATATTTCTTTTTCAAGAAGCAAATATGATACATTTTATATGCCTTAAATATTGCATACAAAGTTTAATACAAAATTTTAAAAGCAGATATGATGCAATTTGGAAGTTGGTAGAGTGAAGGATATTTCTAAGCAATTTAAAACACGATGCTTTCTGGTTGTAAAAACTATAGTCTGGGGGAATACCTGTGCTTACAATCTCTCTGCTTTAAAAAGAAAAAGTTACTTTCTGTTCAATAAAGGAGACTTAAAGAACAGGCCATTTAAAATTTTGTCAAAACCTATAAAAATGTATGGACAAAATGTAAACCATAATGTAAACCACTGACCATGGTTAGTAGCAATGATTCAATGTTTGTACATCAATCATAACAAATATACCATACATATGTAAAATGTTATGAATGGGGAGAGAGTGAGAGAGGGGGAGGGGTTTGGATATATGGGAATCACCTATATTTTCTATGTGACTTTTCTGTAATCTAAAGCTTCTTTGAAGATAAAGAGAAAAAAATAAGACACTGGGGGAACATAGGAAAGAAATTGTCATTGTACATAAAAGAACAGATCTTACAGTGATGGAAGACACAATGAAAAAATTATTTTATTTTTATTTTTGTATTTTATTTTTATTATTTTGTTTTCTTATTATTTTTAATTGTTTATTTTTTGGCTTTGTTTTTGGGAAGGTTCTGGATCACAGAAGGGTCACAACTGTGGCAGACGAGGATCACTGGTGCGGGGTGTTGGTGATGGGGGGATGTGTGGGGAGGGGTGCACCTGGGGCATGCCTTTAAGGCATATGAATATGTTCCAGTGTTCATGGGGCATTGTCTCGGTGGGTGGAGACCCACACAATAATGGAAAGAATAATGAATTCCCATCCTGGAAAGTCCTGCTACATTCTCTAACAGAGCAGCAAGAATTCCCTGAGTACAAGGGCAGTGCCTAGTGAAGTATGACAAACCATTATGCCAGGCCCTTGATGTTGATGATTGTACTTATGAACCTTTTCTAGTGAAATTGAAACTTAGTCTAGTATTATACATTCCCTAAGAGTTACCTCCTGAAAGCCTCCTTGTTGCTCAAACGTGGCCTCTAAGCCAAACTCAGCATATAAATGAACTACGTTCCCCCCAGCATTGGACGTGACTCCTGGGGATAAGCCTCCCTGTCACCTAGGAATTATTAGCAAGTGCCAACTAGCAATGAATCTGGAAAAAGACCTTGACAAAAAGGGGGAAATAGTAAATACAAATGAGTTTTTATGGCTAAGAGATTCCAAAGTGAGTCGGGAGGTTATTCCAGAGGTTACGCTTATGCACATCTTAGCAGGATCTTATTGACTGCCACAGTAAACAGTGCCCCAAATAGTGGAGCTCCTGAGGGCTCCAGAGACAGGCTCAGGAATTTGGCACCCTGTCAGTGGGCCTTACTTTGGAATATATGCTCTCCAATGTAACAGAGTTAGATTCATTTATAATTTCCCTACACATGGCTCTTTTGCCCCTTTTATTTGAACCTATAATTAGCACTATACTTGTTAAATATATGCCCCAGAGACTTAAATCTTCAGTCTATTCATATGCCTGTTGAGTCCTGAATCACAGCAGAGTTGCAACACATAATCTCCAGTTCATTAGAGTCGCCCAGGACAACGAACAAAATGATGATGATGATGGACATCGCTCATCCCAGGAAGTGGAGAGTGTCCACAGCTGCAAACAATACAGTTCCATCCATCTACCCCATGGGATCTAAGTCCTCTCTCAGTCGGAGACAGGGTGGATATCACCATCCCCAAATCCTCAAGATTGAGGAATGAACAAACATAAAGGTGGAAAGCAACTATGGATTAAAGTAGACTCATGATTATTCTAGCAATGGAAGAACTTGCATCATTGATATAAAGGCAGTGGCCACTAGTGGTTCTGAGGGGAGGGAGAGGGAAGAATAGGTGCAACATGGGGGCATTTTTGGGACATTGGAATTGTCCTGCATGACATTGCAATGACGGATACAGGCCATTATATATTTTGTCAAAACCTATAAAATTGTGTGGGGCAAAGTGTAAACTATAATGTAAACTATAGTTAGTCCTTGGCTATGTTACATTATAAATGCTTTATGACAATGCTTCAATATGTGTTCATTAATTGTAACAAATGTACCACACTAATGAAAGATCTTGTTAATGTTGGGAAAGTGTGTGGGGGGTGGGGTATGTGGGAATCCCCTATAATTCTGATATAACATTTATGTAATCTAAAGCTTCTATAAAAATTAAAAAATTTTGGATTAATAAAAGTAAAGAAAGAAAATGAATGAGAGACCTTTATATCAGCTAAGTCTACCTAAGATTTTTCATATCATATGATAGGTACTTTCGAGGGAACAATTAGTACCACAATCAGAAGTACCAAGGGTACTTCTTATAGGCCAGAGGACTTTTGGCCTTTGACACATTGAGGAACTGTAGTCTCCAAACATTTTGACTGCACATACCTATTATATAAAAAAATATTTGGCCTGCACATGCCAATCCATATTTATTCAAATTTTATACATGTATTACTTTATTGATGTGTTAGGTACTTTAGAAAATACAAAAAAAAAATTAGAAACCTTAAAGGAATGAGATATAAATAAATGTAAATAGAAGCTATGGTTCTTCTTATATGTTCCCTTTGGAGGATCTCTGTAATGTAACACCTGAAAGGAAGACACAAAGTTTTACATTTCAAACCGAATGTTAAAAGCTATGATTTCTGACTTTATATAGGAAAGTACTAAAATGTACCAGGCACCTTAATGCTTTTAAATGCTGCCTTATATTATGTTCTTTAGTACTGTTATGTGGATTTTAATAATTGATCGATATTTTAAATATAAATTACTATATATTATATATTTATGTATTTATAGGTAACACTGACTTTATAGAATGCTGTGCTAAATTAATTCCCTCAAGTATTCATTCTGGAGAACACCTAGCTACTTGGTCCCTGGTAGGTACATCATGGTGAGGGACACAAATGGTATCCTGACAACAACTTCCCAAGTTACAGACAGAGTGCCTAAGAGGAAGATTTCTGAAAGATTAATTTGATAAACAAACCTATGTCAAAAAATCAAGTGACTCACAGAGACACATGCATTTGACTAAGAGAAGTTAACATTCTCTAAACTGTACCCCTTAAGATGTTACACACAAAAGGTGTCCATGGATAAATTACTGAGAAATGTTGAGCTAAGCAATGTTAACATTTCTGTAGGACTTTTCATTGATGTTGCTATGGTAATGCATACTGTGGATCTCTAAGATAGACCAGGTCCATGTACATTTCTCAGCTCAACTGACCTCTTCATGAGGAACACCTATGAACAGCTGATGGATCACAGCTTTGAGATACTGGTACAATAATACATTTCCTAGGCAAAATATTAACCATTATTTCCCATTTTTTACAGCATAAAATAGACCACTGAGATGATGAGAAATAAGACTAGCAGTTCTTGTTGGAGCAAGTGGTGGGAAGAAGGAGGAAAAACCCAGGAGCTTGGGCATCAGGGTCACCACCCTGATGTCCAAGCATGGATGGCCATGTAGACACTGGGGCCTTTAGGGTGGAAGCTCAAAAAGCCCATCTTAAGGAGTGAAAAGATGATATGAAAATGACAATGAAGGCAAAGAAGAGAAATTTGGTCTTTTAAAAAGCTTTATATCAAATGGGACCTATTACTCATTTTTCTGTTTGATTATCATGCTAGAACTGGTAATCTTTTTACTGCTTAGTCTATATTCTTTTCCTTAATGCAGTGTATGTGTTTGGGTTAATAATTTAGAATATTAAAACTGATAGCCTAAAACCATATATATCAATGCTAATGGACCTCTTCAGAATTTGCCAGGTTATTTAAGCTATTAAGAAATAAATTGCTTTTTCTTTCTCAAATGTAAAAATCCAGAGGCAAAAATAGAGATACAAATAGTATAATTCTTCCTTAATTTTATTTTCTTGATATCTGAAATAAATTTAAACAGAGAGTGTATGTGCCTTAGCTATTTAGAACCACACTGTCCAATGGTACCTTAGGCAGTGATGGAAATGTTCTATATTTGTGCTGTTCAATAGGGTAGCCTCTAGCCGCATGTGGCTACTATTTCAAATGTGGATTTCCAAAATTTAAATACATTTACATTGAAATAGCTACATGTGGCTAGTAGCTACAGTATTTGACAGTACAAATTTAGAGAACTGTAGATCACAAATGTGGTTAACCAGGAAATTATTCCTTGAGAATAGAAGAGCAAATACGAATACAATGTGTTCAATGTCCCACTTACACTGTTTTCATATGACCTTCGTGTGCTATAATTAAGTACAATAATTTGTCTACCACAAAATATTAGTATTAGGGTTATTCTTTTACATTCACACCTCCATGCCATCTCTGTGATGTGAGAACTAAGACGACAGGAAAACAATCACATTATGTTTAGCTAAGTAAAAACTCCTAAGTCCAAAGGAAAACATACATATATATATATATATATATATATATATATATATATATATCTTAGTCAAGAGTATCTTGGTAGGTATAACCAGTTGCCTACTCAATATCCAGTCTCTCCTTCTTCTTAACTAAAAGAATCCAGATTTTGTTCAGAATGGAAGGTTTTAAGATTAGGCCACTCGTTTTCATATTCTGAATAACGAATAAATACACACCCAATGGGTTAAATACTCAATTCTTTCAGGCTCCCTAGAATGTAGAGGTGGTCATGTGACACACTTCTGGTCAATGAGGTGTAAGTGGACCTCTACTACCTGAGACTGCAAAAGAAACTTTTGCTTTCCTCGTAAACAAGAGCTGACAAAAGCTGGCCCATGCATTTATTCTTCCCACTTCCCATTCGTCCAGTTTAAAATGAAGACACGGTGCCTGGAGGCAGAATAGTCATCATGAGACCACTGGGAAGAAAGCTTCCTCTTGAGCATGGCTGGGGACAGAGAAAAAAGGAGCCTGGGACACTGATGTCTTTGTGGCTGCTGCATCAACCATGGAATACCTGCTTCTGGAGTCTTATTATGTGAGAAAAATTAACTCCTATTTGGGTAAGTCTTTGTATTGAGGTTTTTGTCATGTGTAGCCAAATACAATCCTGATCAAAGTATTAATTGGAAAAAATAGTTTCTTAATGTCTAAACTCCTTTGAATGTCTAAAATTATAATAATTTCTGCTTGGTACAGTAAATTTAATTCTCAGAAGCCTTTCATTCAACACTGACCAAAAATAGACCATAGATCATGTTGCATTTTAACACAACTGAATTGTACACTTGAAAATGGCTAAAATGGGAAAATTTTTGAGTTGTGTGTTAACTACAATAAAAAGTTTTGAAAATGCTAAAAATAAATATAAATAGCCATTGGCCCTATAACAGATTGTTAAATTCAAAATGCTAAGTAAAACTAGTCATCCATGAAGATAAAATAAATCAATAATATTTATAGAATACCTAGTATGGCCTTAGGTGCTGTGAAAAATAGAATACTTTGCTTGCATTTAAGGAACTTTTATATTCATTTCAAGGGCTAAAACATAAAAATGTAAAAAGGCAAATGACAATAAAAGTTCTAAAAATTCAAGACAATAGAAGCCTCTTTAGAAGAAAATATATAATTAATGCACAAAATAATTTTACAGTGAATCATTGATTATAAAGACCAATACAGATCAGTCTTCACAGAGAAGGCAGGAATAGATGACAAAGACTTCAATGTTCTGACAAACCAGTCAATTCTACATTTCTAATTGTTATAATCAATTTTAAGGAGTGTGCAGTCACTGGTGTGGTTACTTCATAACTGGATTTCTTCGGAACTCACACCTTGAAATGGTTGCGTGGTTTTGATCTAAAACGTTTCCTAATGCTAAAAATGAAATCCATCATGATTTCGATCAAGAGAACAATTTTAATGTAAAGTCTCATTATATATACCTTCTTGTCTGCTTGCAATCTTTCTAACTACTGTAATATGTCCCCAATAACTGTCCTCTTCTAGTGTCTACTTTATTATATAACTTAAAAAAATAAAACTTAACTAGAGTAAGCATGGTAAAGTGGTAGTCTGATTTTTATGTCAAATTTCTCAAAGAGCACTAATGGCTATATCTGTGGCAGCTTTTTGTGATTTTTATATAATATGACATGAAAGAAAAGCTCAGCCTCAACGGAGTTGCTACAGATTATTTTCTCTCTTGCCACAATCTAGTTCTTTTTAGATTTAGGGGAAACAGGATGAATGAGTTAAATGTAAATTATTCTCTTCTCCCTACTTTCTTAAGTACAGAATCAACTCAATTTATCTCTCTCTCTCTATTACACTTTTGGCCTAAACCCTCCCCATGGCTTTACTTTTTCTTATTTCTAGTTAAAGGGTTTAAAACTAATCCTAGAGCTGAACATAGATTAAATTGGTTTGGGGGGAGGGGGGAAAGTCCATCATTACAAAGTTTATTTTGCTTCCATAATTGAAGGGAGAATATGTCATGTAAATCAAAGGATTTCTATTATAGAGATAAATAATAGAAAAGATATTCATTCCTTGACTAAATTATAGGAGACACATAATGCTTGAATATGATGATACTTGTTTGCCCAGAATATAAACAATAAAGATAAGGGAATTTGGAAGCATTTATGAATGACTAAAATGATATTCAAAGTTACTTTTATAAGTCTAATAAGAATTGACTCAAATTACTCTAGAAGCCCTGGTATTATTTTTAATGAATTCATAAAGGATCACAGGAACAAGGTCAAATCCCATGGCTTCTCTTTCAAAAGAAATGCAGCTATGACCACCTTGGAAATTATTGGTTGATTAGCTTGGATTGTGAAATTTATCAACATTAAAATATATCATGCAAAAATCAATTTTAACACCTAGGTATATTATTGGATAAAAACCAACAAGAAATCTGGAAAGGGAAGTCTAGTTTAATTTTCTTCTATATGAGAAATGCAGGCACATATTTAGAGGAAGAAAATAAATAATAATTTATTCACTGATTGAAACATTCATTCTGATATGTATATGATTGAAACTCCCACAGCAATTTTTTCTCTTGTGGCGATTACCACTCTCTGCCTTTTCTGTTTCCCTTACAGAAGACACATTGTAAAATTGGAGCCTATATTCTCCTTATTTTTAATCACCAAGAGCATGTAATACCACTGCATTTCACCAGCAAGTGTTCACTAAATAATAACAGATGAAGGGAAACTTAGTCTTGAACCAAAAGCCCTTATAAAAGCAGTCATGATATTTCTAAAGAATCTGCATGACACTGTTTCTTAGTTTGCCATTCTGCTATGACAAATACCACAAAATGAGTTGGCTTAAACTCTGGACATTTATTGATTCAAGGTTTTGAAACTAGAAGTCCAAAAGCAAAGTCTCACTACGGCGACACTTTCTCTACAAATTCTGTAACATTCTGATGCTGGCTGCTGCGTTTCCTGCCTCTTACCACATGGCAATGTCCTCTCCTTTTTCTTCTGGGCCCTTGACTTCCGGCTTCTGGCTCCTCCCAGTGGCTTTCTCTAACTATATCTGCTTATAAAGGATGCCAATAATCCCTTTTAAGGTCGACCCTCATTCATTTCAGCCACGCCTTAACTAAAATAACATCTTCAAGAGGTCCTATTTACGATGGGTTCACACCCACAGGAACGTGGATTACAATTAAGGACACGTCTAAACTGGGGTACATAATGCAGTCTACCGTACACTTTAACCCAGGGGTCTCCAAAGTAGGCATTTGAGGGAGGAAAGAAAACATTAGTAGTAGTTATTTTAATTGCAGCCTATTAAAACATTTACATTATGTGTATCTTAATAATATATCCATGTATCACTAACGTAAGGAATCATATACAGAAGAGTGTGGATAAACATGCAAAAACATTTTTACTAGTAGTGATGTGTGATCACTGCTCTATCTTATTGCCAATTATTCACTATCATACCCAAAGAAATCAAACTTAAATCCCACTCTGGCTCCACTATCTTTTTCGAACCTCATTTCCTAATTGTTCCCTACCTGCCTCCAGTGTGCTTTGCAACATGGTTTATCAAAGACTATTTGTTGAGTGAATGAATGAATGCATGAATGAATGAACAACCACCTACCCAACAGTAACATTACCTAGCATCATCTTAACATTGAAGGTAAGGAGAAGAAACACTTACATTATGACATGCTGTAACATCTGTAATAGACTTTAAGGACCCCAAATTACAGTGAAATCTGAAGCCCAAGAGCCAGGTAATAAAATTTAGAGTAAAACAGCATTATATAGGCAAAGACAAGATTAAAAGACAATCTTACTGATTTGAAATAATTAGAATAAGCAAACTCATAGAGTCAGAATCTAGAATATAGGTTACCAGGGGATAGGGAGGGGATAGGGAATGGGAAGTTAAGGCTTAAAATGTACAGGGTTCCTATCTGGAATGACAGAAATGTTTTGCCAATGGATGGTGGTGATGGTAGCACAACACTATGAACATAATTAGTACCATTGAAATATATCTCTGAATATGGTTAAAAGGGAAAATGTTAGGTTATATATAAGGTAATAGAATACAAATTTTAAAAATCCATGGAACTGTACTACACAGTGAACCCTAAGTTAAACCATGGACTATAGCTAACAGTACAATTATTAAAATGTGCTTTCATCAATTGTAAGAAATGTATCACACCAATTCAAGGTGTTAATAATAGGATGGTATATGGGAATCCTGTATTTTATGCATGATTGTTCTGTAAACCTATCACTTCTTTAATAAAGAAAAAAAGGAAGAAAAGACAATGAATTATTTATATTGCTTTTCTTATCCAACAGTTAAAGGCCATTTCACACAAAGCAACCCCTAACTAGAACCAAGCAAGGAAATTTGTAAATAAAACTCACTATTTGAAAACAATAACAAACATAAACTTCCTTGTCAGATTCCCACTGATATTTCATTGAAAACAGTGTTCTGGCTTTTCTCAGAATTCATGTAAATATAGTAGTTTGGTTTTACCTGATAAGGTTTTGACAGAAAATGTTACAGTGAACTGAATTGAATTGTAATAAGATGTGCATTTCCAGTCATAGACGTTGATATATGTGGTTTGGTAAAGCTTATGTTTATCTTTAAGCAAAAAAGTGTGTGGTATCATTTTCCATAAAAAGGCTATTATGAGGCTTAGGAAATGGGATTTTTTTGCTGTTTGCAATTCTATGACCTTTTTATTTAAGGAAAGTTGTGTTTTTTTTTGGTCATGATATGAGAATATAAAACAAGTCATTTTACTGACATTGACATATCTTTACATCCTTCGGTGAAGATAATAGTCAATCTGGCTCCCATTAGGTAAGGAAAGAAAATTGTGTGAATGTGGAGCGGTGATCCACAGGGTTAGGAGATGTCTACTACATACATCTGTCAGAGATAATTGCAGTACATAATTTGCAAATATCTTCAGCCAAACAGATTACAGCATTATTCATTGTATAATGCAACACATGCCTTCTAAATATGGAAAGGCAGCACACACTGGGCTATGGTGTTTCCTAAACAAATTTGTATAGAATCGAACTGATGAGATGGTAATGGCCGGATGGTTGTTTGATAAAACAGAAAAACAGAATAATTACTCTCCTCACCCGAAGAGCACTGTCATACAACTTGTGAAATATGTTGACTACCCATGGATATAAAATGTGTTCAATTTGTTCTGTTATAACTTTGGTGGAGAGATGAAGGGATATGCCAGAAGATATAATTACATTTACTAAGCAAACTTAGACCAATTAATTAAATTGTCTATAACGTTTCTCATTTTTTGAATAAGGGAAACCATTTCTAATAACCGTTTTTTCTGCTTTGTTCATGGTGATAGAATAATTCCAAGAAACATTCTCTTTTGTTTTGTTTTTAGTTTAAACAAACAGTGTAATTTCTCTCCCCCCCCACACACACATTGTTCTACCAATCCTTCTAGGGCAGGGGTTCTTAACCTTTTTTGTTCCACAGACCCCTTTACCAGTCAGGTGAAAACCATGGACCCCTTACTAAGTCCACACTATACTGTGTATTATTTAATAAATATATCACACCCACACCAACACATCCCCAACAAGAATAATGTTTTTTTGAATTTTAATTCAAGCTCATGGACCCCTGGTTAAGAACCCCTGTTCTAGGGTCATGCTAGACAAGTTCCTTTGTTGTCTGACTGCAGCTGAATTTATTCAATGAAAGTTATACTCAGAATGATTCTGGAGCCATTCAATGACACTTTGTGTAGATATAGCCAGATATACAAAAAATAATAGAATTTTTATTAAAGACTTTGACCTTAAGAATAAAAAATTAAACATAACCAAGTAGTTATTTCCCATTTTAGTATCCATTACGTCCACTAAAACTGCCCCTTCAATCTTTGGATAATTAAATCTTCTAGGTGGTGGTGTAATGTGTAGTTAAAAATGAATCTTGAACAATGCTATTATCATTTTGTCCAGATTGGCCAATTTGTCTCAACCCCAATCTGGAGAGGTCTTATTAGAGGATAAATCTCTTTTGCTGATTCAATTTTTTATTCAGAGCAAGCGCCTGTGGTTCAGATTTAGTGAATTACCTGGAACACCTGGCCAAAATGATTTGAAAAAAGATCATAATTAATTTAGCACAGGCAATCAGAAACCAGTAGTATAAAAAGAACAATATCCTATGGCTACCTAAATCCTCTTTGTTGATAACAACACTATTCTCCACTGCCACAAATCTCTCTCCAAATTTCCCGGCAACTTTTTTTTCTCTTGCCCACCTCTCTGCCCCATTTTTCTACCTCCCCTCCTCCCTCTTTTTTCTCTCTATTTTTCCTTTCTTCTCACTCTCCCTTCCTCCATGCTTGTCTCGTTCCTTTCCTCAGTAAGACTCAATCATCACTTTCGGAAAAAAATTTCTAGACATATTTCCCCTTCATTTGTTAGATTATGTCAGAAATAGAAAATGGCTAATCATTGTCAAAACAATTTTGTGTCGGAGCCAATTTTCCTTAAACATATGGAATAGAAAAAGTATTTCTTAATTAGATCTCTCTGACACTAAACTACAAATTACAAATCATCCTCTGCCATTAATTGTCAATTTTTAAAAATTAACTTTAAGCATCATATAGGTTTTACTTTTGAAGAAACAATTTGCCCATCTCACATCTTTAGAGCATCTTCGTTTTTAAAATTACTACATTTTACAATCTTTTAAAAACATTTTTTTTGCTCATATTATTCACTTAGTAAAAATTATTTTCAATTCAAAATGGCAGCAGTCCCATATTTTCTAAAATGAGAATTTAATTAAGCATTTTATGCTAAAAGAGAACAAAAGTTGTTGCTGTTTTTTTAAACCAAATATGTGATTTTTAGTCCTTTGACATCAAGGTTAAGAGTAATTAAAAAGACTAGCTTATTCAAATGGCATGTCCTTATACCCTTTCTGGGGTAAATATTTCAATCATTGCATATCCAAGGTTTGAGCCGAATCTCATAAATTTAGAACTAAGGTCTCCTGGAGTCATAAAAGACATTGTTATATCAACTTACCTAATTTCTGATGCTTTTCAGATGCAAAAAATTCTCATTAAAAAATTGGAATTTCCAAAGTAAAGAAAAACACAACGGCTAACAATCAGTTGTGGTTATAATTACGGATACGGCTTGTTAGTTGTTGCTGTTATATTGTGAGTTTTTTGAGATTTAAAAAAAAAACATAACAAAATTGATAGATCAAGAAAAAATGGAGTCTCCATATCATATTTCAGCCACATTATCCAACAATTTACTTTTATTGAGAAATAATTACTATAAGTACAAAGTTCCAACACACTTACATTTGGGATACTAATGTATAAATAGTCTTTATTTCAGGACTCCCTGTTGCAAAATTGAAGTAGGTAAGCATGTATAAACACCTCCTCTAGTCTCCTTTTTTATTTGCTCTGTCCCACAACCTATTTTATATATTCTTGCTCAAGTACAGTAGGAGTTTGTTATTTATTGACTGTTCAGCATCTTTTCCCTCTTCTTTTTATTGCAGACCCCAATTTCTTTGGAGGGGGTATTACCTCTCCTTGCGAGAAACTTTGGGAAAAGAGGGCTATAAATCAATGTTCTCTGCTCTCCTCTAGCAAAGGAGTGGGCATGTTACCCAAGCAAGGACAAATGGACTCTATCTTCAAGGAATTTAAATTTTGAGCAGAGTTATACAGGATGGAAAAAAAAAAAAAAGAGTATCACAAAGAGACTTGAGTGGTTCCTGCTAATCAATGCCCAGGCATGCTCAAATATCTCTTTTGTTTCTAAGTCTTGTTTCCTAGCCTTGGTGTCCTTGAACTTCTCTAAATTAATTTTGGACCTATGTGTAGAGACTATCTCTTTGAAGGGACATTAAATTAGTAGCCCTTTCAGAAAAAAGAAAAATGTATCTGAAGCAATCTGAAGCCTACTGAGCAAGTCAATGGTTTTCTTAAAGGCTAGTGTTACAGTTGGTCAGTTTGATGTAATTATGAATTCCAAAAATATAATTGGATCATGCTTGTAAACTGATCTGTTAATCTGGGCATGATTAGGTTATGATTAGGGCATTTACCCCCACCCCTTGGTGGGTGGGGAATCAAATATAAAAGGCAAGGCAAGAACAGTTTTGAGTAGCAGTCTTTTGAGAAGCAGTTTTGATGTTGGAAAGAAGGCCCCAGGAGAAGAGAAGCAAGCCGTTCGCCTGATCGTCTACAGTTGACCTTGTGGAGGAAACAGGAGCTAAGTCCGGAGAGAAACGCAGCCCCGGGAAGAGAGGAACCCCAGAAGCCTGAACCCTGGCAAACGCCAGCAGCAGTATTGCTCTAACACGTGGCAATGGACTGTGGTGAGAGAAGAAACTTAACGCTTTGTGGCCTGGTATCTGTGGACTTCTACCCCAAATAAATACCCTTTATAAAGACCAACCCATTTTTGGTATTTCACATTGCACCCCTTTGGCTGACTAATACAGCTAGGTTCACTAACCATCACAAGGGAGTGTGGTCTTTCTCTCTCACTCTAATATCAAGTGACTTCTACAAGTGGTCATAATGTCAACGGCAGAATAGGGTGCCTATGTGGAAAGACGTTCTTATTTTCACATAGTATCATGTGAAATACAGTTTGTATGAAACTAAGACCATGAATGGGAAGATTCCCATTGAGTTCACTGTAGAATCTAATATTAATTACTAACATTTACTGAATACTTGCAGTGAGCCAGGGAAGGTGGGGAGCATTTATCATATAATACCTAATTTAATCTTCATGACAACTCAGATGGCAGATATTATCATTATCCATATTTTACTAATAAAATCAAGCTCAGGGAGGTTGACTAACTTACCCAAGGTCACACAGCTATAGTATTGGATCTAAGCTTTGAACTCAGACAATCTAACTCTAAAGCTCTTGCTTTAAATATTATAACATACTGCCTCCTTTGGGAAGTAATAGTTCAGGAGAAACCTGTATAACTCAAGATGATACTGTCAAAGAATGTACCTCTTGTTTCTGTATGAATCAGCACAGTACAATTTTAAAATCCTCAATATAGTGTCTAATATTTACATACACACAAGCTTATCTTGGGAATATTGTGAATTTGATTCCAGACCACTGCAATAAAGTGAATATAGTAAAAAGGTGAGAGACACACACATTTTTTGTTTTCCCAGTGCATTTAAATGTTTACATTATACAGTAGTCTATTAAGTGTGCAATAGCATTATGTCTAAAAAAATGTACATACCTTAAATAAAAATACTTTCTTACATTGCAACGACAAATACAGGCCATTGTATATCCTACCATAACCTACATAATTGAGTGGGAGAGAGTGTAAACTACAATGTAAACTATAATCCATGTTTAGTGGCAATGCTCCAAAATGTGTTCATCAATTGCAATGAATGTACCACACTAATGAAAGAAGTTGTTAATGTGGGGAAAACTGGGAGGTGTGGGGAGTGGGGCATATGGGAATCCCTTACATTTTTTTTATGTAACATTTTATGTATTCTTTCAAAATTCGAGTCAATTCTCTCAAACTCTGCTGCTGCTTTATCTACTATGTTTATGTAATATTCTAAATCCTTTGTTGTTATTTCAATGATGTTCATAACATCTTCACCAAGAGTAAATTCCATCTCAAGAAACCACTTTCTTTCCTCATTCCTAAGAAGCAACTCCTATATGTTAAAATTTTATCACGAGAGTGCAGCAGTCCAGTCACATCTTCAGGCTCCTCCCCTAATTCTATTCCTCTTGCTATTTTCACCACATCTGCAGTTCCTGGCCTGAAGCCATGAACCTCTCAAAGTCATCCAGGAGGGTTGGAATTAACTTCTTCCAAACTCTTCTTAATGATATGTTTACCTCCTCCCATGAATCACAAATGTTCTTAATGGCATCTGGAATGGTGAATCCTTCCCAGGTTTTTAATTTACTTTGTCCAGATCCATCAGAGGAATAACTGACAGCTATAGTTTTAGGAATGGATTTCTTAAATAATAAGACTTGAAAGTCAAAATGACTCCTTGATCCATGGGCAACAGAATGGATGTGTTAGCAAGCATGAAAACAATATTCATCTTGTTGTGTATCTCCATCCGAGCTCTTGGGTGACCAGGTGCATTGTCAATGAGTATATTGAAAGGAATCTTTTTGTCTGAGTATTAGTTCTCAACAGTGGGCATAAAATATTCAGTTAACCATATTGTAAACAGATGTGCTGTCATCCAGGCTTTGTTGTTATATTTACAAAGCAAATGCTAAGAAGATGTAGCATGATTCTTAAAGTCTCTAGGATTTTCAAAATGGTAAATGAGCATTGGCTTCAACTTCAAGTCACCAGCTGCATTAGCCCCATCAAGGGGGGCAGCCTGTCCTTTGAAGCTTTGAAGCCAGGCATTGACTTCTTTCTAGCTATCGAAGTCCTAAATGGCATCTTCTTCCAATAGAAGGCCGTTTTGTCTACATTGAAAATCTGGTGTTTAGTGAAGGCAGTGTCATCCATGATCTTAGCTAGATCTTCTGGATAACTTTTTGCAGCTTCTACATCAGCACTTGCTGCTTCCCCTTGCACTTTTATGTTATAGAGAAGGTTTCTTTCCTTAAACCTCATGAACCAACCTCTACTAGTTTCAAACTTTCTTCTGTAGTTTCCTCACTTCTCTCAGCCTTCAGAGAATAGAAGAGAGTTAGGGCCTTACTCTGGATTAGGCTTTGGCTTAAGGGGATGTTGTGTCTGGTTTGATCTTCTATCTAGAGCCCTAAAAAATTCTCCATATCAGCAATAAAGCTGTTTCACTTTCTTATCATTTGTGTGTTCACTAGAGTAGCACTTTTAATTTACTTCAAGAACTTTTCCTTTGCATTCACAACTTGGCTAACTGTTTGGAGCAAGTGGCCCAGCTTTCAGCCTATTTTGGCTTTAGTCATGCCTTCCTCCTGACTAAGCTTAAACATTTCTAGCTTTTGATTTAAAGCAGGGGTTCTTAACCAGGGGTCCATGGACCCCTCGGAGGGTCCATGAGCCTGAATTTTCTCTGACCTCTAACTGAAATCTAGCATTTCCTGTATTTATGAATGTATGCAATAAATAAACTACAGTAGTATTCATTTCACCTGACTGGCAAAGGGGTCTGTGGAACAAAAAAGGTTAAAAACCCCTGATTTAAAGTGAGAGACATGCAACTCTTACTTTCGCTTGAACACTTACAGATCAGTGTAAGGTTATTAATTAACCTCATTTTAATATTGTTGTGTCTCAGGGAATAGGGAGGCCTGAGGAGAGGGAGAGAGACAGGGGAATGGCCGGTGCATGGAGCAGTCAGAACACACACCACATTTATCGAGCAAGTTCATTGTCATATATGGGCACAGTTCATGGAGCCCCAAAACAATTACAATAGCAACATCAAAAGAACACTGATCATAGATCAGCATAACAGATACAATAATAATGAAAAAGTTTGAAATACTGAGAGAATGACTAAAATGTGGCACAGAGACACAAAGTGAGCAAATGTTATTGCAAAAATATTGCCAATAGAATTGCTTGATGCAGGATTGCCTCAAAATTTCAATTCGTAAAAAACGCAGCATCTGAGAAGCACTGTAAAATGAAGCACAATAAAACATAATATACTTGTACATGTACGTGTATTGTTAAATGAATTGGCAAGAGACTGGAGGAAACCTGTCTGTATATGTCTAAAGCAAAGGCCAACTTTTTTGTACATGTTGAAATCACCTGCACATATCTGAGACTTTCCAACCTTGCATAACTGCTAGAACATTCTGATATTTTTTGAACCTAGGCCTTGATTTCCGCAAAACCAGGACTTTCATTTTTTGTTGCTGTTGTTAGCATTCCATTCCCTTATGAGGTTTGCTTTCCTTACTCGTTTTTTTTTTCTTAATCAATCACTTTTTTGTGTGTAACCTCACTGTATTTACTATATGAGCTGCCTCTTTCTCAAGGAAAAATGGAGCGCTTTTGTCTAGGTATAGAACATTCCGCAATTTGCAAATTGTCTCCTTTTGATAAATAAATGATCTCTCTTTTCTAAATTCTTATCATTTTTCTTTTATTTGACAGTATGTGTGTGTGTGTGTATACACACACACACATATACATAGATGCATCTCTAAATGGTAACTACAGATATAGTTATTACTGGTGGGAAGCATATATAATGAGAAAGAACATAGGCTTAGGAATCAAACAGACATGGATTTTGAATGCTTACTCTACTACTTACTAGGGATATGACATCTAAGAGCCCCAATTACTTTTTCTGAAATAATGTGGTTATTATACTTCTTATAAAGCAGTAGAACTAATTATCTTTTCTTTATATCTATGATTATATAAATAATATTTATACATCTATATATACACACATACCCATTGTGACAGTTTGATATCATTTATGAACCCCCCAAATGATAAGGATTATGTTTGTAAACTGGTCTATTCCTCTTGGCATGATCCCCTTTGATTGTATTAGATTTAGCTGACATGTCTTTGATTAAATTATGTTAAGATTAGGGCTTTAATTCAACCACGTCAGTAAGGTGGAACTCAGGGTTGAGTCCCTGCCCCCTTGGTGGGCTATATAAATGGACACTCACTTAAGAAGACACATGGAAGAAGACACAGATGAGGAGAGAACTTGGTCATTTTGGTCCTGACATGTGACAGAAAGAAGAAGGCTCAAACAGCTAAAACCCTGGGAAGAGAGACGAGCCCTGTAGCTGAAAAAGAGGAAGGTTGAACCCTCACAGAGATCAGCAACCATCTTGCTTCAACATGTAGCAGCTGACTTTGGTGAGAAAGTACCTCTTATGGTACTTTGAGTCGGACTCTTTAGGGTCTTGTAACTGTAAGCTTTTGCCCCAAATAAATACCCTTTATAAAAGCCAACAGATTTCTGGTACTTTGCATAAGTACCCCTTTGGCTGACTAATATACCCATCATTATATGGTGAATGTGTATTTTTGGCACCCTGTACCCAGAAGAGGAGACTAAGATCCAAAGACTCATGTAATTTGCAAATGACAGAGAAAAGTCACCAAATTTAAATCTAAATGCAGATCATTAACTACTAGATTATTTTTATTCCTACTAATTTTCTGAAGCTCATTTTAAATTGAAATTTCCCTTACTCTTCCTGCCTTGCTCCTTTATTTCCAAAAGGCAGTTCTGTAACACCTCTATGCCTTCAGTACAATTTACTGTTTCTTTAGAAAACTCTTGAAAGCTTTCACAACTGAAATAACTCCTTTTCTTATATATTGGGAAATACAAATGATATATAGTATATTTTTTCTAGCTAGGTAAACCACATTTATATCAAAGTAATCTTATGTTTCTAGTTGACATATTAATTTTGCAAAATGGATTCCACAGGGGCAGAGGACTGCAATTTTTGAATAAAAAGCATTCTTATTTGAAGATGGCATTGCATAAATGCCAATATAAAGACCCAGGATATTTAAAAATATATGTTTTGTTACTTCTTTTTTATTTATAGTTAACTTTCAATTATCCTTATCACTGGAGGAGGAAAACTGGCATAGAATCTTAAAGAGTGGATAATAACCGACTCCCAGATTATTATATTTGATTTCATAATATGTTATGGCTGCATAGTGCCAAAACAAACAGTTTAAATGCAAACAACTCAACTGAGCTATTTATTTGGTATTAAATAGACTTTTAAAAAATATAATTGTTTAGTGAATTTAATTAAGTCAACAATACTAATAAGGTTTATTTTTTTTCCTTTGTATTTTTCTTGTTAAATTTACACAGCTGCTATAGATCATTGCATTAATTTGTATCCTCGATCATACTTTGGCTGAATGGAGTAGCGAGAGCAGTGTGTTTGCTGACAGAGAAAATCTGCCAAAATCTGGTGGGAAATGTTCCTGGAGAGTGAACTGGCCTGTGGAAAATCTGCACATTTAAAGAACAACCTCTGTCAGCTTTTGTCTTTTTCTCCCATACCTTCTGCTTGATGATCATCTCATTGATGTCTTCAAGATCGCCCACCATCACCCTTTGTGATTTTATAACTCGATTGAGTAGAGAGAGCCAGTCGGTAAGCTCTGTCCAAGCCCGGTTGAAATCTGCCAGAGCGGGTACCTCCAACAGCAAGGAAGATGGCATTTCTAGTTTGGATACAGCAGTTTCCTTGGTAACCACGGGTTGTGTCACCAGAGTAACAGTCTGACTAGGAGCTAAAATATTTTTTTGCAAAAAGGAGAAAGAGAAAAAAAGAAAAATTAGGAACATGAGTTGAACCAAATTCAATAACAATAAATCAAGTTTAATTGAAGGGCAACAATTTGAGCCAATGTATTACTTATGTCATTATATGTTCTTTCCCTAATAATGTGGATACTTTAGATAGTAATATGTGGTAAGAAAATTCAAAGATGCAAACTTTTCAATAATACATGTTAAACAATCTTTCAGAAATGATTTTGCTTGTTTCCATGCCTGGACAATTAACATAAGTAGTCCTCCTCATAGATTGTGGGATTGGTAAAGGAAACAAAAATAATCAGACCTTGTCAGATGAATACATTTTACTATTTTTTTAATTCATTCAAGGAAGAAAAAAAGCAAAAGAAAAGAATGGATAACATCTTATGTCTGAATTATGATTTCCTTGAATAATAAGTAAATTGCTTTGGAGGTGTACCATAGGGGAATCAAAGCCAATAAAATGTTCTTATTTCAGCTGTGTATTTGATACTGGGAGCAGTTTGTCATATATTTTTTTCTTTCAGATTGGTAATAAAAAGGGTAGCAGTGAAGAAAAACCAAGCTACATTATTTTTTGGAAAATGAGAACTAATACAGTTTTTCTATTTGTACATGAAACATTGCTTTAAGGTCATTAACAAATATCCAATAACTGAATATTAAGTTAATAGTGTTGAACACTATAGTATAATAAAGCAAATGGTAATGGTTAAGAGCTGAAATCTGGGAGTATAAACACCTGGGAGAGAATCCCTGTCTCTGACTTTGGAACTCTGTGACTTTGGTTAAGTTACTTAACTTCTCCTAACTTCAGTTTTTCTCCTCAGTAAAGGAGTGATAATAATAGGGAAAACGTTATGGAAGTGGGAGGGCCAGTTGTGTGGATTAAATGACTAATATAAGAAATGAACATAGAACAATGCCAGAAACATAATAATAATAATAGTAATAACAATAACTATATCATAATAATATTACCTGACACTAGTAGGTAATCAATAATGTGAGGTACAACTATTATTGTACAATAAATTTTTCTACACACATGGCAAATAAGAAATACACTGATGAACAAAAAATGGTGAAAAGTTGGGTATAGGGGTTGGAAAAATTAAAATATTTGGAGGAAACACAGTCAAATGTCTGCATGTGGGCCTATATTTACTGAAGTGGGCTGAACATGCTGGTGTGAATTGGCACTAAATACTAAGAAACTACTGGGTTATCAGAGGTGAGTGGTGAGAGGAAAGGAATGCCTAATCTAGTTTACAGTCAATGGCCTGAGGATATTAGGCAATGGCCCTAAAACATCCAGGGGACCAGTGGCAAACATGTATTTGACTATGTAGTTCAGAATGAAAGCTTTCTGGGAAAGCTACAAAAGTCAACAACACCTCAATGGGAGACCTGAGAGAGGCACGGACAAGAAGAGAACTGTTCTCGGAAAGTAAGGAAAATGTGCCATGTTAGATTTCCATTCTGAGGTAGCCATAAATTACTTTTCAGGGTTGTTTTATTTTATATACTTTTAAGGTTGTCTTCTTATTAGAGGAGAAGATGAGAGGGATGGAGGAATGCCTTTTATCTCAAACTTTTAAGAGACATGTGGTTCCTACAGGTAGAAAAACTAATCTTGAACAAGGCAGAAAGAAAAAAAAATGTTTGAGGTGTCAACTAGAATCAAAACCTATGTCAAAAAAGTAATGATTGAAAGACAGTACTGAGGAAATAAGGAAGAAATTTCATTTCTTGAAGCTATCTCACTAATCTGAGACTCTTTCTAGAAAGAATGAAACACAATCTGAAGCAGAAATAGCATCCTGTGATCCACTGACCCAAGGTCCAGCAGGAGGAAGCACAGAAGCCAATAAGATCTGGGAATATTAAAAGGGATTCCAGAAGAAGAGTTGAATCCCTAGGGAGAATGCATAGATAAGGATAAAAAGAGAGTGAAATTAAAATATCACTCTACAAGCTAACTGCAGAAAGCCTGGCTGACTGGAAAACACGGATAAATTATTCTTAAAATAGATACAAAAAGGACACTGAAGCAACATACAGTAGTTTGGGAGGACTTCAAGTTTATGGGAAGTGTCAGAAAATGCTTTTATTTAACTTGACTTATTGAAGATTTGACTCTCAAGAGAGCAGGAATAGTGCATTTTTTTTTCTTTTGGACTTGCTTCTGATCGGCAAAGAACTACTTAATGAAGTGGAAATGATCACGTCACTTTAAATCTCAATATAGTGAAGAATGAGAGTGCAAAGAATTCTCAAACGTGGCAATGAACAGACCACTGTTTTCTGGAAAGCACATTTAAAAAAAAATAAATTCAAGGTGATTCAAGAGGGTTGAGAATTAGAGAAAAATTATATTGGGATAATGTCATAAAATTCTCCAAGGGAAAAGGGAAAAGGAAGTATAACAACAGGAACAACAAAAGAGAGTCAGCTGAAGCAGAATCAGAGGAGGGCCAAGAGTGGAGTGATTCGGCCATCTTTAATAAAACAAAACAAAACAAAACAAAACAAAACAAGACAAGACAAAAAATGCACCAGCCAGGAATATATTATCTGGTTTGTAGACCAGTTGGACCATTCATTCTGGTCTCTTCCAGCATTCACCATCAGAAAACCTCTTACACCGGTGGGAAAGGGAGGGGAAACTGTATTGGTCTTACTCACTGCTCTATCCCCAGCATCTAGCACAGGTCCTCAAATATAGTAGGTGCTCAGTTGAGGTCTGTTGAACAAATGAACAAAACTAAAAAAAAAAAAAAGTACTGGGAAGCGGATGTGGCTCAAGCAATTGAGCTCCTGCCTACCACATGAGAGGTCCCGGGTTTGGTTCCTGGTGCCTCCTGGAGAAGACAAGCAAGACAGTGAGCTGGCATGATGGGCAGGTGCAGCAAGATGATGCAACAAGGAGACACAAAGAGGAAAGACAATGAGAGACACAACAAAGCAGGGAGCTGAGGTGGCTCAAGCGATTGAGTGCCTCTCTCCCACATGGAAGGTCCCAGGTTCAGTTCCTGGTGCCTCCTAAAGAGAAGATGAGCAGACACAGAGAGTACACAGTGAATGGAGAAAGAAAGCAGACAGTGAGTGCAAACACTGGGGGGTGGGGTGGGGGTGGGAGGAATAAATAAAAATAAATCTTCAAAAAACCAAGTATTTGTGTTTGAGCAAATGTAGAGGCCTTCAACCCACAGTGAGTTCTAAATAACAACAATCTGTAAGAACTGTTTCTGGAGTTCTAGAATACAAAACTATGTTGAGGCTTTTAGTATATAGGTGATTTTAGCTATTTTCAGAGCAAGAAAATAATGGAGGGAGAGCCACTGCTTGGGACAGACAATGCAAGGTCAAACATTAAAGAGAAAAAAATAGAATCAGTCAATTCCTCTTTTATATTCCATATTTGGAGGGGGGGGGGAAGCAGAAAAGATTCCTGAATCAAGAGGCAGAGTGCAAAATAGTTAAAGAGTGGAAGAGTGGACTATCTGGGGTTAAACTGTTTGCTTTCCTTCTTCTGCCACTTCTTAGCTGTGTAATCTTAGGCAGATTACTTAAACTCTCTGAACTCTCCATTTACTCCTGTGCAAAATGAGGATTATAACAGTACCTCCCACACAGACAATTGGCCTTACCATTTCTTAGATATACAACCTTGGATAAATCACCTAATCTAAGATTATGAGCACGTGAGGTAAGGCATTATATCCTGATTGCTAAACTGAATTTATCCAAGCCTCAGTATCTTCACTGGCACAATGGGAAAACTAACAATCTCATGCAATTGTTCTAAAGATTTTATGAAATTATATATGTAAGTCACCCCCTCACATTGTTCTGAAGTTAAGTACACTGAGTGTACACGTGTATGTATTTCTTCTCCTTTTTCCTTTCCTGCTCAAACAATATAGCTCCTCACTTTCTACATTAGCATGGCATTCTAGGTTCTGTACACTCTGAACCAGACTTCTAACCCCAGCCTGGCCTCCAACCATTCTTGCTGTGCTCTATTCAGCATTCCCCAAGTAGCAGAGCCCTTGCACATGCTTGTGTCTTTCTACATGCTCTCTGTACTTCTTGAAAAGTCTTCTCTCCCTCTTCCAGACAAAATTACATTTCCTCTTCAAATCTCAACCCTAGGTGTCCGTGTTTTTTTTTTTTGGGGGGGGGGGAACCAGGGTAAGTACAGAACTAAAAATTCACTGTGAGGCATAGAACCACACCATTCTCTTGGGTCCTAAAATTGTTGTAGTCTTTAACGTTTTCTTACTTAATTATCTCTAGGAAGAACAAAACCTTGTACCATTATTATTGTCAGTATTAGGTGTTTTTTTTTTTTCTTTTTTTTTTTTTTTTTTTGTATGTGGGGAGAGGGTAGCTGATAGAAATTTAGAACAGACTGCTGAAGGTTGCATCTTTGGGACTCCAGGAATAAGAGAAAAGTGCTATAACATAAAGTAGGAGGAAGGTAATCTCCATCTACTTCACACTTTTTATTAGGGCCAGTTCTGGGCAGAACAACACTATTTGAGATAGTTTAGTTTTCACCTACGCTGTGTACATATTGTTATTTCTTGTTTTGTTTTGTTTTTAGCAAAATATTCCAGAGAAGTTTTGAAGTCCTAAGGACATTTATCTTATTATATTTATCATATAGACCTACACTGTATTTTAGGATGACTTTACTTTTCTTTTTTCAGAAAATGAGGTTCTTTCTTTCCCGCTGTCTCATATTACCAGCTAGAAAAGCAAATCGCCTCATTAGGTTAAGTGTGGCCTGGTCAGATCTGTAGGGGGCAGCACAGTCTGGACAACAGAATCTCTAAGGGTCAGGCAAGGTTATATATCGTTCCAGAGCAGTTCCTGTTAACTTGAAGATGGGTAGTGGATTAGTAGAGAGTGTTCAAACCCACGTAGCTTAAGACACTACCAACTATAAAGCACACGCAACACGTTCTGGGATGGGTCTCCAGGTTCTCCTAAGTAGCATGGGAAACGGCTTCCTGTCCAGCCCCACTTCATCGCTCCACAGTATGATCGGTTTGCCTGGACATCCACCTTCTGCCTCAAGATGCTTGTGGAGGTCACAGGGACCTGGCCCAGGGAATTGCTGCTTGAGATCCCAGCTTCTGGGACCTTAATGGGCAGCACCTCACTGTGGACATCAAGGGTATTCTTCTCAAGCCCTTTGGAGGAAGTGTCTCTCCCTGCATGGACTCCCGAGGGAAAGCAGTCCTTCTGGTGTCGCGCTAGTAACCATCCCTCCAGTAACAGATGCTGGTGTCTTTTCTGCTTAATTACTTCATGGGAGAACCACATGTATTACAGTTAAACTGAACACACACACACGTATATATACATATATAAAGACTATACGCACATATACAAATACATATATACACATGCCTAGTCTGACTACTGATGTTTGCCGCATAATGTTTCTCTCATGCATTCGTTAGAAAATTTAAATGGCTCTCCCAAGAATTGTTTTTCCTTCCATAGCTAAGCAGACAGAAAAATAAAGTTCAAAATTGCTGAAATGAATTGAGTTTGTAAACCAGAATAATAGCATGAATAACAGTAGGTGTAATATACTATTGCAAATGACAGCTTTGCTCTGAGTATTTTGTTAATTAAAAGGTGTCGGCTTTCGGAGGGAACTCTTATTTTTTCAAAAGTGTTTGAAGAACATTTCTCTAGTCTAAAAATTTAATTGGTTTCAGGGTACATGATTAGTCAGACTAACAGCTTTACTTAGAGCTTTAAAGGAGCTACTAAATCTTTTTAAAAACACACACACAATGTGTTTGGCATACTTCCTTTGAAGTATTCACACGTGGTTTTTCTGTAATTCACAGGTCTCCTTTGGTTGACAAAAATCAAGAAGCACATATTCTATTTCTGACTTTGTTGTGTGAAGGTTGGTAACTTTTTTGTTTCACTATATATAGTTGAAAAACCAGTCAACTCACTAAAAGATACATTATTGGACTTACGCTAGCAATTACGTGATGAAATATCTAAAAAAATGCTTTTCAAAATTCCCTTCCCACTCATGATTCCATGTTAGGAGAAGACAGCAATGATATGTGTGATCAAACCGCATTATTGTTTGATATTGCGGGTTAAAGGAAAAATTGTTTCGCTACTTTCATCTTACCAATTGATAAGGTAACTGTTCTTCATGTAAGCAACATTGGGGAATATTTTCTTTTTGAATATTCATTTGAAAGGATGACATGTGGTTTAACACAATAAATAAGAGTTATACAGTACTCTGTAACAAAATTAGAAATTATGCTTGGGCTCCAAGAGAGGAAAATCTATTCCATGTAAGCAAGGAAGATCCTCGCCACTTCCCTCTAAGTATTTGTACTCTGTAGGTACAAATTGGAAAACTTAGAAACAAATGTTATGAACACATAAACCTTTAAGTTTATCTGTATTCTTTCCCATCACTCTAAAGAGGAAATAAAAGATATGATTCCAGTAATACCAAGTGTGGCAGTTTGATGTAATTATGAATTCCAAAAATATAATTGGATCATGCTTGTAAACTGATCTGTTAATCTGGGCATGATTAGGTTAGGATTAGGGCGTTGAGCCCCACCCCTTGGTGGGTGGGGAATCGAATATAAAAGGCAAGGCCAAGGACAGTTGAAGCAGTCTTTTGAGAAGAAGTTTTGATGTTGGAAAGAAGGCCCCAGGAGAAGAGAAGCAAGCCGTTTGCCTGATCGTCTACAGCTGAACTTGTGGAGGAAACAGGAGCTAAGGCCAGAGAGAAACGCAGCCCCGGGAAGAGAGGAACCCCAGAAGCCCGAACCGTGGCAAACCGTGGCAAACGCCGGCAGCTGTCTTGCTCTAACACGTGGCAATGGACTGTGGTGAGAGAAGAAACTTAATGCTTTATGGCCTGGTATCTGTGGACGTCTACCCCAAATAAATACCCTTTATAAAGACCAACCTATTTTTGGTATTTTACATTAGCACCCCTTTGGCTGACTAATACACCAAGTATTCACATTTTAGCACAATAAGGGCATGCGCTACACATATACATGGCTTATAGAAGTAGAACTCGAGGATTTGTGATAACCAATTGTTTTTATGTATTTCTGAAGGAACAAAAAGGTGTGGGAGCCATGGACTTTTAAAGCTCAGTGACTCTAGTTTCTCTCTTTTTAAACTGATTCTTTCCTGCTACTGAGAATATAATCCAAATAAAAAATATTTCCTGCTACTCAGAAAGAAGAGCTATTACCATCAACACTGTCATCACCACCACATTTACTTAGTGTTTCCTATGTGCCAGGCAATGTTCTTTATAAACCCTGTTTCATTTACTCTTTACCAAAATATTTTCAGGGCGGGTATTATTATACCCATTTTACTAAATGGATTTCACATTAAGAAGTGACAATCCCATGACTGTGTGCTTAATCACTGCACCTATTTCTAAGAATGATCTGGTCATGAGATCTTTTCTACATGTCTTACTCAATATGGAAGAATTATTAATCACTCAAAAAACTTTTGGCTCCAAGAGCTACAGTTTACAAGTAAGGCCCCTACAAAATGCATCAAATATCCATTCTAATCTGGGAGAGAAGATCACTTTGAGATAGTCATGAAAATATGAATGACAATAATCAACTTCATCCGGTTTCCTCTCCCAAGGTAAATATTATGCTTGAGGAACATCTCCAACCTGACTTCATCCAACATACATCCTTCTTTCACCAACATGAGGACTGAAATAAGTTTTGTCTTCTTCTTTCTTAGTTGGCATCTTCTAAGTGCCCTTCTATGTATGACCCATATGATATGATTTCATCCTATATGCATTCAATATGAAGTGGAGTTTCTCCATCTTGTCATTACTGACATTTCAATTGTGGGGAATTATCCTGTGCTTTGTAGGATGTTAAGCAGCATCCCTGGACAGATACTCCTTCAGCTGTGATAAACATATCTTCAGGCATTACTAAATGCCTCCTGGGTAGAAAATGCCCCTGGTTGCAAAGCACTGATCTCAAGGGTTTTCTGTTTATTTCTGATCTTTCTCCCTGTCTTTCTCTGCCTGTCTCTCTCTCCCTCTCATCTGTATCTATCTATCTATCTATCTATCTATCTATCTATCTATCTATCTATCTATCTATCTATCTA